>JAODJW010000001.1:47427713-47443266 GCA_026777045.1 Hyperopisus bebe | reverse complement strand
CATTGTTCTCAACTGGTTGGTTGAAACAAAATCCTGGTTTGGATTTTTACTTTCTGGACCTGAAATGTCCACCTCTGAGAATGAATTAAGTTCAAATTCATTCTGGTGTCTGGTGTCTGAATGTCCCATAAAGGGAAAGAAGCAGGTGACACACAACAGCACTTCATAAAATTTTTTCCATCCATCCATCTTCCAGGGGGGTCCATCCAGTGCCAGGGGGTGCTACCCCAACATGCAGCATTGCGATTTCGTCTCTCCTACTGATGAAATGTGTATATATATACGAGAACTTGCAGTGGAGTAACGAAACGCAGGAACAGCTGTCGCACGTTTTTGGGGCACAATATAGGAGAAACGGGACAAGGCCTAATTAATCAAACTTCTCACTCATCTGCATTGCAAATGCCTCTGGGCTCCACAGCACTGTCTGATTAACTTAAACTTGTAAATGCCACTCATTAACCTACATGGCAGAAATCTGAGGCATCGGGAAGGCAATGAAGAGAGAACATGATTTCTACGTATGTTATCATAACTTTACAGCTAAAAACAGAAAGTAACCAAGTTTTTAAAAATGCTTTTGGGGGAGGACTCAAGTGAATCATAAGTGTTACATGCAGGGGTGTCATTTGCCTCTGTTGCCCCGTCTCACTTCAGGCGGTGGATGCGCCCTCCCTCTGTATTCACTTGATGTCTCTTGAATGGAGCATTAACATTTGACATGTGCTCCAAGCTGCTTCTTTGATGAATGACATGGGAGTGTCACCATAGCGATGAAGTAAACAATCGCACAAATAAACCAGTCATGCTTGTAGCTTTGGGGGCAGCATCTTCGGGTTGAATGCTAAAATATTATTACAGTAATTCCAAATGAAAAAAGCAAGAGAAAAAAATATTAATCCCACCATTAAGTGATGGTTACACAAAGGAACAGGGAGTCACTTTATCCCCCTGCATGAAATTCATTTCATATCAATGGTGGAGTAAATTACATTCTGACAACCATATTGGGAATTTCAAGGCAGAAAACAATTACTGACACAGTAAAGTATTTGTAGTATTGGTAAAAATAGCTGAATTCTATTCATCAGTTCATCCATCCTGTAGTTCCTTATCCAGTGGAGTTCATCCTAGGTAGCATAGGACAAAATGCAGGGAATTTCAAGGCTGAAAGTCTGGAAGTATTGTGTGCGGAGCAGCTTTAGAGTACCAGCATTAGAATTTTGGCCATGAGTCACGTCTACAAAGACAGACGCCAGACTTCCTTGATGGGGCGACACTGATTGGTCGAATCGTTATGACAGCACATTCTTATTGCAGATCCCAGGTCAATATTGGGATCATTTTCGGGAGTGATTTCTCATGCAGAACATAAACCTATGACAGAAATGACGGACGGGATACCTACTCTATTCGCTCGCTACCACGTTATTTATTAATTTTTCTTAAGGAACCACTGTTGGGTTATTTTTCACAGAAATAAATCCCGTATGTGATAAATAGCCGCCTAGCGCTTTAATGAAATAGCTTACAGGGTGATGGGGCAGGCACTCCAACACCCCATGTGCTTATCGACACTCCCCAAAAATGCGCTTTGCTCAGTAAAGCGGCACATTATCGGAGCTCTTAAAATCCGCTGCTAACGAGCGATCGGCCAGCATTTTGGGCTGCGCTAGGAGGATTCTCGCCTGCATCCATGCAGCTCGCATGCGGAGTCTGGCTGATTAATAAGACTTTCCTTTTTCCTCAGTGCTTTAAAATAAAATAATGACTTGTATTTGTGCAGATGGAGCTGGGAAAGAGCATCCTTTCAGCAAAACACCGCCGAACCTGTAGGCATTTATACTGCCTTTAATGGAAGGTCCAACAGAGGGTCCCCCATCAAGAAACCAAGAACATTTTTTGAACATGTGACTATGCTCAGCTGGGGTGAAATATTTGTGACAGGGTCCGTGTCAACTCAGGCAGCGGAGAGGCTGCAAATAGCTAAATAAAACCTACCCCCCCATCCCCCGCCCCCTTTATTTGTATGTGCCAGCGAATCTTGCTCGTAGGGAGACTTCCGAGTCACCCTGCTGATTTCATGTCAGCCATCAGCTTCTAAGAGATGCAAAAGCGAAGGAGCCCCTGTGGCAGCAGCGCAGCGACTTGCAGGGGAGGTGCGGCATGAAGCAGTCGCATGCGGCAGGAAGTCGACACACGCGGCAGGAAGTCATCAAACGCGGCAGGAAGTCGTCAGTCTGTGCCATTCTGATGAAATAATGACGCGGCAGGGGGGGTGCTGCCCCAACATGCAGCACAGCCTGAATGGGACGACAGTGCAGACAAGGGTCTGTCAGATTCACCTGTGAGTAGGCCAGCATGTAGGCTAGCAAGGGGGGATTCAGGCACTAAGCCTAACACTATCATTCCAAATGGACGCCCCACCTTGGCCACGTATTGACGCCCTTGCTCTGTCAAGGAGCATGTTAGCACCTCTCGCATAGCTACTGAGCTCCTTCGCTTTGCAGTCTAACGAACAGCCGATGCATTTGGCCCAGAACCCGGGTCGGCCTTGGGGAAACAGGGCTGCAATCGGCAAGAGCTACAGCGTGTGCAGGAAGTACATTATCCATAAAATTAAAAACCTGAACTATACCTGTACATATCATTCTAATATCATACGGTTACAGCAGTTCTAACATGCTAAAGTTTTTCTTTACACAGGAGTTTTAGAAAGCAGAACTTTACTTTCCCGTTTCAAAAATTCCATTCCCGAAATTACTTGAGGACAAAAAAAGGAGCCGTCATCTCAGATACAACAAATAAAAAACTGTCTCTGGACACCTTAATTAAATTTAGCCAATACATACTGTGCTTGAGAGTGTCAGATGACTTTCCGGCAGCAAGATATCCGCTGGCCACTGCGGCCCTGTTCACACCCGGTATTAACATGCATCCTGGGTGATCCGATCACAAGTGAACAGCACTAAATACATCTGTTCACACCCGGCATTAACATGCGTCTCTGCACGCGTCTCGACTGACTGTTTGTAATTGGATCTCACTTTCCCGCAACATATTCAAATAAGTATGTAAATCACTTCCGTATGCAGAATCTGCCAAACAATACAAGAAGGAGAGGAAGAAATCAAAAGCTATTGGCAAATTCCAGGGTAAACACACTCCCAAAGATGTTTGCAATGAACGCTATAATACTCAAATTGAAATAAATAAATGTATCTATAAGTAAATAAATGACTAAATAAATATTTCAGTAATTAATGTGTCCTTTTATTTTTAAAGAATTTCATAAAGGGTATTATATTTCTTAATAACGTTGATCTACTACGTATAATCGTTAAACTGTATTTCGTAATAACGTTGTGATCTTCATTTGACAGTCGTTATTATAACATATTATTTCACATGATGCAAATGTAATTTCTTAAATAATTCCAACAATATTTCACAATAAAAACTTCACAATAAACTTCACATCGTAGGCATGCATTTTTTATACCACGTCAACACGATACAAATGACTCTTTTATTCAAGGGCAAAGGGTTCAGTCTGTAATGCATTATGTTGCTTGACATATAATAATATTTCGACTTCTAATCATAAACAATGAAGCTCAAAATTTGTGAAAAATTCAATGAAGAGTTTCAGTGTTTTGTCTGATGCACCGAATTATATATCTGACTTGGAGCCAGGTGAATAAAAAAAATAAAGTAGTCAGGGCAGGAATTTCTGACTGGGAGTTCAAGCCCCCAGACCGCCTAGTATACTATATAAACAATCACACTATTATTACATGATTCTATTAGCATATCCATTATCTAGACTATTGAATACACATTCTTACCTACATGCTTTAATTTTGCATGAATGTAATTTTTACCAGCATGTTTCCCCAATAATAAAGCATGGAGCAGATTTGTCATAAATAATGTAGCATTGACTGGGCTGATTCCAAAGCTGCATCTCGGCAAATTGCCAAGCCCCCTGTCATTCTCATAAGACTCATCAGAAACCAGGCTCCGAAATGCAACATATCAGCAGTTAGTTTACTGCAACTCAATGAGTTTATTGCAATGAATGATCAGTGATTAAACCTGTCAGGAACAAGAGGTGATGCTGGTTTGTACATAGTCACATCTGAAGGTACTGGTAGTTAGCAGCTGGGTGTAATCTTGTCCTTTTAATGCTTATATGTGTTCCTGCCTCCCTGGCGTCACACCCTGTCACACCCTGTCACCCTTTAAGCCCCACCCCTTTGCTGAATATATATATTTCCAGGTTGCTGCTCTTTCAAACTTCCCTCTTCTTTCGGGGGGGGTTTAATTCGCATGAACTCTCTACCCATGTCGGGGGCCTGACAGATCTCCTACTTACCCCTGAATCGACAATACGGCAAGAATAAATATTTGTTTCTCCCAAGCAGACAGAGAGAGTACCCCCCCCACCCCCATACTTGCCAAAAATAAGGTAATTTGAGGCACCACCAGGGTCTAACAGCCAGAAGCCTCCATCAGAATCAGAGGGAGTCCAACGAGATTTGCGTTCCCACCTCAGGCAGGGCGGCCCCGATCCACATCTCACTGTGCAGCGGCAACAGCGAGGATTATGAAAATAAGTTTCTGTGAACTTTTTGTGCCTCTCTATGAATTTCCTGCTACACAAAGTGAAAAGCGGAGAACGGGTCTCGCCAGATGGCTCTGCCGTTAATAATCATTACAGGGCGCAAACGTTTAGTCAAAGTTCCCCGTAACGCATCCATTGTCTTACATCGGCGAACATCGCTTGGCTCTATGAATTACACCGCCGGTGCATAAATAACGACACGCATCAAATAAGCTGCTTTTCCACAAGGTCATTACTCAGATTAACCTTGGTATATGTTTGTATAAGTTTTATTGCCCCCCAATGTCCAGCTGGGGGCGCTCATTAGAAAAATAATGTAAAAAATACATACATATATATTAATTAAAATATTAAAATCAGCCAAAGCTGTGCACATAATATAGTGCATATGTTTCTGATGGAACTCATTGCTCTCATGTTAAATATTCACTCTAAAAATCACATTGAGTTCCAGCTAAGAACAGCACTAAACTTTGAAAGGGATCATAAATGCTACCTTGACCTTATTTCGGCTAATAAATATAGAGGCCACAAAAGCTCCCCCAGCAGTATGTCCCCTTTCAGACGGGCGATTTCGTCGGCCTTGCACACTATCGACCCGCAAGTACCTGGTGTTCGGGGGGGGTCTTTGCCCGGTCGCCAGCTGGAAACTATTCTTCTGTCTCCAGACGAAGGCCAGGTTTCAGACAAAAAAGATTAGCATACAGAACACTGGGCAGGGGCTGATGTGGGTGGGGAGGGGCTTTGTGCAGAGTAGGAGAGAGCATTTTGTCTGGAAGTGCAAGTCGCAGGCACACGCTAATTTCCGTACAGCTCCTGTTAATGCCCTCCCTGATCCGTAAGTAATGCAGTAAGAGGAAGCGGCACCTTGGGCCAGCCAGCTCTGACAGTGTCGGGGGAAGGGAGGAGAGGGGGGGTCAGGAGGTGATGCCGCCCGCCCGATTCCCCCAGACACAGACGGACATGAACGCCATTTCATTTGCATTTTGAGAGAAGCCGGTATAATTATGGGGGGGGGGGGTCTTTATCGTTTGCACCAGCTAGGCCCCGCAGGCTCACGCCGGTACCACAGGTGCCATGCGGCCCCCCCCTCAGCCCCCCCACCAGTCTTTGGACGGTACGGCATGGCGCCTGGGGACCTGACCTTCTGCTGATCCTTCTCCGCTCGCTGCACTGGCCCCCACTTTGGTGGCTGTAATGAGATCAGGGAACCACGTCCTCATCTGCATTGCTAATGCCACCCCCACCCTGACTCCTGCGGCCCTCCAGGACCTGACAACTGACACACTCCCCCCCACGTCGCCCCCCTCCCCAAGGGATGCTGGGAGCCGAGAATTTTAATAGTGCCTGCAGCCGTGAGGTTCCCAGTTCACCCACTACCAATCAGCCACAGCGAACCGTAGGACAACATGGAAAGTGTATCCAAGGACACAGTGTCAGGGCCAAATATGAGTGTGTAAAGTCTAATAGGACAATAGACTCACGTCACACGGCTGCGTTCAGCCATTAAGCACATGGCACCCAAAACACCACTGATAAATAAGGAAAATAAAAGGTGACAAGCTTCCCGCTCTTTAACAATGACGACTCTCCGAGGCAATATGAATCACAAATTATTATTTTTTTCCCCTTTCTGAAACTCTCCACAGAACAAAATGCATTTCCATTCCCGTAACTTTGTCGCCAGCCACTTACATAGCATAGCAATTAGGGGAAAAAATGCTTATTTACTTCAGGTAAACTTGGCATATCAAACAAAACAGCCAGAGAAAAAAATACATATATTATGCATAGAAACATAATAAATATCTGTCCGGGGCTTTTAAAGGTCATCTTGATGAGGTTTTATATGAGAGACAGACATACGTACAACGCAAATAATTACAGTAATTTGCACCTGATAAGCAGAGTTATGGTTATGAATACTTACATGGATGATTATTTGCAGTTTGATGAGATGGGGTCTAAACATAGGAACCTTACTTGCTATATAAGTAAGCTCATTCCTGACATGCCCCAGACAACCATCCCCATAACAGACACTTGTAGCTCAACGAGTGTAACACTAACAATGGAAAGGTTGTGGGCTCAAATCCCACAGAGCCCATGTAAATTGTAACCCTTCCCTGTTTTATGAGTTACTATGGACAAAAGCAATCGATAAATAAGCAAATTTCACTGTTTGGGAGAACATCCTGAAATGACAAATGAGGGCGGAGTCAGCATATCATGAATATGTGGGGAGGACATTGACAGTGTATGAGTGAACATAGGACCAATTTTAACAGGATGGCAGGAAGGCATGGCCAGTTTTGACAAGGACAGGTACAGCGTGTGTCTGCTTACTGGGAGGTCTTACGGCAATCATGCCAGCCTGAGCTACCTTATTTAAATACAGCCATTCCAGGTTAACCAGCAGGACTCCTGTCCTAGAAAATCAGAGTTTGGGGAAACACGTCAGAGGAAGTAAAGACAATTCCATTGTTAATCATGTCCATGAATTACCATTAGGGTTGCAAAGGGGCGGTACATTTCAGGAAACTTTCCAAAAACTTTCCGTTACATGGGAAGTTAAGCTGTGGGATTTTGGAAATATTCCAAGTTGGAAACTTTCCAGGGGAATTATCTGCAATACATGGGAATTACCGGAAAATTCCCAGAATTGTGCAACCCTAAATAACATTGAATAATACCGATAAACACCCATCTGCTCACCGACCTCCTTATACAGCCCTGGAGCCTATTCCAGGAAGCATAGTGCACAGCATCCTTGATGGAAGGTCAGCAACACACACACACTTTGGGCAAGTCAGAGAGCTTTCTCACCTAACCTGAAACTGAAGAAACTGAGGCAAACTGGATTACTTGGAAAAAGCTGAAATAACACAGGGAGTGGGGGATTCTAAGGTTATGGTGAGCCTGCTATGCTGCCCACAGAGTCACCGCACAACCTCTTAAAAACCAGTAATACTGTATTCATCCACATGGGGAAATTGTCTTTTTGCCTATCCCATCGTGCCCTCAATGAGAGAGACAGACACATATTCAGGTGAGAGCAAGCTTGGGGGGGCAGAGCGCAGGATCAGCAGTGTGCAGACCTTCCAATCATGGTCCTAACCAGGGGTACGAAATTTGTGGGTAGGCACCATTTCGAAACCACACACAAGACATAAAAATTATGCACACTGTCCTGTCCTATCTGCTTGATCTGCATCCTGCTTCACTTTTGAAAAATGCCTCTGATTTATTCAGCTTCATTTTATCATTCTTGAAATAATACAATAGAAAAACAGTCAATGATGATGATGGTCATACATTTAACAATAGCAACAAATGAATAACTACTGTCTAAATAATCTGCATGTTCCCTGTGCAAAGATTCTACATAGGCTACTACATGTTTCCCTCAGATAGAAGAAAAAGGAAAAGGCACACAGAACAATCACACACGCACAAAAAAAAAACCAAGTTGCTCATAAATTAATCAGCAAAAACACCCCACGTAAGTACAACTATTTATGGTTCCCATAGTGCATTCTGCGGTAATTTAGAAATAAAGTAAGCTGTGTAGAGTCACATTTAGCTAGATGACTAGCTAGTTAACATCAGCCAGAAAACAGTTTCCTAGTTGAGTTCAAAATACATGACAAAAGGATGGAAAAGGCTGTGTTGGTGTTTGTGGCTAGTTAGCTAATACTGAAGGACACTGTCCTTTGTACAGGTAAAACTACAAACTGAGTTGGTCTGCCATCTACCTTGCTGGCTAACATTAGCTAATCAGCATTAACACAAGTTCATAATGCAGTCTGTGCCCAAGCAGACATATATTTTGACAGTTTTAGGCTAATGTCTGTGGGACAACAACAGAAACAATTCAGTTGCCTTCTTATATTTACTTGGCTAGCAATTGTAAACAGCTAAAGATAGCTAACCTTGTTTAATGCCACAGAGATGTGTGTTGTGAATGTCACAACATTGATGATATGTAGAGTTATCATTAGAAGGTGGAAATGATGACGGATGGGGGAGGGAATTAAGAGATGCAATCTGACGGAGGAAGCTCTCTCATTGGCCAGATTACCCTGATTGCAAGTCTACCAACATGTCACAGTCAATGTATATATTTTGAGTATATATTAAGTCATTTATTTTGACTTTGATTAGTAATATAGTTGTTTTTAAAAATGCTTGACTGTCAATTAATCTCACTCACAACCAATTCTTTAACGTAAATGCAAGTATTTTATTTAGCAAAACTGAAATATCACAGTACTCTAGTTTCGCAAACATAAAGTTAAAACATAAAAGCAACCATCACAGCAACACAGGGGCCCAGAACTTTAGTCAATACACATCTCTCTCTCTTCCCCTCAGTTTCAGTGCACTCTCATGTTTGATGGCTGCATGTCTTTATCATAAGCTAGAGCTACACTTAAACTTGGCTCAGGTCTAGTTTTGTGCTCTACAATAGTTGCAAACAGCATACACTGTACACAAAACACAATTTAGCTGCATACAAGTAAACAAAACCATGTTCACATGTTGCTTGTTTCCGTGAAAATAAAGGCAAAGCATTCTTAATTCCCGTGAAGAATCAGTTAGGAAAAGAGAGATCATAACGAAGAGAGCTAATCAGGAAAGGGTCACGAGCTAAGTACGAACCAATCAGAGTTCACTGATGTAGGCGTAACAAAATGATTACATTTATGAGCATTCACACTAATGCGTTTACAGAACGATTAAATGTGGGAGAGTTGTGAATTTTTTTCTCCGTTACTGGGAAAAAAAGATCTGTGGTAGTTAGGACAGAAGGCTAAACGGAAGGAAATTTTTGCGTTACTAAATGAAAACGCATTAGTGTGAACGGGCCCTAAAGGTTGAATTAACTAATTAAGCATTACATTGTTGACCTTCTAGACCTCCATCACTTCAGACAGTCTTGCCACACAACCTCCTCACATGCACATTCAAGGTCAAAATCAGCCAATTCAAAGGATTTTCTTTCACTTCTTAGGAACTGATTTAATTATTACACCCCTAGTTTCGCAGCTCCAATTCGACAGTTGAAACTTGCTTTCAACATGACAAAGGAACACAAAAAAAGCTTCTTTACAATTAATTTCCCACTATGCAGCAATGTACAAGAATACTATATACTGTACGTCAAATATATTTTTCTATACACTATATTTAGGTTTGTTGTAGAATTTTTAAAAATCACAATGAAGACAAACCAATTTGGTGCAAATCAACAATAAATCTTCACTGTTTCTATTTTTTGTGTCTCAGTCCTAATTTCTACAATTAACATAACTTTACAAATGCCTACAAGAAAATCTCAAGTGAGTCCAGAACATCCAGTCGACCTCTTAGCATTTTCCGCTGCTCATAAATTGTGAAGTCCCTCCTGCTCATTAATGGGCTCACTAATCGTTCTGCGAGTGATGTAGCCCTTCCTTAAAATGAGTGGCTGTGGCCTACTGCTCAAGCTTCGTTTAATTTCAGCAGCGCATTGTCGGCTCGTTTTACCAGCTGCTGCTTGCGAGGGTGATCGAGCCTGACTGTTAGCATGCTAAAGCTGTCTGCTTGACAAGTAGTTCCACCATAATCGTAATTTTTAATCGTTGAGCTTTTGCCAGGTTTATCGCATGTCATGAATGGTTTTGGATAATGGAGCAGAGGTGTAGGCCGGAAATATTCCGGACTCCTCGTCCAGACGACTTTGGAAGACAGGAGAGCTACCGTCACACATGTTCGATAACAAGAAGTATCATGGTGTGGATTCCTAGGGGAGGCAGCAGCTCATGGCTGAAACGGACGCTCATATTATGGGCTACATGAGGGACAGGAATTCACCGGGGAACAGCCAAAAATGATATGATGTACAGGACTACCCGGCTCAGGCCAAATCACAGACAACTACTTCATAGAGATATCCATGAGCAAAAATGTGTAATTATCCAGCCCAGCTGTGACAGGCGATTCATATCAGACCTATCACAGAAATGGAGAAAAATGCTTTCCGGCATATTCTTTGAGGAACACCTCTTGAGCTACAAACAATGGCCAATACTTTCAATGAGCTCTGGTAAGCTAATTGAGTTCGATGTGCAAAATGGAAAAGACCTGCACGACCCATGCAGAAGTCCCGCGCTGCTTAGGGGACCTGCGTTCTCCAGGGAGAGTATTTACTTGCCTGCCATCTTTGGGGCTGGGCCTCACGGTGCCCGGCAGGTAATGAAATTCTGCCTCCCTCACAGCCGCCGGTGACTCATATGTCAATTACCTGTGCTACGGCGAGAGGAAGAGAGAGAGAACGCAAAAAGAAGGGCGATGATAGTCCAAGCTCGAGGAGAGCCGTCTGTTATATGCTTATACAGGAGCGGACTCCAGAAGTCTGAACACCTTCCACGTCAGTGCTGGCCGGTCATTGGGGCGCATGTAGTTAAAATGACATAAAAACATGACTGTTTTCGTTATTTCCTTCAAAGCTCTAATGCTTCATTTCACTTTCAGACAGTACTGCCCTTTGGACTGACAAAAAAAAAAAATAAAAATAAAACAATAAGAAGCTTGTGAAAACATTTCCTTTCTACATGGAACATCTCTTCCCATTACATTTCAGCTGCAATAAGGCCTAATAATGTCGACATCAATAAAACATAAGCACATTGCTGCATAAGTTATGAAGCACAACGCATTCCATTTTCGCCGTTGCCTTTCGCTGTGAGCGCATGGATTGCCGTTACTGCGTGATCGAGAGTCTGGAGAGCTTCCGTCTCCTAAGTGATCAACATAGATCCAGGTAGGAGCAGCACTGATCTGAAACTATCTGTATTCTGAAGCTCCTCTCTATCCTGACAACCTGGCTTGTATAAATAAAAGGATTAATCTCATAAAGGCCACATCTGTTGGCTCTCGCAGGCTCACTGTATGTTTTCCCGGTACATGAGCACCTTGGTGGAAATCAACTCAAAGACTGAACACCATATGTTTCCCCTCTCCTCTTTCTGGTCTGCAACATTTCAGACATCACACACAATTTTACATGACATGAACGCAACATGAGATTTATGGGTAAATTTGACACAAACTTAGACATTCCAATTGACAGTGATGAAAATTTCTACCACATATATTAATATGACGTTCTATACCTTACAATTCTATTCTGTTTATTAGTGTTCTGTTTATTACCAACAAGATTGAAATTTCATATGTGTATGATCCATGCACAGCTGAAGATGACAATAAAGATACTTTACTTGTCTTTGACTCAACTCATAAACGGCATATGATACATTAAAAATATATCAAATAAGCTACATTGTAGAAATTCTCTAGTTATACTTCACTGATACTTAGTGGCCTTGATGATTCATCCATCTGTATTACCTGTTTCGTAAGGCCGGAAACAGGCACGATACACAGCAAAAACTAGAGCATTAGAAAACAGAACAGCTTCTCACTCTGGTACAAAGTTTTTACCGTCCTGCATTTGACCTGGGGGTTTGTCTTACGAGTGGATTCCCAAAGGAAAAAAAAAGACAAGCTTGTGGGGAGATAAAAATAAAAAGATCAATGAACCAGCATCAATAAGCAAACACCAAAAGGTTTTCAATAGGTTGCAGTCTTCAGGAACAAAAATGTTACTTGTGACACACTTTTACCGTGTGTTCCCTTTCCCCAGAACAGAGAACACCAAGAGAAGACCAAGTTCAGATGCCTAGTTCGGCTACAAACAGGAGAAAGCATCTACAAATATTTACGGAATGCTAATATTTGAGAAATAGACCACAATTCTTGGGACCCAAATATCATACTCAGCATTTACAGTTATCACTATTTGGCTTTTACCTCATTTGCTCTCAATTACAGTCGACCGAGGGTTAACAACACGTAGACAGGGAGGTTCACATTCTGTTAGTTCTTATGTACTTTATTGTCAAGTATGATTTTAGTCAAACTGGATGATAACTTGATCATTCCTCCCACCATAGCAGTAGAGCACAAGAGGCTTCCAGTTTGGCATGTGACGAGATGCCCAGTTCGACAGACCTGCGATGCTCACTAAAGCTTTGGGCGGAAAATCACTCGATGTACAGCAGAAACCTGAATTTACACTTTTGGCAAAAATGTTACATTGCAATCTAGATGCCAGTCTTGCTAGGGGCATCTGGCTTCATAATACAGAAAAAAAACTCATTAGTGTACTCCTGGCTTCATAACACAAACAAAACCTCATCTGTGTACTCCTGGCTTCACAAGAGAGACTAAATACTCATCTTTGTGTTTCGGGCTTCATAATACAGATTAAATACTCATCTGTGTATTCCTGGTTTCATGAAACAGACTAAATACTCATCTGTTTATTCCTGGCTTCATAATACAGACTAAATACTCATCTGTGTACTCCTGGCTTCATAATGCAGAATAAATACTCATCTGTGTACTCCTGGCTTCATAATGCAGAATAAATACTCATATGTGTACTCCGGGCTTCATAATACAGATTGAATACTCATCTGTGTACTCTTGGCTTTAAAATAGAGATTTAATGCTCATCTGTGTACTCCTGGCTTCATAATGCAGACTAATAGTCATCTGTGTACTTTAAGACAGAAACATGCACAGGAACGAATGAGACAGGTCATGAGAAGTGAATTCCCTCAGATAAATTGACTCCACGCCTGCAATTCGAAAGCAGCAGACCCTATAACTGGACCTTACAGTTGCACTGGCCACCTTCCCATCCCACAGCGCCGGACCTCTGAACTTCCAGCAATCCCAGCTCCCAGTTACCTCCGGCACACCACCCTCACGCGACATCAGCCATCCCCGCAGAGCGTGGGCGCCCGGCGAGTTCGGGTCGCCTGAAACTTTAGGTCTCTCCCACACCCTGCCGATTCGCCCACCCATTCACACCCCACCCACACTCTTGCTGTCTGTCAAGCACAGCAAAGAAATAAAAGGCAATAAAAGCAGAAGAAGATCCATCTCCTGTCTGCAGACCCTGAGAGAGTCGCGGTGGTGAGGGACTCACCTGCACTGCTGCTGCTGCCGTTGCTCCTGCTGCGGTGATGAGTGGGACGGCGGGACCGGCACCGGAGGCAGCAGCCGTGTGCTGGAGCGCCGCTCTTTGCTCTCTTTTCACGGAGTGGGATGCTCCGGCTCGAGGAGGTGGTGCTCCCCCGCCTAATGACATCTGCTGCTCTCTTTAAACCTATTGGCTGACGGGAATGATTCCCCACTTATCCCAGCCCACTGTCTCACATTGAGTCTGCCCACACACCCCCCCCCGCCTGCCGCCTTCTTTTCACATTTCTCCTCCCCTCTCTCTCTCTCTCTCTCTCTCTCTCTCTTTCTTTTTAACTCTCTTTCATACAATTCGATCTTGCACATCCGCCGCATAATTCCATGGACAAAATTGCTTCAATCGGATGCCCTTACTACCTCCCCCTCTGGGTCCAGGCTGGGGCAACTGCCCTGTCACGACCCCCCGCCCCCGATGCCAAGCTGGTTCTAACCTCAGCTTCCTCTCTTCCCTGGTCAGCCAGCCATCCTTCTGCATCTGGCACCTCTCCTCGCTTCTCTATGTCTCAAATCTCTTGTCATTTCTTGAGTCTGCACATTTTCCTTAAGAGGCTGCCTTGGAATTTCTGTCATACAAAAGTAGAAAATTAGATAGATGCTGGTCCGAACCACGTCATCATCCATCTATCCATCTTCCAACCACTTATGTTAGGAATGGAAAGAAACTCTTCGTAATGCATGTAGAAAATGACAGATGATAAGGATTTTGTGTCATTTGCTTAAATTAGAGGTGTTCTCCTCACATTTTTAAGCTTTTAGGGTAATTTATAGCTTTACCCCGTCTGTGGATTTTACTTTTTGTTTTGTTTTAAGTAGATCATCAGCTCTCAGTTTGATAGTCTTATTCCCTGGAAAGACTCCCAGAACATTAGAAAAGTCAAAAAATGAGCGCAGACCATGTAGTAAAATGGTTTTCAGGATTACCTGTAAGTTTTATTCTGGTTGATCCCAAGATAATCACTTGCAAATCTATGCATTTGTAACTCCACAGAATCTCTTTAGGAGTTTAATACATACTGTCATCAGGTTTCAGTTTGCAGGACTTAGATGGCTGGAGAAAGCTACGCTTTAAATTTTTAAAAAGGGAAATCAACGAACACTTCAATCAGGTCTATACTTCCACCATCTTTCACATACACAAGAGAGGACTTGCCTCTCCACGATTGTGATTTCTTTGAGGCTCGGGATAAGCCTAATTACTGTCTTTCATAGGTTTTACTCCAAAGCTTTAAACATCAGTATTTTTGTAGTATAATGACCACATCTGGACACACATTTCAGAGGCTCTCTGAGACACGACTGTGGATCACGTTTTATGCCCTGTGGATATTATGGGAAAACTTCACTTCATTTTTCTGGTCCTTTTAGAATATTTTGTCTGATTCTTGCTAATGGAAAAAAATGCGGGTTTAAAGATGTACATTTTAATGAAGCATCTTTTATTGATTCTCTGGGCTTGTGGTATTTAGAGGCGTTTGATTGGACGGAAATAAATGGCTGCTACCATGATTTCAGTGAGGGAGATATTTACCGATTCTTACCAGGTTACAGATGTCGCACCCTGATAAATTTGCCATTGCATGAATGACAAAGCATGTAACCAGTTCCTAACTTCCTCTTATGCATTACAAGCAGCTGCGTTAAGCCTTTTATCAGTAGAAACACACACACACACACACACACACACACACACACACACACACACAAACAATATGTTCAAAAATAATTCAGAAACATTAGGAGAGGTTGAATCGTGGACAGAATTATATTGACAGCTCAGTCATCTCTAATTAAAATTTCAGCTATAAGCCATCATTGGAGGGACTGGAGCTT
>JAODJW010000001.1:47409750-47424169 GCA_026777045.1 Hyperopisus bebe | reverse complement strand
GTAATATGTGGGGGGAAAAAACAACTCCTGAAGGTCTACATGCTTCCCACCCCCTACATTAACCTCACGAAAAGGCAGAGATGAGCAAATACTTGGAGTTGTCTAGTGGTCCTCTAATGAAACTCTCTGTTAGATCATTCTTCAAAGGTGTTGGATAGCTTTTCACTTAGACATCCACTCATCCTTGGCCAGCCGGAGACTCCTCCGCCATCGAAAGCAGACAGTCACTGCCGGTACCAAGAAGGACACTCCAATCAGCACCGGGCACTCAAACATCCACAGCTGCTCAAGGAGAAATGGGCCAAACACCTGAAATCATTTCAGGCTTGTTCCTCCGCCAGCAGAATACAAGAGCCGGGACAAGCTGAGAGAGGCACTGGGTACGATTAGTAGCTGAATTCACCACTTGAGTGGTTTTGACGGCTAGTCCCTGATGGACCCAGGGTTCCGGGTTCTCAACACTGGGAGCGCCTATTATATGAGGACTGAGATTCCAGAATTCCTTTCTTGTAATTTCGGCTCACTTAACAGGTCCAAAAGTGCCTGCATAGCCGGGCAATATGTCTGTTACCAGGACCAACGATTCTTGGCCTCCAGGGTACAGTAAATCTACCATATTTAGCTGAGCCACTATTTGCTGAAATATCAAACAGGTCACGGTGAAAAGGCCGATTTTAATTATTATATCGAGGAATCATACATTTTAATTAAGCGCTCAAGTAGCGACCATTGCTAACATCTTAAGTTCAGACTCGGCCAAGAAGAGTCAGCAGTTTCATTCATTTTTAACGTGGAAAAAGTAATTTAACCAAAGAGTATGAATTAACTTTTGACATTTCACTGTAGAAGATGGATCAGCTGATTACTGATTTTAGCTTGCCTGTATGCATTTTAAAGTACTGGTCTAATTAATTGAAGAGGATTTCTTTTTGGACCTCTCAATGCAAAGTCAGAAGTTACACCTTCCATACTGGCAGTGTTCCACAGATGGGGTATGTAAAGGATCCATGTAACATAGGAATCACCATGGTAACTGGCTTTAAATCCATAATATGAGGCTACAGGAAGGCTAAGCCCCATCTGTTCCTGGACCACCTCTACTACCCTGGTACCACTCAGTTCCTAATGTTGCATTTTCTGATCAATGAATAGAAGTCTTATTAGATTCTTGTTTTGTTTGGAAGATGCCCCCATACTGCTCCCCAAAGCTTGGGGGGTCACAGTGCAGGATCAGCCAACGTGCAGCGCCCCGGGGGCTGGGGGGGGGGGGGGTTAAGGTTCTTCCACAGGGGCCCAAGGACATGTGACTGTTCTGCCAAGGCCAGGGCTTGAACCAGCAATCTTATGATGACGGGCGCAGAGACTGAGCCCACTGAGCGAATCACCACCCTTTAGAGCATGTATGTGTGCAAGGTCCACCTGCCCTACATGTGCAATGTACAAGCTCACAGACACGAAGGGAGTTACTCATAGAAAGATTACAAGGGTAAAGATATTGTATCTCTCCAGGAAGGGATGTTATGGCATACTAACGCTTGGTCAGGTTGCCTTGTACCGTACCTGAGCATAATTGTCGTTCCCCCCCCCCACCTCGTTCCCTCGTTGGACTGTGCTTACATGGTGCTTATGTTCCAAGTCCAAGCACACGCTGATCATCATCATGTGACTTTTTGTGTTGAAGAAAACCTAGAAAGAAAAGCGCTACCACACAACACAATGGAGTTCATGATTAATGTCCTTATTTTGCTGCCTATTTGGAGTTGTCTTGGGCGCGATGACATACAGACCTCATAGATTTATCAAGTATGCAACACAGTGACTTTCAATGAATCTTGCTACACTTGTAAGTGGACAGTCCCATATTTTACTAGAAATCTTTCTGTGTGTTGCATCCAGTTGTTCCTGGATACTCTCATCAGCCCAAATTTCCACTGCACCTCTGCCGTAGACAAAAGAGACAGTACAGCACGGAGCAACCACAAACTGGACTTTGGGGGTCAAACGTGCTAAGGCATGGTACGGATCGCCTAGTGTGAGTATACCCTTAGGGTGATATAGGTTAGCAGGGAGGATGCTGGTGTCGGTTAGTTTTTCCGGCATGAGAGACAAAAACAAGGCCTTTGCATGTAGTAACAAAACAAGAAACAGGTAAATTAAACCAACATGTAACCTGGTCACCCATTTATATTACAGAACAAAACAGAAAAAGAGGATTCCTGTAAACATTTAAACTGCAGTTTAGATGAAAATGAATTGGTTCCTCATGCTATAAACTGTGACTCCTTGCTGGAGGTAATTCTCATTGTTTATGGTCCTCAGCAGGGAAGAATATGGTGTGCGGGTGAATTGTAAGGCAGGCAATTGTTTCCTCCGAAGGTCATAATATCTTCTTTTACAGTTTTATTCAAATGAGCAGACAGTGACGAAGGACACAATTGCTTCCAGATGGCAACTCTTCAGCTCTGGTGTCCAAAGAAAGAAACACGGATTTAAAGAAGACATAGCAATGAAAATAATGCTGTGAACTTGACAGGTCTTCAAATACAAAGAGTAGGAGCAAGACACTTCATTAATTTTTGTCTTAATTGTAGTACATAAAAACACCTGTATGGCATTTCTGCATAACTATTTTAATTGTGGATGGTGATTTTTAGAAATATTTATATTTCTAAAATAGTAAAATGCAAACCAGTATTGTTAAAAAGAAATACAAACTTACATGTGGATCCGGTCTCTTACCTTCTGAGGCCTTGGTACCATTTTAATGATGGACAGAATTCACGGGCATTTCGGCTATAATGCGGCAGATGGACTCCCATAAAACATCACGTTATGCAAAATCTCAATAAAACTAGCATTGTGCTAGAGGTATATTTATTGTTTCAGGGACCCCACCCAAAAAAGGTACTTTGAGGCCACCTATCATCCCCCCTCCCATATGTTTCAAAAACTAAATAAATAGCTAGTGAGTAAATTAAAAAATATATGTAAACTAAATAAATAGCTGGCTACCAGTACATGTTGCTTTAGCATTTCCTCAGTTTAGTGTAGTGAACCCCAGTGGCCCCATGCAAATGCATGGTCTGAGTGGAGCCAAACACTGTGCAAAACCTAACCAGACCACTAACCATCATCTTCAAAATGCTTTATGAAAGCATTTAGCTTTTCCTAAAAGCCACACCTGCTGCTTGTTGTCCCTTGTTAGTCTTTGTATTTAAGTATTTGTTTTTGTTGTCATCCCCAGTGGGGTCATTGACGTCAAACCTTCCTACTGCTTGGGCCCTTCCTGGTTCCAGTCCAACCATTATTGATCCCTTTGCGGCCCTGTTAGTTTCCAGTCCCTGTTTATTCAGTTCAATAAAACCCATTTTTGTTTTGCCAAACGCTTGCCTTCAAATCCTTAGTCTCACATATCATGAAAGAACGACTGGGCTCCACTGATCGCCTAGTGAGTATCTCCACATCTCAGCCTTCACACTGTCCCCTGCACCTGACCTTCTCCTTGTGCCCGCTGCCTCTGCACAGGGTGAAGCCACTCTATCCGCCACTGCTCAACCCACTGCCTCTCCGCCGCATGAAACCACTCTATTCGCCCTCTCTTTGCAGTGTGAAGCCGCACTGTGTCCGCCCTCTCTCTGCAGCGTGAAGCCGCACTGTCCCTCCTCTCTCTGCAGCATGAAGCCGCACTGTCCGCCCACTCTCTGCAGTGTGAAGCTGCACTGTCCACCCTCTCTCTGCAGCGTGAAGCCACACTGTCCGCCCTCTCTCTGCAGCGTGAAGCCACTGTGTCCACCCACTCTCTGCAGCGTGAAGCAGCACTGTCTTCCTCTCTCTGCAGCGTGAAGCCGCACTTTCCCTCCTCTCTCTGCAGTGTGAAGCTGCACTGTCCGCCCTCTCTCTGCAGCGTGAAGCCGCACTGTCCCTCCTCTCTCTGCAGTGTGAAGCCGCACTGTCCGCCCTCTCTCTGTAGCGTGAAGCCGCACTGTCCCTCCTCTCTCTGCAGCGTGAAGCCGCACTGTCCGCCCTCTCTCTGCAGCGTGAAGCCGCACTGTCCCTCCTCTCTCTGCAGTGTGAAGCCGCACTGTCCTCCATTGCTCGGCCCACTGCCTCTCCACAGTGTCAAGCCGCTGTGCCAGACACCTCTACGCAGCTTGCTGCAACTCCACCAGCCACAGGAGGAGGAAGCGGGATGTGCCCATGGCTACCCTCTGGCTCCACTGACCCTCTGAGGCCCTGTGGTCCTGGATGGTCTGTATCACAGGGTCACGGCCCAGCTCTACAGGGTCAAATGTACCCCCTTCCCTCCGATCATGCAATGGCCCCTGCCCGATTCCCTGTCCTGCCTTTGTCCCTTAACCCCTCTGGTGTTTCTGTTCCTGTCTCTATTTCACCCCTTCTTGTCTACCCTGTTCTGGTGTGGCATGTTCTGCCTGCCTCTATCTCTTCTGCTCCCTGGTCCCTTTAATCCCTCGTCTGTTGTCCCTGCTGGCTGATCCTGTGTCGTGTTTGGTCTGTGTCATCTGTGTTGTTTGATTTGTTGGTTTCTCCTGTTGTCCTTTTGGTCTCCAGTGCAGCCCCTGCATGTTCCATGCCCCTTGTTGTGCTGAGTATTCTGTCCTGTCCTGTTCTGTCTGGTGGTTCTGCCCATCTGGTCCTGTGTGGTGTCAGTTTCGTGAACCCAGTCGGTCTTGCCAGGGCCTGTTCTGTCCTGTCCAGTGTCCCGCCTGTCCCTGACCCTGTGTGTCTGCCCTGGCATGTGGTCCCACTAGTCCTTTCTCCTGTTATTCCTTCGTGCCCAGATGATATGCTTCGGGGGGGGACTATTATGCCCTGTCCATCCTGTCTGCATGACCGTGCTGGGTCCTCACTAATGTAACCCTGATGAATCACGCCTTGTTGCCCCTGTCTGTCTTGTCAGTCCCAGTCCAGTTATTGACGTCCTTCCTGTTGCCTGGGCCCTTCCTTGTTCCAGTCCTCCTGTTATTGATCCCTCAACGTTCCTGTTAGTTTCTAGTCCTTGTTTATTCAGTTCAATAAACCCCTTTTTGTTTTGCCAAACGCCTTCATCTCACATGTCTTGACACTAAGACGTTAATTAAATTTTACAAAATACTGATTTAATTAATCTCAAGATTCAAATCATGTTCAATCAAAGGTGCAATTCAGAACTGATTGGAGGAGCAGTGATATTTAGTGCAAATAACATTAATGGTTTTAATATCTAAAAAAATAAAAGCTGCTTATCAGTTAGTGCACTTGGGCTTATGAATATCAGGAAAAGTATCAGACTGAAAAATCTGACATGAATTGTGATTTAGGTCTACTTAATCATGAAACAAGCTGGATAAACAACAGAAAATAGATGGATAAGCATAATATGCATTTCACTCAGCTACCTTTAACCAAATATGTAGTAAATTATTGTATCCAAAAAAGGTTAAGACCATTGGTTAATTTAGCACTTACATCCCAGCAGGACCAATTTTACACATTTTAGAACATATTCCACTGGGTATCGTCGTGCTGTAACATCAACTGAAACCACATGCCTGTAGGATATGGGGCATAACTGTTATCAATAGTAGTTATCTTGGCAAGAAATTCACATAGCAACCGAACACTGATTAGCGGCCATTTGCTACTGCAGCAGTATATCAAGCAGGGCTTTGTGAACTTCTCAATAATACAAGATCACATTGCAGCTACGAAGGCAATTTGCAGGCAAATTTGCTGTCATAATACAGGATTACTTCTAGATGACAGAATTTTCCGTGTGAGCTTTTCATCTATGCATCCATTCATTCATCTTGTAACCACTCATTCTGGTCACGAGTGGCGCAGAGCTGATCCCAGGCACCCTGGATTGTTGCCAGTCTGTCACAGGGCACATACATCCAGTCATACTCCATGGAAAATTTAGAGACACCAATTAGTTAACATACACACACACACACACACACACACACACAGTCCATGTATTTACTGTATGTCATTATGGGGACTCTCCATTACTTTCTGTGGGCATAACCCTAATGTCAACTATGTCCCACGCGCAGCCCTAACCCTAAGTAACCAAACAAAATACAAGAGATTAGGTATTTTAGCTTTTTGATTGCATTACCTGATTTTTATAAAATATAGGTTATCTTTGCGGGGACCAAAAAATATCCCCACAAGGTAAAAAGTTTTTTATCACATTGTGTGGAAATCTGGTCCCATAATGTAACAATTACACACACACACACACACACACACACACACACACACACAGAGCATAGATGGGATTTCAGTCCCAGAGGAATCAGGCAACACTGGTACTCACTGAACCTCCACCCAGCTGTCCTGCAAGCTAGACATATTTTAAAAAGGAGCAACACAGCAACTCGGTATCTCAGGCTGAACCATGATCAATTTTTTGTCAGTATTACTGTATAATTTTGTATGAACAGAAAAGTCATTTTCGAAAAAATTACATCAGGAAACATGGTTAATTCTACAGCTGAAGAATAGCTAAAAAATAAAACAGAGACCCCCCCCCCAATACAAAGCTACACCCCAATTTGTACAAAGGGAGCATAATAACATCACATGGACGTGTATTTAATAACCCCTCTTAAATAGGTCTGGATAATTTTTCACGGACATGCTGACAGTTAAATAAAAGTAACAAGCTGTATTACATAGAATAAAATGAAAAATGAAACATTTTAGGTGCCAATAATTCATAACAGCACTATTTTATCATTTTATCAAATATACCCATGAATAATAATGTTTCGTGGAGAAAGTAGAAACTGCTCGTGAAAACGCGATATGTGCACCGCTTCCTAGAACAATTAAAATGTTTCAGGGTAAATAGCGAAAGTGGGATTAGCCCGATATTAGCATATAATTGCTAGCAGAAAACATTTTAGGCTTACAGATCGTTTTAGTAGCCAGAAAACAGTTGCACAAAAGGGGGTAAAACCACCAATACTGCTCTCATGTGATCAGAAATGTGCTGTTTCAAGGGGTTCACAAGCTAGCCTCCTATGGTTGGTGCATTTCTTCACACATCTTGGTTGTTTTTTTTGACACTTTCTGCTTGTTATGTTTGCACTCCATGAT
The DNA here is from genome assembly GCA_026777045.1 of Hyperopisus bebe. Lineage (NCBI taxonomy): Eukaryota > Metazoa > Chordata > Actinopteri > Osteoglossiformes > Mormyridae > Hyperopisus > Hyperopisus bebe. The sequence continues at coordinate 47,417,062 of JAODJW010000001.1, read as the reverse complement.
CACATCTGGACAAGTAACGGATAAATGTAAAAACACTGTGTGAGAGACTGTAGTAGTCAGAACTATTTCTATATAGGATGATTTCCATAGCGAAGGCAAAAAAAAGTCAAAACCTGCTTGTATGTCCTGGCAACTTGATAAGCTTTAGTGTAAAATATTAAACACACGGTAGCCAGGAGGAACATGGGGGCTGGTCAAAAAACTAGCCAGGTAAACAGGTTTCATCCTACAGGCTTCCCAGACCATTGGGCTTCCCCAACCACCTTACAAACGGGCAATTCTAAGATTTTGTAAGGTGGGGGTCATAAGAGCAGCCTTAATTCATACAGAGGGGCCAACCTTATCATTAGCCAATGATATGTTTTGAATCTGTGAGTGACAGGGGAGAGGCCACTTTGGAGGCCAATCAGCCTTTAGTCGGGGCCAGTGCCCCTGTGGCCACGCCCCTGTATTACACTCCTACTTGCACATATACATTCTGCTGGTCACAGTTAATGGATGATCCGTGCCAGAGGTGGGGAACGCTTATCTAGACCCCACTCGTTGTTAATTGATTTAGAGAAGCTATTATTAGGATAGGATCTAAGTTCACCTGGTGTCCTAGTTATACGTGAATCACTAATGGAAAGATGATACATCTGTAGACAATGAGTCCTTCCCTAGAAATGGTCTCCCAGCACTCCTGTATGGTACATTTAGACTTCTTTGGTCAATCTGTGGACAACAACTAGGCTCTATTAAAGACGGTGATTTTGTACCAAAAATTTAATACAAGATAGCCAAATCAGTGCTGGTTAAAACAATGCTATTTTTAAAAAATGCTAGTTAAAAACAATGATTCCAAAGACATTTTTAGCAGGAAGCAAATGCTTTGACAAGATTCTAGTTCATTCTGGAGTCGATTCCATTAAAAAAATAAGAAGCACATTATAAGACAAAATGTCTGACACGCTGGCACAGAAACAGATGAAGACAGCTAAAGAAATGTGATTTCCTTCAGAATGAGATGTTAGAAGGTAGAAGTACAGCATCAGTAGGCACCAAATTGCCTGAGCAACATTATGTAAATATTTAATGCTGTGTACATAAGTGAGTGTGTAGAAGAGCCTAGAAAGTCGTATTAAAACATAAGGGTAAGCTTTATTGTCTGAACTTTTTGGTGCGATACTAAGTAACGTTGTGAAAAGCTTTTTCATGAACAGACTTAGAAAATGCATATAAAAAAGATAGAAAATGCTTAGACTGAAAGACTATTTTTACAGCGGGGCTTTCTGAAGGATAGATATATGCAGTTTAAATAATACTGGTTAAAAGCCACTGTTTTTATAATTTGGGCCAAATCAATACCAGAAGAAAATTCTGAAGTAAATTTGATTTCCTGTTTAAATCAATTTAAAGATAATTAAAGCTAAAGTTGCTGTATCCTGTTAACAACTATTGATTCATAATCTCCAGTCAGCATGTACAATGGTTTTCTTCTGCTTAAACAGATGTACAGTATGAAGTCTTTGAGAAAAGTCTTTTATTTAACATATTCTATTTTTGTATTTAAGTCTACATAAGACACCTGAATGTAGCAACTACATGCTTGTCCTGAAACAGCCCAAAAGCCATTGCCCAAGAAACAAAGAAAATAATTAATATTTTTCTCAAAAAAAATCTGTTTTCCATATTGTCCTCCTTCCTCCTCCACTCAAGAAACAGATTTACACCAGGGAGGGTAGACAGAGTAACGAACCATGTGATTTGGAAATTAATCATAAAAAACCAATTTAATATGAGAATGAAAATATAAAAATGCAATGCTGAGAGAAGGTAGACACCAACGGGGAACAAAGTGATATCGTGAAACAAGCCTCAATCATTCTGCCAGCTCTGAACAGCCTCCATCGCTCTCCAATGCAAATTATCATAATATGCCGGAGGGCTTCACTTTACTAGCACTTAAGTGGGTGAAGTAGGAGGAAAACAACGTGTTTTCAAAAAGCACGGCTGGAAAGTTTCAACAGAACTTCAAACGCCTGCTTTTCCCTTTTTCCCCCTTCTTAAAGGAAGGTGACACCCAAAGACTCTTCAGTTTGACACTGACAGTTCCCTTTGGCACGAAATGAAATTGGCGACGGATCGGGGACAGTGAGTAATTACAGACTCGGGACGGTTACACGTTATAGCTAATATTTACATTTATAAGCTATCTCCAGCCCTCAATAGCGGACTGGCAATAGTTATTAAAGCTTGATTCTGGAACAGAATTGCTCTAATGCTTGTCAAAGCGTAGTATGAAGGGCCGGATGATTATACGTGCAGATGTAGATGCTTCGTAGATATAATGTAGCTCAGTTATTGGTGAATTCTTTTGTATTGTGTAGCATATGCTAATGTATCACATATAAGCTATTAGTGAGAAACACCATGACTTCTGCCGGAGGCATTAAAGAATATATTACCAAAAATAACATCTAGTTTAATATACTAAAAGCAGGGTTGAATGTGTTTAGAGGGATGGATTCCTCTCCCACTTGTGATGAAATCTTCTGCTTCTGTCAGATAGTCCTGCTAGGTGCGTTCAGTTGTCTTAAAGTCTCCCCACTGGACTTAACCCTTGTTGCGGTTTACAAAAATAAAACAAACTCATTTTTTCTTACAGCTTTTTTGACGTAAGGACTCTAGCTGACGTCCTGCGATGCGATACGAGCGATGAGGAAAATACCTCTCCCCTTATCTCCTGTTCCCCTTTAGTGTCAAATAAGGGCAAATTGTAATCAGAAAGCTGTAAAACGGCTTGACAGGAAAGGGAACTGCAGAGCTCGTTCCGGGCCTTTTGATCCTGTTTGAGTTACCTGGGGCCCGTCTCAAGAATAAAACCTAGGAGTTATAATTTAGCAACCTTCTCTTGCTATCATTGCGGCTGTTCATACACCCTGGGGGTGGGGGTCCTTTTTTGAATGCGCCGAATACGGAATTGCTATTTTTCCAAGGCCGGTGTGGCGTGGCGAACCCTATTTACACTTAAACTGGTTATACGCGAATCAGAAGACAAACCTCTAACAAACCAATACAGGACCTGTCAGCCTAAACTCCATTGTCATGCCAAATCACTGAGTCTGATAAAAAGTGATAACGGTGAGCAAAGAGCAAAGGGGGAACAAAAACCTAATTAACAGATTAAGTTGTGAGTGCAGTTTATAAAGTGTAGTTTGGATAAAACTTTAGCGTTCTCGGTAAAACTGCTGACCATATGGGTGCTATATACATATTTATCCATGAGTTTACAATACACAGAAAATACAAAAAAACAAAAAATAACATTAAGCTGACATTAAACACACACACACACACACACAAACTCTCTCTAAAGTAATTTAAAAAAACAATGCAGAGTATTGTTGGATCTTTTCCACAGTTTGCATGCTCCTTTGAAATGCAATATGAAATTTAGAGACAGGGACCACATAATTGACAGAGCCCCCGTCATTTCTATCGTCGTGCATGTGGGTGTGTCCATCTCATGTTGCTTTTGTTTTGATTAACTGCTCCATTGCAGATCTCCTCTGCAGTGTGGCACTGGTATGAGGAAAGAGCGGTTGGCAGGGCAGGGAACAGCCTGGACTGGGCACCAGGGCATCACATGCCAGCCACATGTACACTAAGGGTAATGTCACAATACCAGGTCAAAAAAAAAACACATCTCTGGACAGTTGGGGCAGCTTAAGTAAACTGAATACATACATTGAATTAACATTTTTTATTTAGCAGATGCTTTTGTCTAACATGACATACAAGTGAGAATTAAAGAGCAGCTTCACATAATATCCCTGTGGACATTAATGGCCTGTTCAGGAGCCCAACATCACTCTGCAAGCCATGGGACTTGAACTAGTGACGTTCTGATCAGAGGCACGATCTCCTAACTGGCATAGCCAGACATCAACCCCAAATAAGACCGGCGCACTTCAAACCCACAACCTTTTTTTTTGACATGATATCGTAACTCATCCACCCCCTATTTCTTTGGCAGATGTTCTTATATTGCGATATTTGCAAAGTTTACTGTTTTACACTCTGACCTATTCACATGGCTGAATATAATTAATAAGAGAAGCAGGTTAACCACCTGCCAGTGGTACAGCATCAGCTTTACCCTTGATCACCTGGTGCTTTCCTCCATCTGCCTTATTCTTATAGTTGTTGACAGACATTTGAACTAACACAGTGGATAAAGAACGGACAGCCTATGTGCAGCCAACCATAACTCCAACCGCACATTTATTGCATGTAAACACAATGCATGTGTCACACTGATAAAAATCTTTATGTATTATGTCCGAGTGGGTGTTTTACTGGGGTACACATTTATCTGTGACTGTTCAATTGGATGGAAGCAACATTCAAATAGACATAGAGCTTAAGGGCTACTGATTGCTTCCAAAACTGTTACAGCCTAATTTCTCTAGATACCTCTTTGGCAAGAAGAATGCAGAGGAAAGATCAGATGATAATTCATTCACAGTTTCCATCATTTATGACACGTGCAAATAAATGAGTATCATGTCATTAGAAAACGATCAAACAAAGGTGATGCAATTCCATTAGCATCTCCCCCAATATACATAATTTTTAAAATATACATTAATACGGGACAAGGTGGCTTATTAATGACAAGTCGAAGCATGCAGCCCAGACTGATGAAATAAAACCAACATCCCATTCATGGCCAGAGAATTCCCCCAAATCTGTTTCCGCAAGCAGAAGCCATACATCTCCTCTTCCAGGGAGAAATATTGCTTAATTTTCCCAGGGAGCTTTTGGTCATGTCAGCAGATTCGCCGTCTGCTCATCTCTCATGAATGGATGTTTATCTCACAATTGCGCCTGGGAGTCCTATGCTTAAGGCATGCAGTCCTGGTTTAAATGCCGGGTCTGTATAGGCAGTCTCTGCAGTTGCTGACGAATGACCTGTTACAGATCTTTGACTGCTGATATTGCTTTGCGAAGGTAAGCTCCCTTCACCACGGTGATCTGGCATCAAGTGCAAAGGAAACCAGGATGTAGGGCAATGTACATAACAAGTCATAGATACAAAGACAGATTAGACCCTCATTCTGGCTCACTGTATGACCCAGACATCAAACAGTAATACAATGCATACTGATTAGAGCCCTTTACATATATCAGACCTCATCGTAAATAGGAATCTGCAAGGTTCCGTAATCCACAATACATAAACAGTGCTGCTCGATTTAATATTGTGTTGTGCAAAAGCTAAAAATCATATTGTCTTCTAAACATTATACAGACAAAACTGGAGCCATAAGATTGGATATCAGGCAATGTTCTTCTGGAAGGTTCTGTCTTCACCTGGTTATGGATGTCATATAAGGGAAGTGGAGTATCTTCAATTTAATGACTTTAATCTTCGTAGCAATAATTTAAAGCATGTGGGAACAGGGCTTGTTAAGAATGAGAGGAAATGCAGAAGGAAAAAAGGTTTAAATGGTTCATTTAAAAATCAGCAAGCCTCAGCAGCTAAAGATAGAAGCAGATTTTGTGTTTGGGAGAAAAGGCTCTCCTCCGGGGGTAAAAAGAAAATACAACTCTTCCACAGCAGAAAATTTGCCTGAAATTTAAGGTATGGTTTTCTTTGTGAAATCAATGCCCATTGAAATCTTATTCTGTAAGTATAAGTGTCATGATGATGACACAGTGAGCCAACAAACAGCGTAAGGTTGACATGATTTATACGAGTCATGATCGAGGAGCAACACTTTGTCCATTTGGCCTCTCAAATGGTGTACTGATGTTAGTGCTTCAGTAACAGTATTCTCAAAACAAAGTGGCGACACTCTGGCTTACGCACACGCAGTAAACAACACAGGGGATAGATCCGATGTTTATTTTTATCATCAAGCTTTTATACTGTTTTCTGATATAAACAGGCAGAAAATTGATACGTAACAACCCACACCGAGAGTCATCAGTTTTTTTTTTGGTTTTTTTTTTTTGAGAATATGGAATATAAGAAGAATTATACTAGTGATTTTTCCCAGTTTCTATTCCCAAGTTTTTGAACCTCATAAGACGGATATGGTGAGAGAGAAGCTACAGGCTACACCTCATTCAGGCTGCGAAGGGAACCCACGGATGTTTATGAGTTTTGGACCAATTACACTTTCAAACAAACTAGGACAAGCACGCTTGACTGAATGGGGGTGTGCTAAATCTGTGATTAATGGTTACACTTTTGTTCTAGTTAATTCTGTACAAATGTAATGTAAACAGAAAGCGATTTATCACCAACATGTTATTGCAAGGTGTTATTCTATCTTAAAATGAATTCTTGATTACTTTTGCAAATTATTGCCATTATGGACAGCTCTAGGAAGAAACTATTTTTAATAAAATGGAAGTTGAATATGGGTGATAACCAGTACTGCTGAAGATGGTTTAAATACGGTATTCAGTTCCCCATTCTCTATCCATTATTCCAACATTCAGACTGATACTGGATGCCCTTAAACCACCTCAGGATTGTGTTTTCAGTGACGGTTCTCTTAACAGCACAGACTGGCAGAAAAGATGCTTGTATGGAGAAAAAAATGCAGTAAAATTATATGCAGCCATTTCATGCTTTACTTTGCTTTTTGTAAATTGCTTTCTGCTGGATTTTTCCAAACTGTCTTCCATCAAAAGCTGAACAAAAATGGAACCCAGTAATGTTACTTTTATCTTCTTTGTTCAGTGATTTTATCCTTTAAATATACATTATCCATCTCCTGTTTTTTTGTGAAATACATTCAGTTCCAACATTTACACATTTTTAAAGAAATCTTTCAAACTAGGAGAGTATGAAGATAAAAAAATGCACAAATCAATACAGAAAAGGCTGTCCTTGCTTTCTTAAGAAAATAAGTTCAGTCCATTATAATTTGTGTACACAAGCCCAATTAAAATGTCCAGACATGGTAAGATTCTTTGTCTTTGTGCATAATGTCTGCCTCAAATCTGTAATTGTGCAGCCCCAATTAGCATTCTGACACAGCTGTAGTCACAGCAATTATTCCTTTCATCCGTCCAGAATCAGCTTTTGTGTTTACATGGTAGGTGTTGCTATCACATCCACGTCAGTCCATACCACCTGATTATGAAATTACCTCACAAACTCTACGCTCCAGTGTGGTGCTGAAATCACACACCTGTCACTACTCTCTGAAATGACAGCTGCATTGGTCTCTAAATAATTACATATGCTGCTCTAGTCTGATAAAAATTTAAGGGCTTGTGGTTGTAGAATTAGTGTGGTATATACAGTTGC
>JAODJW010000001.1:47365937-47409650 GCA_026777045.1 Hyperopisus bebe | reverse complement strand
ACAAACTCTACGCTCCAGTGTGGTGCTGAAATCACACACCTGTCACTACTCTCTGAAATGACAGCTGCATTGGTCTCAAATTATTTAAAAATGTAAAGCTCTGGCATTTCTAATTAATTACATATGCTGCTCTAGTCTGATAAAAATTTAAGGGCTTGTGGTTGTAGAATTAGTGTGGTATATACAGTTGCACTTCTATGATGTTTTTTCAAGGTAGGGCATATGAGGGGCCATAATTCATACCCAAGGGTAAATCTTATCATTCACCAATAACATGTTTTAAATCAGTGAGTGACAGGTGAAGGGGCGCTGCAGGGGCCAATCAGCTTTCAGCTTTCCCCCTGTGTCCCCGCCCCTATATGCACCCGCTTGTTGTATGCATACCTTGAAGTTTCTTCATAGTTTTCTCCTCACTGGCTAAAGCTGGATTGATGGTTAAAACACATCTTCTAACAGACCAACACCACATTCACAAACAGCAGCTAAACGGAGGGCAAATCCCTGACAGCACTGTGCAACCCTTCTCAATTCAAGATGTACGTTGTTAAGAGCAGAACTCAAGATGAGGCTTGATGTTAAATAAGGGCTTTTGACCATAAACCGGGTGTGGAAGACTTAGGATTAACACGCAAGTATCTGCATTTCTGTCCATCCCACAAGCAAATTCCAAATTCATAAACAGCCTTGAAATTCATTCATTGCTCTGGTTTAAACCCACGGACATAACATGCAAAAACCGTCTTCTGAAAGGTCACTATTGCTCTCAGAGCCACTGAAGGAAACTTGACCAGAATAATATAATCTATTATGCTGATATTTAGTGATGGGACATTTGTGTCTTCAAAAAGCCCAAGGAGGACGACATTACCATGTGTTGGAAGAGGGTTAGAGTGGTTGTTGACTAAAGGAACAAATTAATCTCCCCTTCGCCCACTGTGTGTTTGGAAGTTTACTTTTCAGTTTACATACCACTAATTTTATAGGTCTCTTTTTTGTATGGAATCAGGATTACCCACATGTTTTAAAAGTGTCTTAAACTAATCCCAAACCAGAGGTGTGGCACGCACAACCAGGTCAAAGCTGAAATGAAGGGAGAGAGAATTTATCTACTGTAATTCACACAAATGAGAAATATCTGTGAGGGTTTGGAGCCCACACTGCATTTCCACCTTTCGTATGCGCCTCCAGGCTGCCGGCTGGGCTGCTAATTAAGGATAAGTGTGTGTACGTCCTTACATGTTTGAAAGGCTGTGTCAAAAACAGATCTAAAAAAGTTCAGTAAAATACTTCACAACAGCATAAAAAACAATAACATTCTTAACTTTACAGAACAATGCATGAATCATTAATATTTTTTGCCCTGACTTAGAGTGCAGAAGGAAAGAACACACCCAGCTCCCAGATAAAAGAATGAACTCAGAAAAAGGAAACTAGTAGTAATTATTGCTTGCATAGAAGCTCCTAAAAAGCAAGGACATCACTGTGCTCACAAATGTCACATAGCATGAGCCTCATCAAGTGCCTGCAGGGTCCTTTTTGTTTATCAATGTTCTCGATGACAACTTTAACGATTTATCTCATTCTTCACACATCTAATCACGCAGCTAACAGAAGATTTACCCCACGGTATGCTGGAGGAAAAAAAAAAAACACTGACCTGTCTTAATGACTATAGGTCCGTTGTACTGTCTCTGATTGTGATGAAGTGTTTAAAAAAACTATGGGACGTCATAGCATAACATTCTAGGCCCTCTCCAGTTCACCTATCAGACTCGTAGGTTTACAGAGGATGGCGTCAGTAATGTCATACACACAGTACTCTCACACCTAGAGGATTAGGACAGCTGCGTATAGATTTAAATTCACTGATTAGTTTTGCGTTTACTACAGTTATCCTGCTAAAACTGACTGACAAACTCCTCACCCTCATCCACTCTCTGCAGCTGGGTCAGACGGGGTCAGGGTCTGCACCCATCCGATGCCTGTTTGTGTTCCTTCCCTGTTCTGACTAGCAGGTGGGAGGTCATTCTGGTCTCGCTCCCGTCATGTAGTCCCTTAGCCCTAGTGTGTTCTCCCTGCCCCCCTGAGCTCCAAGTGTCCAGTTGTGGGTTTGCCAGAAACCAGCCTCACCAGTTTTGTTTGTGCATTGGTTTTCAGATTTCCCCGGTGTTTTTATTGGTTCCTTTGCTTTTTTTTTTTTTTTTTTTCCTCTTAGTCTTTCCTAGTGTAGTCAGCCCTCTGTTATGTTCCCTGGTCTCTAGTGCTTCCCTGTCTTGGTGATTGTTATAGTTCCCTAGTACTTGTGCTCATTTAGTGTTTCCGCTTCCACCTGTTTCTATTGTTTCTCTTGATTGGTTAATTGGTTAATAGTTGCACCTGTTCCTTGTTTGCCCTGGTGTTCCTGTTTATTTAAGTGCTTGCCTTTGTTTTTACTCCTTAATCAGTCGCTGTGTTGATTATTCTGCCTGTTTGTCTAATCCTTTTCCCATGGTTGTCTGGTTCCTTTAGCTGGTGTATGTATGGTTCAGCTAATCATTTTGCCTTATTTAGTTCTGACCCCTCGTGGTCCTGTTGTTTTTGTATTTTATCCCAGTGTGTCCTGTTTTCTTTAATAAACCTCGTTTTGTCTTGGAGCCACTAGTGGATCATCACCTATTTGTCCGCTTGCCATGCTGCCCTGTGACCGAATGACTTGCCCAAAAAAGACGATCCCCAGCCTCCGGGTCGACCCTCACCCCCTCTCTTATTCCCGACCCAGTGGGTACCAGCAAGAATGAACTTTGTGACCTTCAAGCCATCTGGAAGGCCCTGCCAGAGAACCCAACTGTCCTCAACTCCCTGAGCAATGCCACCCTGTCCAATTCTTTCTGTGCCCTTCTATACCCCTTTTATAGCTACAGCTCTAACATTACTGGAGGACATTTATCACACCAGGGTCACCAGGAGCCGCCCCAGCATCATGAAGAACAGCAGCCACCCCGCAGCACAGACTGTTCACACTCATACCATCAGGTAGATGCAACAGAAGTTTGAAATCAAGGACCACTAGACTACAGAACAGTTTTTACTTAGAGGCCATCAGGCTGTTATCAGGATATTATGAATATTATGAATATCCCTTATTTACCTCTGTTTATTTCTGACAATGCACATTTTGGAATATTTCTAAGAGTAAATTTATTTTAAGAATATTACAGGTGCCTACAGAGCTAACTCTAATTATAGGCACAATAGGCTAGGGCCCCTGATTTACCTTAGTTGCAGAGGAAGTGAAATGATCAACTTTCTTGGTAGGGGGGCCTTACAGGCGGAGATGGTCCTGGGTTCATACAGAAGTTTTAAACCTGGTGTGGATGTAAGCTCATCATCTCTTCTTTTTAATTAATGTGACAAGTATAGAGATCTTTCTTTTGTTTCAAAACAAAAGAAGCTGAATGCAACTTTAAAGCCACACACAATTTCAAAGCTTAAAATACACCATAATGCACGTGGTATAGTTCTTAAGGACTTTGCCTAGAAACTTCTAAATTTGTATAGAGTCTAGTTGATGCAATGGCAAGATTAGCCATTCAAGCAACAACTGCACATCTGATTGGCTCATTACAAGATTTGAGAGAAGGTGAAGCTGTTAATCTCACACATAAGAACCTGTCACACTGTGTTATTGCTTTGCCTTTCAACAATAACTCGGGGCAGAAGTATCAAAAACTCTCTATCCTGACAAATATTGTCTTTATAATTGAATGTGTTAAATTGAGGGGACCTAATGATTATGCAGCATGGCTCAGTGGGTAGTTCTCCAATAGGGTGGAGGATTGAAGCCTGTCTGTTTGAATTGGTCTGTTTGTATGGAGTTTGCTCTTCTTCTATAGCTGGGTGCTCCAGTTCCCACCCAAAGACAGGTAGGTTAACTGAAGATTGTCCATATTGTGTGTGTGTGTGTGTGTGTGTGTGTGTGTGTGAATGAGCAGTCCCCATAAGGATATGTTTACCCTATGTGTGTGTGTGTGTGTGTGTGTGTGCGCGCCCTGTGATGGACAAGCTTCCCATCCAGGATTCCTCTTCTGTCCTACATGTTCCAGAATGAAGTCTCTACCTCCTAAATGAATTTACCACATGATACAATGATGCAATTTCTCACAAGCAACAACATGGTTAATAGACATAATCATAATTAATTGTCATTAATTGTTTTTCTCATATTATATTATGCCAAAGGCCTCTCTAAAGCACTGACATTATAGTATAAGATGTTTGATGGTCTGGACAAAGAAATATTTCTTTGCATCTTAAGTTGCATAATACATAAATATAAGCTTTTCCAAGGCCCAAGTGAATGTGATTCTCAACTGTAAATGTCAACAGGTATATTTTTTAAAGAGGGAGAATTATTGCACAAGACAAAATTATGATGACTGATATGGAGAGGTGGCGTATAGGGTGGTGGCAGCTGAAGTGACATTTCATCAAGGAAAAGGTCAAACGTGTCATTTTTTTTTCTGCCCCTTGCTGTTAAGGTGTATAAACAAGCATGTTATTATAAAAGGTCAGAAATCATCACTGAGGAGAAAGTGTGTCACAATAAAAAATGGGATTTCAACAATATTACATTAAAATTTAATAGGGATATCTATTCAAATTTTAGTCTCTTGTCCAGAAACCTTACATGAAAAAAAACAGATATTTAAGCAGCTAACTTGTGATTGATGTACGCGTAAGAGAGGTAAGCAACTCAAATCTTTTAAAATACATAACGCATTCAACATTATAAGAAATCATGTACAGGGGCACTGAAGATAATCTACCATATCCTTGGTTCTTTTAGCCAATACCAAAATTCTGAAAATGAAATCTCTCAGAAGGGAAGCAATTTGAGAGAGTTTTCAAATAAATTTACAGGAGGTTGTCTTTCCACAACCCTTGCAAAATCAATCAAGACTTACAAAACTGGTTGCATAACTAGCATTAATGACCCACAAATCTTCAAGGTCCTTTGCCAGGTGTTCAAAGTCCAGCTATTCTGCAGTTTCTGGGTTTAAATTTATGAATTTGATCAGCAGCCTCATCCAGATGGCCAGACTGAATCCCTCCAGTGCCCTGAGAGCCAAAGATGACACACAAGCGGTTTTTACTAAGCAGTCCCTTGCAAACGCAGCATCCAACCTTTCCTGGAAGTTTCGTGAGTTTCCCCCAAAATTAACAGCAGCATTGTTGCCGCATTGCTATTTTGAGGCAGCAAAGTGATTGAACTTTAAAGTTCCAATAAAAAACTCAAACACAAAATGTAAAGCTCAAGACACAACTAATATATATGGGCGTGTCCAAATCCATTTTGCTATTTTGACAGCAAAAACAAACAAAAAAAAAAAACAGTGCGCCAGCACAAGGTGCAAAAAGGTTGTCCTAACTCTCTTAAATATCCAGAGGTATGTTTTGGGCATAACATGCAATGAACCAATCAGAATGGCACGTCACCTCACCTTTCAAAGGCAGCAGCGCATGAGTTAAAGCGGAGTGCAATTTTAACAGCGTGCCTACCTGCCAACCATATGGCTTAAGCAAACGAACGTGTGCTTATCATCTACGGGAGCAGCTCTACCTAAGCCCTTCTTGGTGAAGTAGGCGTTGGATGAGGGAACAGCAAGTGTGTCGCCGCATCATCCGCTCAGTGCCGAGTGTGGTATAGTGATGTCAGCAGACAGGGTAAAAGGAAGTGTGCTGCTCAGTGAAATAAAAGTACAAACTTTGTTCAAACAAAACCTAACCTACAGTTTTTAAGGTGTTTTAAAATGTTCAAATTAAAGGCAATATGGTTGTTATTTTTCTACATCTCACAGTTTAGATTCCTTACCAGGCTACAGACGATTCAGCTCCTCTGCCAGCTGATCCCTCCTTGCGCATGTTGCTGCCAGCATACACTCCTTTGTTGGCATCAGCACATGCAGTTCAGCATCACGCTTTCTGAAGTCCTCCAGTGTTTCCTCATTTATCACGCATGGCCATGTTTTACAACATACTGTACATGTCACAATCAATGCAGCGGCCTTCTGAGGGCTGTACTGTAATGTTCCACGTGACTTATCTAAACATCTGAAATGCATTTTCAGCAATCCAAATGTCCTTTCAATTACCATATGTGTTTAATTCCAATAATGAACTCGAAAGATTTTTTTTATTGTACGGTTTTAATTTTTTTTTTCTTTTGGTGTTTCATTAAACAGTAGCTGATTACCTGAAAGGACCAGATGCACTCTATAATAAAAACCTATATAGATGAAATAAAATTAGAAAAACATTAGTACACCTCGAGTGCATACTTCTGTCAAAAAGAAGCGATGTGCACCTGCATGTTTGTAAAACGCACCACTTAAATATCAGTTCACAATGCGCCATTGACTTAGGATTTTGTTGGTCTGAAGCGTAATGTTACTGCGTTGCATTAAAATAGCAATGCCCCAATTATGTGCTCAGGCAAACAAATTGTCACGGCGGGCGTCGCATAAATAAGGAGGACACTGCTGCGGGTCAGGCAGATGAAAGGGCATTGATATCCTTCTTACAATCCAGACCTATTTCGACTGCAACCACGTTTGCAATAACAGGTCGTAGATCTGCACAAACAAAATCCACAAATTTGTCTGTTGTTTCAATGTGTAGTGCAGTTGTCATTTTTGACTTGCTTGCACTTGTAGTAAATGTCAGTGTAGCCTGGCCCTTAGAAACTGAAGACACGTGCCAGACTTGTGCTCATAGCATTTTGCTGCATTTGTCACAACAGGCAAAAGGCAATAACAAGGACTTTCAAATATCTGATTTCCCCTTACTTAGTTTGACATTAAGTAGTTTTATATCCACCTTTCCTTAAGCAGGCACTTACGTCCTCAAGTGTTTGAGGTTTTCGTGCCGATGGGAATGCAGACCTCTACTTTGGTGGAATCCTGCTGTTACCGTAGTTTTCGTGCAGGAACACAGCTGACTCCTTTGTGGAGAAACATTCTTTCCAGCTACCTGGCAAATCCGCCGTTATGATTATAGCAGAAATACGCCAAGGTGGGAGGGCACATAGCTCATAAAGGGAATGGGAGATGGATGGCACTCCAGCTACAAGCATGTTACACTCCAAACACACAAGACTCACAACATTTTGGACCACGTGCCTGGCACAGCGATTGCTTTTCTGCCGTTAAACTAGCTAAAGTGGAACTGCCACGGCCCAAAAGAACTTGCGCACTGTGCTTCAGGCCCAAAGTTTTACCGCCACAACCGAGTCCTACCCAGTCGGCAGTATCCAGTTTCATCCAGATAGTATACGGTAATTCGATGGGATTTTAAAAAGCAACATTATTCCAATATTTCTATGGTGATGTAACACCATAATACCACCCAAGACTAGCCAGCACCCAGCCCCTCCCTGAGGTCGATATGCCTAAGGTGGGATGTTTGCTATCGGCCGCAGAGCATGCATTCCATATACTTCTACCTACATGAGTGGCATTTAACACTGAAGAGCTTTAACAAAAGAAACGACTGATGTTCTCTTGTGCAGAAATTAGATAAATTCACTATCCCTTCCTTTGAGCTTCCTCAGCTAAGATTCACTGAAGATATTCAAGGACTACATTACTGTGGAAACAGGTAAACAGTTATTTAGCTGAAGGACAAGACACATAAATTATCCACTATCTTTCAGTCTCACCATGTTGTCTTTTTGCTTTTTCATCCTGGTATCACTCCTTTGCTTGTTGGCTGGATTTAAATGGCTGGCATTTCCAAAAATTCATCACAAGAAGTCAGACAAATTACGATTTGTTTGCCTTGGTGAGAAAGGCGTCCATCAGTCACCCATGCTTGTAATTCATCAGCTCTCCCTATAAGGAATTAATGTCAGTTATCTTCCTGAGAACATTTCAGACATTAATGTGACATTGGACAAAAACATATCACTACATGTACAGACTGCTATGAATATGCTTGCAAAAGCTCAGTCTATTATTATTCTGTTATGATTAAGCATATTATTTGATGTTTCCATTAAAGAACAATATACCTATTCTGTCCACGTCAATGTCATCAAAAAGTCTGCATTCCATAAGCTTGTAAGTCACTAACAAAAAGCATTTTAAAAGTGGGAGGCAAACGTCAAGATTCCTACTGAGAAGTTCAGATTTGACTCCTGAGAAATGTTCAATGTTCAGACATGCATCTGGGGAGACAGACTGGCTCTCAGCTGTTAAGCATTGTGTTTGCTGTAACAACCTTTTCAGGCTGTAATCGCGAAGGTGTATCAAGGGCCATATTTGTAAAACAGATGCCACACTGCCCTCACACATTACTGCAGGCCAAATCCTCTCATCCTTCTTCTGTCTGAGACAGGCAGCAAATGGCCTGACCCATTCAAATATGTCCCTTTGTTAATGGCGTTGGCCACACCATTCTGTCACACAGAAAATCAGATCTGCAATGAATGCACTGTTTGCTTGTTGAATTGAGGCCACTTGATTTCACGTGGAGTCTCTAAATCGCTCACAGGAAAAAGCAAACAAACAGACCTCTTTTTGAAATCTATAGCACCACAATAACCTACAGCTTCTGCATAAAAAGCCTGAGGGTTGTGTTTTATTTCTCCTTTTAGTGTTTGCCGGGAGACACGGCAATCATGGGTAAACGAGATCCATCGTGTCTCCATCATCTGCCATCATCTCTGCTGCAATTAACATTGAACGACATGAAAACGGCAGCTGAGGAAAGCATCTGGAGCGATTTGTGACTGCAGTCCTTCACTCATGACGGTGGAACAAAACAGCTCTCAAAGAACGATCCCTGTCATTACTCGACCGTCTTCCCGTGGCACTTAAGTTTATCCATCTAATCAGCATCGCTTACATAACAGCACATACACTACGTGTGATTCCCAGCAAATAAAACAGTTAAATAAATGTTTGACGATGCAGCCGTTAAACAGCAAGACAGGGAAGAAGGGGGAAAGTTCACGTCAAGGACACACACACACGCACGCACACACACACCTGGCAAAGTGCTCTGATAAAACACCATGCTCTTTTTCCCCAGAGAAAAACAACAACAAAAGTAAGGCTTCTAAAATCTTCCCTAAACCAGTGATGTAATTCCTACTTGTCCGTCTTTGGCAAGCTGCAAACAGATTCCATTTTATGTAAACACATGTATAAAAAGACACTCAAGCACTGTTTAAAATTTCTTAAGTCAACCCCATCAAATCAGATACAGAGTAGTAAGAAGGTGGCACCTCAGTCTAACCTACCAAACACACAGAGAGCTGAGTGCTTATCAGCCCAGTAGAAAGAAGCAGCTAAAAATTGGACCATTAACAACATTTAATTGGGGTTATAAATATACATACGTGACAAATTATTGGCAGGCTGACAAATATGGTTACATTTAAAGATGTTTTCGTTTATTTTTTTCTCTGGTTTGTCAGAGATCAGTTAAGGTATTTGAAATGCATTTCAAAATGTGCAGCCTTAGCCTCTGATTGTTGGCATTGGATCATAAGCAGGCAGCAGTGTGCACTTTGGGGGGGGGGTTTGCAGTGGTCTCACCTCAGAACCTCCCCAAGCCCCCCGTCGCCTCACTCCGAAAACCTGCCCCAGCCCCCCGGCCAGGACACAACCTCAGCTCACAACCACACAGCAGGCCTCAGGCACCCGTGGTTGTGTCCTTATTCTGGGGAACTTTCAGAAACCACTGAAAAGGTGTGCAGTTCAGTTTGAAGCACGGCAGACTACATTTCCCCTATAATATAGATCCTTTAGCTTGACCATTCTCTTTACTGTAAGTCACTCTGGATAAAAGCATCAAGTAAATCAGCAAATGTAATGCATCTACTCTCCCATCAAACCTCTTACAAACTATGTGTCACGTCCCACAGGCAGTCAGTGGTTTCACCTGCTCAGCTTCCTTTAAAACTGCATCTGCCCTCGCACTTATTGCGAGGTATTGTTGCCCTTCATGAGCCATAGTAAACGTCAGTCGTCAGTCTCTCCCACTACCTACTGCCCTAGCAGCCCTTCCCCATCTACTTCTCCAACTCCCTCCGACTCTCCTCGTGTCTTTACCCTTTGTCTTCTGTTCCACTGTAGGATTGATCTCCCTGGCTTCTGACTCTCCTGGATCCATGACCCCAACTCTGCATTAAGCCTGCCGATTTAAACTTTACCTGCCAGCTTCTCGTAATAAATCCATGGTTCTCCTGCATCTGGGCCTCCTGGTTTCTGTTCACGTTCAGTCTGACACCGTGCACCTCTTCATTAAGAGCTCGTTTAATGAGATGGTCTCAGATTTCATTGGGAGGGGATACTAAATCAACAAACCAAAATGCCTTGACAGAGCACTCCTCAAAGACACAGAAGTTAATAAGATCAGTCCTAAAGTCATCATTTAATATATGCTCCAATATCTCGGATTTGTCCAGCGTTAACATATACATAGTCCAAAAGTCAGGAATCCTCCTGATGTGTTTGCCCTCACTAGTGGTGCCTGTTTTTCAAGGAGTGGATGAGGAACTGTGACAGCTTGGTGTGGCTCATCAAATCAGTGACTACGACAGAAAACAAAAAAAATGAAAGAAGCTAGCTTGTTCCAGGAAAGTCCTCTGATCTGAAAGTGGGCACTGGACTGGCTCTCCCAGGGCTGCCTGTCAAGTACTGCCCCCAGAGGCCTGTAGGTGTAATAACCAACTGTGGGCATGACCCACAAGACCCTGGTGCCCCCCTCCGGTCTCCTTAATTCCCCCGTCTGTTCCTGGAGGCTGCCAAGATCAAGTCACGTTCACCAGAACTTAACCTAGAGAGGGCGTCTTCATTATTCCTGGGAACCATAAATATCACAAGCTCAGGCTAAGAGTTTTCTGGGCACACCAATATAGGGGGACAGTAATATACCTAGATACGCCTTTCAGAATTTATCATTATATATAAAGGAGGGTTTTTTAAGATGTGTAGAAAATGATCTACCTGAAGCCCACACTAACGTTTAAGCCATCACCCAGCAGAAAGCAAATTTATCCCTAAGGAAATGCGACTACTGCAAATGCTGAAATACAGGCGTCGATGTTGCTCGTAAATCATCAATAATCTTTAATGTTCTCCCTTTATGTCGCTGCTTAATCTGAGTAGAAAACCTGCCATCTAGTGGATTAAAAAAAATAAAAAGACATTCATTAGAGGTTAAAGTCTGCAACCCACCCCCTGCGTTGTGATACAACAGCATTAATCCTAAAGAAGAAAATGTATAATACTCCAAAAGAAACATATCTTGAGAATTTATAAATAAAATCCTTCCATCTTTTTTTTTTTTTAATTGCCCACCACCACCCCCCCTCTTCGGAGGACAACTTTATTTTACATTAAATTCAAGAGTAAAGAGTGTGGCCACTCCGAACTCACCTGTCCTAGTGCCGTGATTATAAAGAAAAAGAAAAAAAAAAAGGGGGGGGGGATACAGAAGCAACAATCGTGACAATAACAACATTAATCACCATGGGGGGAGGAAAAAAAAACAGGAAAAAAGAAAACAAAGGCATATCCTTCCATCTTGTAAGCACTTCTCTTGAGGGTCATAGGGAAACAAGAAATATAAAAATAAAATATAATATATCCGTATCTCCATCCATCTTCCTAGTGTTTATACTGGTCAGAGTAACAGAGCAATTAACAAGTAATACAAGGATAAAATCCCTTTTCCATATATGCTTAGTTAGTATGGGGGCTGCAGTGAATCTGGAGCCTATATATTCTATACCAGGTGGAATTCACGCTTACATTATTAAAAAAAAAAATCTAAAAACAAAACAAACTGCTGACAGAAAGATATTTCAACATTGATTTTCTTTATCTATTGCAAGTCGGCGATGCACCTGCTGCAAGCTCTGTTCAGACGTTCACATACAGAACTTGGAGGGGGGGGGGGGGGGTTTGTTACGGTGCGCAGCTGGGGAACGTCAGGATGCTCTCGCCGGATACAGTGTCGTGCTTCCTGAGGATCCTTCCTGGCAGTGCCTTTAAGAACCTATCCTGTGATGGAGCTTTTGAGGAAGCCCTAATTCTGGCCACAGCCACCCAGCACTACATCCCCACCTCCACAATTTCACACCTGTGTTTCCTGACCCCCACCCATCTCCCGTGTCCCTCATCTCCTGCAAGCTGTTCCACTCAGGGGTGTGGCTATGGATCATCTGCCAACCCAACAGAGACAGATCAAATTTAATGAGTCCCCCCCCCAAAAAAAAACCTTTACCATCAATTGACACCTTCAACCATGCTCCCCCTTCGAATATCAGTGCCCTCCCCAAAAAGGAGCCCTGGTTACAATGCTGGTTCCTCTCTGGGCTAATAACCATGGGGTGCTGCTAGAGATTTTGGGCCCCATGAAAGCAAATAATATTGGGCCCCAAGAACATAAGCTCGTTCTAACTCCCCGCCCCCCCTTTACAGTATGGTGCTTCTTTTCATAGCTGCAGTTATCCCAGGGTTTGAGGAAGGTGGTGCACTGTGAGGGTGTCATCAGATATAACCCGAGCACCGGTCAGTACTGCTGGGACACAACAGCCCCGCCAATGTGAGAAGCACCTTATCACCCTAATGACATGGTCAACCTGGGTATGAAGAATCCTGCTCAATGCAGACATCAAACCCAAACTGAGAGGGCTGAGAGGAGAGCTCAGAGGAAAAGTCTTCTCTTTTCATTTTCCTGTTATTACAACCAAAATCTTTCCCATGTAAGAGGACTCCTTGCAGATAATAACATTGTGCCTTTCACACATAAATAATAAAACATTACTTTTATTTAAATGCTGACTGAGCAACATAGTAAAAAATAATAAATAATAATAAAATTTTTTGCAAATGTGTTCATAAAGTCACATGGAAATTCAAAGTATAATGGCAATTCAGGGGAACGGAAATACAACAGTGTTTGGGTTGTGCCAGTAAAGTTGAGCACTTTGAGGAAGCCCACAGAGCAGAGAGGAGTCAGGGCAAGAACCAAACCCGCAACTCGGGGAGGGAAGCCAGAGCTGGTGCAAATTTTTTTTGTTTGTTTTTTGACCTTTCAATGGAATGGCTAAAAATAAAGCAGGAAAGAACAAGGAGAGGCAAGAGACCTTTCTGGATGTTTGCCAGTCCCTTTCAGTCCAACAAAAAGCCCTACTGTTATGCTGAGCGATTTGTGGCGTGCTGTTCATTTCTTAAGATGCATCTTAAAAAGGCTGTTTTTTGCCATACTGTAGCTGGAGGAGATGTGTTTTAACTGGGATGGCTGGGTGGATTTCTGTCAGTCAGACTAATCATGTAGATGTTTTTACAGCTGGTCAAAGGTGTGTTTTTGGGTCCTTTTTTCTGTCATTAGCTTTGCATCTTTCTGGACTGTTCATGTCCAACTAAAATGCATGGGTTTAAAATTATGGATTTTATTAGGCAAAAGGGTAAAACACTCCAATTACCTAAAACAAGAAAGCATTCTGTTTTTATTTCTTAGGAAAACACTGGATATCTAATTTGCAGCCACAACGTACCTCTCATGTCCAAATTATTACTTAGGGGATTTCCATTTAGAAATAAGCAATAATGAGTAATGTAAATGGGTGGAATGAAATTCTCACTGACACTTATGATCTGCTGGAAGTCAGAGGCAGTTGAGATCTAAGCTCATGTCGACATATCCTGCGATACCGAAAGACAGTGATGCGCGGGATCTGCGTTGAACATTGTACGACTCATCCAAGCCTCGCATGAGATCTTCAAAAACGATTCCTCAAGAGAAGAATCCAAAAAAAACGCCAGGCAGAGCAGTAAGTGTCAAATTCGCACTGCAGGGACACACTCGAATGATGAAAATATGTTCTTGTATATATACATATTTTTCTTTCTCCTGGAAAAATACGCAAGTACACCATGTTAACGAAGAAACCCATACACTGCGGATATTCTTCTGAAAAGACCGGATATATTTATGCATTTCTCTATTTCACTGAACCAACAAAGTGAACCAACAAATCAAAATCAAAGCTATATATCAAATTACTTGGAAATGGAAACAGCTTTGTGGTATTTCTCTTTTACAAAGTTTAAAGGTCTAGTTTCTAAGTTAATGTACAGTTTCTCAGTAGAGAATAATACTGTCTGATACCTTCATTAAATTATTATCTCAAATCAGGCTACCAGCTTTTCCCCATGCAATTTAATATACCAAGATAACAATTCTAAGATAGCAGTAATTAAATAATGCTAATTGGAGTTTATAATTAAATAGTTAATTAGGAAGGTCCTGCCCATCTTAAGATAACCAAATGATACTGCATCTAATAGCAGAAAGATGATTAAAATAATTAAAGTCAAAAAAACATTATTTCCAAGCACCATTGGCTACTTTAAATGTTAGCTATCCACTTGGACTGTGAGAAGATAAACAAATACAGTATTTTTTTGAGATTTTCTCCATGAACTTCAGAAGGTTTGCTTTGCATTTCTAATGTATCTGTGAGAGAGGAAAATCCTGGTTGCCAAGCAACAAACATGCAAAGCAGTGCAAGCTTAAGAACATTTAAGATTTCACTTTGGGTTGTATTGGTAAACCTTTACAAAGATGATGAGAAGAAACTGTACTGTATTAGGTCAACATATATAAAACCTTAAACATTGAATGGTAAAAATATCAAAGAATATTTCCTTTAAATTAAAATATAACGATTTCTTGGTGCAGTTGCTGCTTTAATGATAATGCCAATATCCATAATAAATGTATGTTTGTATTTATAAAATATAAAGCAAAAGCCTTAATGATGAAGAGCAGACCTTTGGGTTTCCATAATCAGTTTTGGGAAACAGCAGCAGATCTCTTGCATCCCACAGCTACCTTGCTTTCATCGCACTAAAAACAGGAGCCAAACCGCAGACGCCAAGGGAAGACCTGAAGTGGAGGTAGCCAGTTATAATGGGCTTTGAACTAGCCGGAGGAGCCCTAATTAGTGGTGAGCCAACTTGCACAGAGCAAAGTTGCGTATTTGTAGAACTGAATATTCCATCTCAAGGCCCTGTCAGCTCCGACAAGCCCGCGACATCGCAACAGGGCGGAAAAGCATGGCGTAATGCAAACGATTTTTAGCATTTCCCCTCTCACCTTAAGGACTTCTGCAAGGGCATATGTGGATCACTTCCACATTAGCATATAACTCCGCCTGGATTGAAGTTCTACTATTTAAAAAATAAAAAGCATGGATTAGACCATGTGCTGATGTATGTGCAGTTAGCAGCTGAGTGTGTCTCGGTGCAACCTGCACAGCACGGAATGACAATCTGGAACGTGGGGGACCCTAACCCTGCCCAGTGAAAGACAATGTGCTGTGGGACACTCTGTGTTGGCTGGAAGCTGTCCAGATTAATTATAAGACGTCCGCAAACAACCGGGGGTCAAACCTGCCCCCGGCACATTTCCATTCCCCTCTGACAGGGGCGTCGACATCCTTGGAGACGACGCGTGGATTTATCTGACAATCTTAAGAGGCCGAGAGCCCCGGTCTTGCCGCCTGATTTATAAAGAATAGATAAGATTGATCAAGCTAGTGTGGGTGTGGAAAGAGAGGCCCAGTGTGAAATAAATGACCGCTAGCAAAAGCAGGCTGTGAGTGCTGGTTTCAGCTAGCTATGAAGATTATCCTCTATTTAAATAAGAATGGAGAAAGGTCATCCGGCCAGCAGTGGGGTTAGGGTGCAGCCTTAAGGCAGCATTGAAATGGAAGGATTAGTAATTTTCCTGCTTTTAGTGTGGCCCGAGGAGGGGAATCAGAAGCAAACACATGTGGGCAGATGACCAGGGCTGCAGTTCCCCCATCATGAATTATTACCCAAAGCGATGAACAGCACAGGGCCCGTAGGGGTGTCATTCTTATCCAATGGGCTTCTCACCCCATTTCCTCCCCAATATCCCTTTATTTGACCACATAACAAAACAAACCAGAGATTAGCAGGCGCATATTCACCCCTCCATCGATCACACAGAAGAGGGCTCCTTCTGCTGCAGAGTAATTGGACATTCCATTCATTACCCCCAAAAGGCCTTAATCAGATCTCGAAAAGGACGCTTGCTGATTTGAATACAATATAGATGTGGGAGGGATGCAGTTAATCAAGGAGACGCTCACCTCCTACATCTCAGCAAAAACAGCTAGAGGCACGCGTCCGGTGGACATCTTCAGATGTTCAAGATAGGCAGCCTGGAAAATTCATCGTATGAGACGGGACCTTCATCATATGACCAAGTCATCATTAAGCATCACTAACATACCTTGTGACCAATAAATACCAAAAAAAAACAATCAAAGTTCAATATAATGAGGGCAATGATAGCTTGCTGGATGAGGGAAAGGCGTAAATCTGGAAAGGGCAGAAATGCGTAAATCCAGAAGCCTTTTTCGAAAGATGTGAGACTGTAAATGCAATGGATGCAAACCAGGACCATAACCTACACCAACTTCCTATCTGTGAAACGTGTAGAGATAGGCACAGATCGAAAACAATGATGTGATCAGAAGCGCAATCTTGCTATCTGCTGATGCTTATGAATGAATGTATAAGGCCAACCCAGAGGCACAGCCCTCGAGGGACCAAGTCAGGAAACAATATTGGAAGAACCATCCTTACTTACACTAATATAAAAAAACACACAGAAATCTCTACAAAAACAAATATCACCTGCACTAGAGAATGTCGAAGGAATTATTAAAATCATGATAAGAACACTGAAGCTATATAGGAGGGAAAAAAACGTATTACAGAGATTTGAGCTGTGCCAGCTCTGGGAGGGATTGAAGAGGTGTGAGTGGAGAATCAGACCCTGGGGTAGGTGCTACTGAGATGAAGACCTCAGTCAGCCTATTGATCGAGATAGAAGGTCCCTGGGTCACAACAAAGGGAAGGCATCACTGACACCAATAAACTCGATGTTATTACAAGAAAAACAACACACACTGGCGGTGCACATCCAATGGCGGAACATCACAGCCGGTGACATCATCACGCAAACCTTTTTCCTTATTGTATAAAGTGAAACACTTCTGGCTGTTTATGTAAATCTTTACGCGAGCAAGG
Source organism: Hyperopisus bebe (assembly GCA_026777045.1). NCBI lineage: Eukaryota > Metazoa > Chordata > Actinopteri > Osteoglossiformes > Mormyridae > Hyperopisus > Hyperopisus bebe. The sequence goes on along the minus strand of JAODJW010000001.1, from coordinate 47,392,530 downwards.
CACAAGAAGGACTGTGTGAGTTATACTAGTTAATTATCTTTAATTATCCTTTTGGACTTCTTGGGTTTATAGCTGCTAAATGAAAACAGACGTTAAGTGAATAAACCAGGAAGGTCATGCAATCTGTCTCCAGATGGCAATTAAGTCTTGTTTAAACAATTAAATGCAATTCTTCAATTTCACCTAGAAGTAAAGGGCAAACTAGTGATGTTATTGGTAGTATATCAAATGTGTTCATTGACTGATGTTACATAGGCTGGTTCTGCTCTTTAGCATTCACTTGTCTAATATAAAAATTCTAACAAGTATTATCTGTTTAAAAAACTTGTTTTGAAAAGAATAACCTTTGAAGCGAAAGACAAATTGCTTTTTTGCTGGATTGGGAAGTAATAGCTGTAATACTGAATACTTAAAAAATGTGATATGCCAAAAGAAAGAAAAACAGGTAAAAACTTTTTTCCGTATAAACCCTAGCAGAAACGGAATACATTATTAATAATCAGGGTTTCCTTCAATTTGCAATTAAACAATTTCAGCCTAAATATCTCCATGTGGAACGCAATGAAAGGAGACAATATGAAAGTCATCTGAACTACCTACTCGTCCATTTCTCATCTTATTAACAACCCCTATCAGCGCCAGCCTCCATTACAAATAAATTTCCCATCATGCGAACTGATAAGAGAGAAGCGGAGTCTAATTTTCCCTCCACGACGTGAGGCACGCAGTTCCTTTAATCATCCACCGGGAGTGCCGAGGCACCATTGTGTGCCAGGATCGATGCTCTCCTTTTAAGCGGCTACCCATTTTACCTACGAAACCTGGATGCCTATAAGCAGGGCTGTCTTCTCTTTAAACGAATGCTGGAAATGTTTAGTGGTGAGGCCCCGAGTCCCTGTTAAAATCAATAGTTTTACAGAGGGCCGTAAACAAGGAGGTGTTTTGCATCTTGGTTACCCAAGAAACAACACCAAAGTACAGGGGCGAAGCCACAATGTTATGCAGGTGGTCCTCACTGTTACGGCTGCCCAGGCACTTCCACTTTCATTCCCTCTGCAGTAAATTGGCTGCCACCGGGGTCTTGCCCGATCTGCCTGCTAAAAATGAAGACTGAGCCACCTCAGACAAGCCTGTCAATTTGCTCCCAATACCAGAGGACAAACAGGCACAAAGTCTCCCCTCCCAGCCCAATTCTCAACCCTAATCGACTAATCTGAATTGATGCGAAAAGAGGGAAAACTGTTAAATAATGTGCTGGCAGGTCATTGGATTACAGCCTCTTTCACTGCTATACAAAAAATATAAACAAAAACATATTAAAAAAAACAAATAGATCCTGTTTTCCTTTGTGAACCAAGGGGGGGGACACTAGCTGCAATCCTCAGCAGTTGGGCACATGGAGAAAAAATATTAATCGCAAAATAGAGCGTCCCATTTATTGGGGCGGCTGTTACGTTCACTGCACCTGTCACAGAAATTTCCCGTTTCATTTAGATTGATGTTCTAGGGGGTGCTGGAAAGATGGCGTCTTCATTTCATTCGCTGTTTAAAGGCTTTATTGCCACGTGCAAATGGAAACAAAGAGCTGGCTTGGCGCGACCAAGAAAAATGGGAACGGTCTACGACCATTGATATAAACAGCGGTGAGGTAATTGAGGCGTTTCTGCATTCACCGATAAAGTGCTTTTTCCCAGACTAAACAGCTGAAGACTCTGAGCCAGAGCTAAGGTTGCTGTGCATTTCCAAAACTGAGTTTACCGACACGCAGTGTGCTCCAGCCTAGATTAAAAGGACTTAATTCAAATCTTTGCAACATTCTCCCCAGGTGAATAATGGTAATAAAGAATTATGACTATAAAGTATCATTATAACAAAGGCCTGAAATCCCTAGGATGCAGTATTAAATTAGACAGTTTTATCTCAGCTGGATTTTTCAGTGCCAAGTGCTTTAGATAGGGTAAATACAAATAATGATTCACAATATTGAAAAAGACTGGAGGGAATTAAATTATAAGAGCTTGATGAATGACGTCCGGCAACAAATGCAAAACATGGCTTCACACTGAGATGTACCTCTTGTAAAATATTTTTTTTATTATGATGAAGGGTAGAACTTTTCACATTATGCAGAGTGCGAGAATGAGAGCATTGAGCAAACAACAGCATTACCACCTTCTGTCGATAAACAAGTTAACGACACCAGTAGTCAAACAAAGCAAAACAGCACACAGACAACTGAATTTTAACAATTAAAGTTAAATATTCTACAATTTCATTATTATTCTGAAAGGAACGCAAATGAATCATAAATGACACATAGGTTATTCTCTATGATTGGCTATGGAGGTGTCTATTTCACGTAGTAACTACAAAGAAAACAACATATGAAGTACTACTACCAGCTTTGGACAGCAGGTGGCGCAGTTGTTGGGGTAATGGATTTAAGGACCTGGTGGAACACCAGCGAGAGAACAAATGATTGAGTAAAGCATTCAGCTCAAACCTCTAATTATGTAAATATTTTAGAGGAAATCTACATTACTCTGTCTGATGGTTTTGAAGAAAATACCATTTATCTTCATATATTCCATGATTATCTTCCATAAAAGGACATTATAACTAGTGTACAACCTCACAAGATCACATATGCAGTCTTTTGCTATATTTTGCTTTCAGGCTGGTATTCCAAGAAAATCAAATGCAGTTTATGGAAAACTAAATGGAGTGACTGTCCGGTAATAATGGACTGAACGCTATCATGGGCAAATGCTCCTGATTAATTAGGTACCCAAAGGCATGTTTCCTTAGACGGATACTCGCTGAAATCTCCCTGGATGAGTACAGACTCAAATGACACTCTCCTACCCTCATAATCTGCCAGCCAAAGACAGCATGCCTTAAAGGCACCTGGGAAATATGATTCTTTCAATAACAGAAATGATTTCTTACCCCTACTGTGAATACAAAATATCCAGTGGGGCATTTTAAGTTCTTATAGACCATCTGAGACAAGCTGTGCTTAAGAGACCATTCAGACACGTCTGACATAGTCAAATGGTCAGTAAAATTGCAGTTAAATACCAACACATAAGGTGCTAAAAGGTACTTACGAGGTCGCTTACCATTCTGTTTTTTTGCATACCATTTATTACTCTCCTCAAAAAGCACCTGGAACTAAAGTACTAGTTTACTGCCATTGTCACATCCGACAGGACCCCTCATTTGTTGCCAGGGCCAGAGATGCAATCAGATCTGGGAGCCTCTGCGCATGCAGTAAGTGTCTGTTTTTGTCTGATTTTAGACTCATGGAAAGTGGAAAAGTGGTTAGTCATGTCCCCCGCAGCTCCTGTGAAAAGGTCAAAGTTCAAATCCCCTTTTGATACTTATTTTTGCATTTTTTTAGCACTCCTTTCATTTACTAATTAACTCTGCTGTTTTTGGGTAAAGCTTAGACTTCCCTTCATCCGAACCAGGCGAAAGTGCAATTGCTATCAATTAATTAATTAAATTACTACTCCCGTAATGAGCTACAAATAGCTAAACTGGAAAGCAAAGCTTGGTTTCATGCGGGCATCATATATCGGTTAAAAGAAAGTGTTTCAGGAGTCAAGACAGGGGGTTGTTTATTACATCTGTGGGACATAGTTTCTCCTGGAGCTGCATGAGCGTTACCTAATCAATGTGTGGGCGAGGAACGGGCTTCTTCGCAAAATGAGTTTGGTGTTTTTCTAAGGAACGGTCTTTCTGTAATGCACTTGCAGCGATTACCCAGACACAGCACCTGTGGATAAATTAAAATTAATTCAGTAATTAAATGTTACCCATATGTCCTAATCATGGCCTTACCACTAGGTGGTGCTGACACCAAATACCTTAAATCCATGCTAGCTTTGGCTTTAGAACACAAAAACCATATGGTACAAACATGGGAAATGTCACATGGGAGCATTTCTTTCATGTCAAAAACCTTGCAGAGTCACTTGAATATCCAAGCTACTCAGCTGCTAATTGCCACTGATTTTAGAGCTGCGATGTTTTCTGCTATGTACATTGCAGAATGTAATCATTGCGTGAGGTTTTCTTTACCCATCTATCCCTCTATTCATCCATCCATCCATCCATCTTTCGTACCTGCTTGTCCTATGTAGGGTTGCATGGGTTCCACAAGCTACGGGCACAAGGCATGGAATGACCCAGGACAGGGTGCCAACCCATCACAGGGCACAAACACTATTGACACACACAATGACATAAACAGTTATGTCAAAAAAATAAGGTGTAATGTTTTTTCCCCTCAATCCAGGAAAATGGTTCATTCAGACAATTGTAATGAAAATACGACAACCAATCACAAAGATATTTATGTCTACATTATGCACATATTTCACAAACCTATTACTAGATGATATCAAAATATAAATATCCATATTTTGTATTGTCTCAGCAAAAATTTTCCATTCACTTGTAATATATGCAGACAATAAAAGTCTCAATCTGCCCATGTTGTGTCATAGAGTCTGTAATCTAGACTTCCTGTTTTCAGGGGACATAAGCACTGACTAGGAGGATGCTATGCTACCTGGCTCCATGCTACTGCATAGCTAACGGCACCGTCAACGCCAAACCATCCTAGTCTGAAACACCAGAGCACAGAATCACAGGGGACACTCATGGGAGCAACATGGCCACAGAAAGGCAGCTTGAGTGATGTCTTCTTACCCTTTAAAGTCGAGGATAACAGCTAAAGGACAGTAGTATCACCATTACAGCTGCTTGTCACCCAAGACAACTTAATGCATCTGTCTATCATCAGTCGAGACGAGAGCAGACACTGTTTTCTGTAAGTACAGAAAAATGACCCACGTGTATTTCCTGTGGCTGTTAGCCCTCTTGTGGTTGAACTCTGCATTGCACTTTCCAACAGGATTAAAATCCATCCATCCAGCCAGTTTATGTAACTGCTTCTGAGTGAAGTTGGACAATGGACATGAATTCAAAGATGAGCACTTTAGAGGAAACAATGATGAGGAGGAGCTAGATAGATAGATAGATAGATAGATAGATAGATAGATAGATAGATAGATAGATAAGAATAAACAAACAAATGAATTGCCCGATAGGACACATAAATAGGCTGCATGGTTTTTTTTAACCCACAATGAAGGTCTTTCACTGTTTCACACATTGTCTGTTTTTTCCACAGTCAGGAGTTTTCGCTTTATAGCCTCTATATAACTTAACATCACCTAGCACTATATTTCACAGTTTAAATTTACTCACACTAATATTAAATATACAAGACTGTAAAACCTATGCACACTTATCCACAATGTCTTCTTATATGCTGTTTACAGCAGAACAATGAGCCAAACCATTGACTCACACTGTCTTTTTTGCGCCTTCTAAACAGACATCAAGCAGAACAATGCTAAACCAGGCTGGATTCATATTTTTCCAGAATAATCAGACAGACAGTGGTGTTGACAATAAGGCAGGTTGCAGAGGTGAAAGTGTTAGGTAATCTCAGGATATATGTGAGATCTTATTGCACAATCTTATTACAGATAATGTGAGCTAAATTTGCAAGCACTGCAATTATAGTTATGAGTTACAGAGTAATAAGGACTGCAGGATATAGAGTGAAAAACAACAACACACCACTCAAATGCTGCATTGTCATGACTGAAAGAAAAAGAGGCAGAAGAAAGAAAACAATTTTTCCTCCTGGCTTATTAAAAATAAACTATCTGGCCTGTTCACTTCCATTGAAAAGCAGTGGATTTTTTCTTGATTGATATAGTTCACTATAAAGGCACAGTGGCCAACAATAACAACAAACAAAGGCAAAACGCTGAGAAGTCATGGTCCTACTGGACTAAGAGCTTCTGGCCACAAAACGCATCATCAAACCTAGGACAGGTTTGCATCTTGGGACACCACCAAAACCTACCCAGTTAATCAAAGACTGTCATGTTTCACCACTCAAAAGACTGGAGAAAAAAAAATTGTCCATCCTGCTTGACAAAAGAGAAAGTAGGATTTTAGAAGGAACCCATTAGGTGAGGTTATGTCTACTCACATCACAGACTGATAAATGGGCAGGGCTGCTACTTTAATTCCCTCATTGTTGTGGCTGGCGTAGAGGATGAGACTGTGTCTGGCTGCCCAGGGGTATATCCACCTCTCCCCCCCCCCCCACACACACACACACACGCACACATTAGTGATGGCCAAGATGCCGTTCTTGGTAAGTCTTGCTCCAGATGTGACTATTTATATTCATTGTCTGACGTCAATAAAGCAGCCCAAGCTGAGATGGGGGTTTGGCTGGGTGGGACTTTTGCGTCCGGTGCCCTTTGAGGCCTCCATTCAGGGCACACTTCACCAGCCATCTTGGAGGGGAGAGTGCACCATCTGGGGAGCAGCTAGACATAAAGCATCCTGGCTTAGAAGAGGAAGAGGAGAAGCAGAGACACCGGCACAGAATAATTTGATCCTTCAAGTGACTGACAAGATGAAGACTCAAAACTGGAGGATCCCCTTCATCTGTCTTGGGTTTCCTCATTGTGTAAGCCAAAGGTTCCCAACCCCCAGTCAGTATTGCGCCAAGCTACAGAACACTGCGGCTTTAGTGGAGGGCTTGGTTAATTTCCAAAAACAAACTCACGTTCTGATCGCATCTGCAAAAAATGGGAACAATTAAACTTATTAAATTGCCGATCGATGTGCTCGTATCCCCCAGTTGTTTCACTGCTCCGTGACATAGTTGTCACATACTGTAAACCAGTCCGCGGCCATCAAAAGGTTAAGCATCCATCCAATGAGACTCACCATCCGTGCTATGTTGACTTCATCTTTAATCCCACCCTTTGCCACCCTCAGAAACCAGCTGAGGTCACATTGCTATAAAACTGTACAGCATAATGGTTTAATAACAAGCTGCCCCATTCTTGCTTACCCTCTCTACTGAAATTTATCAGCCATGGTCTCCCTTCCCTAGGCTTGATCCACTAAGGGCAGCAAGACTCTCCTGAAATTGGTGTAAAATAAGAATGTGCATGCAGTATACCGGAGGAGTGTGCAATATTTAAGCAACGTTATTATAAGTATTTGCCCCTCCATTAACCCAGGGAATTGATAGCATGAAGTGTTATGAAGTTGACTCAATACCATGTGTAAACAGATGTACAGTTCCCCCAGGTCCACAGTGCAACACATAGAAAAATTAGGGGCTATATGAACATGGATTTATCCGCAAGTCATAACACATATTCAACCTATGGTCAAGCACTAAGATTACACACTGTATGTACTGTAGTGTAAGCAAAGACAAGCAAGTGCAGCAACATGTGAGATTCTATATATAAACAACAACCCGAAGGAAATACAGAGAGGTGCACTGCATTTGTGATTAAATAAATGGTACGTTGTAAATATAGCAGCAGAAGGAGCACTACAGTGCAATTAAACAATAAATAGGTTGCCAGGGGGCAGGATGCAGGCCCTTTTAGGTTCAGGCAGGTGGGGTGGGGCCAGTAGGATGTTGAGGGTCCTGAAAGCCTCGGGGAAGAAGGTTTTCTTAGCAGAACTGGCGCCAGTAATGCGATATACAGCTTTCTTAGGCTGCTTTCACTGACACTGCAGGGGCCCCCATAATTCAGCCAATATTTGTACATCTTCTACAACAGCGAAGAAGGTCAATTCTTTAGGCTTCCTCAATAACCAACAGCTCCTCTTGAGACCTTGCTAGAACTGCTCAATAACCCACTAGCCTCCCCAATAAGTCTACCTGTATCCAAAGTTTTGTTCTTATTATCAGTTAACATTACGGAAAGTCCTCGCTGAACAACACGCAAGCTACTCACATTGTCTTGATGGTGATGACTTTGGTTGCCATCACAATGACAATACAAGATCTACTGTAATGCATGTCAGAACATGGATCTGGGCATAATTCCATCTCTACCTTCATCCTCACACATCTCTTTGCTCTCTTCTCATTGGACATGGGCAAGACATCTCTTCACCTGACTCCAGTGTTTCCATTTCCCAATATCCCATTGATGTTCATGCAAACAATAGTATCAGTAGTCAACATAATCTCATAAAGGCCCTTTTGCACCTATCCTCCAATACCCCTTCAGGCCAAACCCTTCCCTAGAACACTAAGCCCCTGCCTCTGGGATTTCAGACTCAATGCCTGGGCTTTTTGCCACTCCCTTGTAATTTGTTCATTATCTCAGTCTCCGACCTCATGCTAACCTCTCCACTAATTCTCCACTATTCCCACTCTATGGAGGGACAGGTCACTCCAGCTGGCGAAAAACATTATCTGCATGCTAGATATACATACCCCAATATTCCATAAAAATGAATGATTACTAAAATAGGCTATATCTCTGTCAACAACTGAAGAACTGTTATGGGATACCTCGTGGTAGGATACTCGCCATTCTATACACGGATGCAAAAATCAACAGAAGTTAATTTATACCCTGTACTGACATTCCACGTTAAGCGAGACGCCATAGCAATTCAAAACAAAGGCGGATGGTACCTCATTCATCCCACGTTATCAGGACATAAATTGTCCATTTTATTGCAATGGTGCTTCACTCTTAGCATTGAATCAATATCCTTTAGAATCAAGTTATAGGCTCCAATAAGAGAGCTGAATTCCTGCCAAAACAGTGCACATTTAATTCGGGTGATGCAGTGATAATTGGGATTAATATGGTGCCAGAAGTTTGAATGTTTAGCTGTGAATCATTGGTCGCTGGCACCATACCGTTTTATCAGGTACCTCTAGTATTGTGGGATAAGCTGCTAGAGTCAGCCAAGTGGCTGATGTACAATTACTTCCTGCTTTGATACCTCATCATATTTACAGTAGGTTGATGAGCTGCCCTTCCTGTAGCAGATAACGTCACTCCACCTCAGACATAATATCCCATTTATCTCTACCTTTGTCAATCTTACCTTGCAGCTAAGCTGCCATAAACTTTCCAAAGCCCACCAGGACCCCTTGGCTGCTATCTCTTCCACCTTGACCACCTTTCCCTCAAGGTCACTGGTGGTCCTACTTCTCCGTGCCTTGGACTCCCGGCTGCCCTGAAACACAGAGCTGTCTCCTATCCAAGGCGACTCCAAAGTGGTACCCAAAGTGTCATGTTCCAAAGTGAATTCTGTAGTAGGAAAAAACAGTCACGGCTCGGAGTATATCAGAAACACAAACCATCTTGAAAACACAAACACGAAACAGGCCCACATATGACCCCCCCCCCCCCCCCCCCAAGGCTTGGTGTCTGGAAAAGTTTGCTATGCCATTCCTCAGTGTGTCTGGTAGGATTTGGTAATTTGGTAGCTAAGCTGCTCTTTGCTAGTGCAATTTTACAATTTCTTTTGGCTCAGATTTTGGTCCAGTATAATTCCCCAGATTTCCCCCCCCTTTCATCTGGCCAGAATTATATTACTTTCATTTCCATTTTTTCAGAGAAAATAGACAAATATGCCAATCATCCCATGGAAAGGACACAGAGACGTGGTCAGAACACACACCACTAATAATCACACACACAAGTGTGTGCATGTGCAACATATGTATGTATGTATGATTATGTAACTCTTAAATTCATCTCTGTTTCAGAGTTGTTTGTCTTCTGATTTGCAAAAAAAGTTTTTCCGGTTCTGTTGGGGGTGACAAATGAGATTTCAAACTAAGCGCAATTTGTTGGGGTCCTCACACGTGATACCATAAGATATTACTTTCCACAAGCAGCACTGTCAGCCAAGACAGGTGTGACTCACAAACATTTTTTTCCCTTTCCTCTGTGGAAAATATTGTCCTTTTTTTTTATAATTTATGGTTTCATTCATTTTGGCGGGCAAAAAGAAACTTCACGGAAAAGGCGACATTCATCACCGCACCTCATATGATTGGTCCGGCACAAAAATGTAGAAATAAACACCTCTGGCTTTTAATTCAGGGGATCCAAAAGCAGGCCTCTCTTAAGGCCTGTCGGCATGACTCACTGATCGTCAAAATGATTTCCAGTCTGTCCCCACGCCTCCTAGCATCACTCTCTCCAGACAGATAGCGCCTAGTGCTTCACTTATGCACAGCGGACCAGACGAACGACAGATGAGTTCACGCCCTCAAACATGGCGGATGAGGCAGCAGGTGCCGACCGGCGGGAGTTATGCAAGGTAAAAGGGCAGCCATAAAAACTGAAAAGGACGTGTCTGTACACACCGCACGCATCATAACTCTGTGCTTCTAGATGCGTTTGCACCATGATTTACCAGCAACAGCTGAATGACTTAAGGTAGGGATGACAACTACGAGTTGTTAAAGATATTCATCTACCAGACCCTACCGCCATGTGCTTGTTTGTTGTGTTAGACAAATAAAGGCACTGATATTTTATATCGAGAGCCTGGCATCCACACAGAAAATAAATAAATATGTACATTGTTAAAATAAATAATCACATCTATCGAATGCTAATGATCCTCTGCATAATTTGATTTGGCTAAACCAAAAAAATATGCATATCAACCCCATTAATGCCATTTTGGTTTCCCATATTCAGGGTTGCATGCAGAGTTTGCTGGTTTCATGCTTAGTTTCCAAAGCCGTACAGGAAAGATCAGTCAAGGCTCTTGTTCTGCCGTTTTAGTTTACAATGAAGATGTCCATGCATGTGGAGTGAAAACAAGTGCATATAACCTCGGGAATCTATGAGAAAATGCCAGAAAACCACTTTTTGACAGCAAGATTCCAAGTACAAGCCGTACTGTTCAGTATTATAGATGTTCATACAGTAGTAAGTGGCTTTGAATAATAATCTGCCAAGCTGACTGATACCATGTGGTTAAGGTCAAGGACATAAAATTCAAGGACTCAGATTTGTCACCAGAAGGTTGCTGTTCAGCCCCTTGGGACCCTGTTACCCTTTCACTAGTCATGAAAACAGATTCAAGCGTAGGATGAAGGCACGGTGATGATTAACATATAGCAAAATCAAAATATAGGCTTTGAACATACAGTCAGTCAGCTTATCAGAAGATTATCCATAGAGCAAGCAAAGATTTGGGCCCAGACTAAACACAACCTGGCACAGCTACTGACAAAGCACACTCAAAAACAGAGCTCCCAGTCATACCAGCAAAACGCCATAACCAGTCAATAAGCTTGGGGAGACCCTTGTAGTGGAAATCTGCTAAAGTTTAAATAACTGGTGTAAAAATAGATTGAAAAAGGGAAGCGAAAGATCACAGAAATAACAGCTCTTTCTGGTCTATTATCGGAGCTGGTTTACCAGAGAGATCAGTAAACACATATAAACAATTTAGGGTATGTACTGCCCATAAGCCCAGAGCGTGAATGGGGTTCATTTGCATGTAAAACTAATTTATGTCACATTAAGCATTTTCAATAAAACCAAAACCACTGGATTTTATTTGTGTCATAAAGACTGCAGTGCTTTAGATAATTCCTCATTCATCTCCAAGACAAGTTTGAGGGGATACTTAGTAAGAACATCGGTGTATTGTTGTGGCATCTACCAATAGAGCCACATCTGTCCAATGGGATGAAGTGTTAAAGGACTGGCTCCTGGTCTTGCTGCCTACGTGCAGATGGTCTAAGAGGCGTCCTTGATCTGCACTGAAAGCTTCCATAGATATAGTCCTGTGGTCCTGTACTAGTTTCAAGGAAAGTGTGGCATTGTTCTCAACTTTATCACGGTCACATTTGAGTGATTTTCACGCAAATAGACTAGTTTAGGGCATGCATTCAAAACAGGCCGGTACAGACAGTACTCAGTCTCATTTGACTACAGTGCTCAGCCTGCCCCCTGGTACTGGGCCTGTCTGCTGCCACGTCCCTCCGTCCCTCGCATACAGTCAGACAGAGGCCACCCAGGGGAAACAGCTTTGCTAAGTTCATTAGCCGATGCCTGATCAGGGACCCCAGCCTCAGATGTAGGTGCTGTCATGAGGCCTCACCGACACCCTGCAGGCTGGGGAGCCAAGACTAATCACACACTTCAAATCAAGGGATGAATACCGCATGATGTTTCCTGGCTGAGAGTTGAAAGATAACCACAGCGGCTTCTCTGAGGACGTGGGGAGGGGGAGTACAGACAATGACTACAGACAGCCCACCATATTCCTCTATTTTGCTCATAAAACAGTAATCCTCATTTCTTGCCATTCACAAAAGCAGCACGAACACTAAAAGCGCTTAATCCGCAGCCTTTGGCGCCGCATTAAAGGGAGAATCCATTACAGATTGTGCTGCAGGGGCTCTCATGTGGTGGGTTTTTACAAAGGAAACAGGAGGCCGCCCATTTGTAGAGGCCTCTCTTGCTGCAACCTGATATCACAGCAAGCTTGGTTTTCAAGGGTCTAGCTCCTTCAGTGATAATGGTGGAGGTGCGGGGATGTGGGTCTGAGGTCTCAGTGGTACAAACACGGCCATATCGACATTTTCGGCCTGAGCTCGATCGTGTACGGCTACTTCAAACTAAACCTGTGCTGCTAACATTCCACTACAGTTGGGTATCATTATGGATGTTTGGGATTCTGGTGCTAAAGAGACGTTGTAAGAAACGTACTAAAATGGTGCCTGAACTGGCACTTAAAAAAAGCACAAAATGAAAATTGACGACACTAAAGAACAAATTTTCTAAGGCAAAATTGAACTTCAAACTGAGCAATACATTAACACCTTAATCATATAAATGTAAATTAACACAAAAAGCTTAACAAATTTACATAACAAATTCAAATAATAAATAAAACCTAACCCAGCAACAACAGTTTTACGCTAAATAACTTAACGCCTTACATATGTAAAAAAATAATAAGTAAAAACTAACCCAACTACAGTAATTTGTTCCCCTTTACACACAGTTGTTTTTAAACATTTGTTGCACGTCCCGGTGTTGGAATCCATTCGGGTGAAACACAGCCAGACTTTAGATCCTTTAGCTTTAAGCATTTTAACGGTGTTACTTGCTAGCTAATGATACTGTAGGCATCTGCTGACATCAGAGCAAGTGTAACGCTAACTAACGATGGCACGTGAGGTGCAGTGATGCTTCTGTTGCCTGAGCATCACAGGGGAAATACTTCAACCTACGGCTCAGGCGTTAAGTGGCACTGAAAAGAGCCACTGGAATCTGTGATGCCGTACAGTCTGGTACATGTAGCGTATGATACCATCAACATCAGAGAGTAAGTAAAAGATAAGTATTAGTCACTGTCCACAGAGTACAGCATCTGGATGACTTTCAAACCTCTTCAGAAACACTCCAGCTAGATAACAACTGCAGCCACTCAGACCAAACAACTTCGCTGTGCATGTGCCGAATGTTCAGATGTTAACGGAAAGCCCCAGACAGGATCTGCTGCTCTTCAAACCATATGCTTACAGGATGAGCTCAGAGGTTGCATCCACCACTTCCGCTCTCACTTTTGCTGGTGACCACTTCAGTCATGTGAATTCTCTGATTCTCTGTACTGTACAAAAGCCCTTCTCTGACGTTATACCCCAGAGGTGTACCTGGGTAGAAGCTAGGGACTTGTAAACTGATGGTTTGAAGTTCAAGTCCCAGGAAGGACCTTGGAGGGGAGGACATTGAGAAATACGCTGAAGCTGAACTTATAGAAATAATTATCAAACTATATCAGCTGAGCAATGAAAGTCATTTTGAATAAATGTATTAGGTACACAACTACACCATAAACGTGAAATGATTTCTGAGAATTTTCTATATTGCTGACACTGCTAATCAAGTTATACCCATGCTATAGCTTCAGACCGTGTTGGCTGGTGCTGGCTATTTTTTGGTGTTATCAGGGTAGGTAAACAGATAGGTCAGGGTGCCTACAATCAGGTAATTAGGACAAATTTCTGCACTCACATATGCTGCCATTGAGGGGTTTCGCTTTGCAGAACAATGGCTGTTTAGAATGTCTTTCAGCACTATTGTTTCTATGTTAATGTAACTGGGTGGTGCTAGATTTCTGATCTTTTTCAAAAAACAAGCACTTCTCACTTTGTACTCAAAGTATTTACTGTATCATATAACTGAATGAAAAAATCTTTTGGGCCAAACAAAGCACTTTTTTTAGTCAATAGCACCAATAAACCCAAGCCCCATACACAACAATATTTGGCCAAATTCACCACAAAAGGTGACTGTTTGACAAATACACACAAACAGTCATGTTTCATGCTTTAAAGCCATTTAACAATTTGTTAGATAATTACAGCACTTCGATAATGGACAGTCTGTACTCAATGGACACTCTGAACTAAGTTTTCTACATCTAATTTTTCCCCTCCATCAAATCCACAAATATCACGCCTGATTCTACACAGTAAGCAATTAACAGCAAAAAAACCGTAACTAGTGAAAGATCAGTCACAAAGAACATAAACTAATTCCTCCAAAATAAATTCAATTATACCAAATTAAGCTGAAGGAACAGGTACACAAAAGCACTGCTACAGTATATACAAGATCCTCTTCTACGGCCACAAAAACATAATTATTTTATTCTAAGGTTCAGGGCCGCTTTGTTTACCCTACTCAGAATTTCTTGCAGAGGACACAATTCTCTTGTTTGAATCGCTGTTTAAACAAGAACTTATTTACTCTTAAAACACCAATTTAGTCAACAAATACCAGTAGACCACATGCATTTTTAAGAAAATGGACCAGTGTACTGTAAATATCTTTCTAAACACAGCTAAGTATGAAAGGATGAAAAATAAAGTCCAGTTAACCGCTAACAGCAGGGAAATGCAGTTCATCTTCTGTTAATCACTCCCATGTGCTTGTACAGAACTATAAAAGATTTTCAGAAGAGAAAAAAAAAATCCTTGTTTAAGCATTTCCATGACATTTAGTGTAACCATGCAGGCCTGGGCTGTGAGATGCTGACTTGCCTTCTGTATAAACCCGTTCTCTTCTTTTGCACCGGAGATGTCCTCCAGTATGAGGCAAATATTTTATTGTTTTGTGTCACAATTTATATTGGAAATCACTTGAGCTGTGTGACACCGTTATCACTCACTTTAATTCATAAATGTAGCACATTGTAGCCAAAAATACCTTGATCAGGCTGATATTATTAACGTGAGTTAATAAAATATGCAGGAGAACAATGGTTTCTCTCTTTCAGGCATTCAAAGCAACATAAATTCATCACCCTTCTGGAAGAAAATTTTAACTCATGCATGAATCATGGGGGCCTGGAGGAAATCCCAGGCTGTTCTGGACTCAAGATTGGGGTATGGCCAGTTCATTGCAGGGCATAAACAGGCACACCTACTCACAACCACAAACTACGGCCATTTAGCTTGACTACCTGTCCTTGGACTGCAACATTCAAACTCTAGGTGAGATTGGAACTCCCAGCCATGCAGGTGTGAGGCTGTTGTGCTATACAATGAGGCACTATGCTGCACCACATTAAAGACAGGAGATGTAATATTTTGCATGCAAATTATATGACTAGTGATACGTAAGTGTTTCCTGTTTCCTGCTTTCAGAGCACCATTACACATCTGTTGTTTAATGCTGTTAGATATTCTTTGTGCATCTGAAGTCAATAAATCGTCAATAAGAAGTCAGTAAAAAATCTTGGACCTTCAATCCCCAATGTAATGTAGACCAGTGTCTCTGAAGCCAGTTTTCGGGAACCCCCAGAGAATCCATGTGTTTGTTCCCTCTCAGCCCCCCTACCAGGTAGCAAATATGTGGACTGACTAGCAGGGAGCTGGAAGGGAGCAAAAACGTGGACCGTCTGAGGGTCCCCAAAGACCAGGTTCAGAAACACCGCTGTGAACATCCATCGATCAGTGTGGGGTAAAGATCTGCCATTGTTACTCATGAAAGAGTCAACAATACAACCATTTCAGCTCCAGTTCTCATGCAGAGAGTGCGCGGCTGAACACAGCGTAATTGCAGTCGCGACTTCAGACCAGAGCCTATAATTATAACTTACAGTGACAAGAACTTTTCTTAACAGGTGTCTGTTTTTATCCAGCCTTCTTCTTTTCGCCCTGAGAGAGGAGCTAAGTAATAATTTGTTTTCTGCTCGCCTCAGGCGTGCACCTTACCAGCGACTTTTAGACTTCCAGGGAGCAGATCCATGACAGGGCCCCCCTGGGAAGGCAACTACATCTGTACTTTGTTCTTTAACAACGTTTCAGCCTCCCCAGGGATTTCTGGGTGTCAGTGTCCTCCTGTTTGCTCTTTGAAAGCGTCACCTTGACGTCTACGAAAAGCGAGGGTGACACTGAAATCACAAAAACAGACGGCTGACACTTATCTTGAGGCAGCGGAGTGAAGGCAAGATTTTTCACAAACCTCAGTGTCAAATCTGCAGATTTTGTTTTTGATTACCAAAAAATATATTTTCCATATACATCTATTGGACTATTAGATAGCCCTGTCAGATCTAAAAAACAAAGTTTCTGACTTGAATTACAGTCCATTAGATATTACTTTTAATCTACTATTTAATTCAATTAGGAATACCTAATAGAGCTCTGTGCTTTTACTGAATACAGAGGACCTAACAAAAGGCTCATTATATTATATTCTCAGACTCCCACATACTTCTCACCTGAATCATTTGCTTTCTTATCTGGAAACAGCAGTAAGCCAGCCAATTATTTTACAGGAGGCCATGTCTTCTGTGTTGGGAACCTCTTGCTCTTCACTTAGCAGCACCAACCTTGGGCAATGGGACATAGAGTAAACAAAGCTGAATTCTTCCCCCTCACTCTTTAGACACATAACCCCCTTATAGGAAAAAGAAGGAAATGTATTCCAGAAGTAGGACATTCCTCTCCTGGGAACTAAAGAACAAGTCAACGCAAAATAAGACTGCTTTGAACACCACTGTATAGTCAAACCTCAACTGGGACAATAAGTCAAATGGCAAAAGAAACCACATTGCATTTACGTCATGAATAAAGGAGACCCGGCGCCCTTAAACATTTAATCTTAAGCCAGGAGCTTCCAATCTGTCCTACTGGAATTATTACACACATCTCTTAGTAAATGTGGTCCTTTCTGTACCTAAGACCTTCGTAATCATGGCCAGGGATCTGTGCCAGGATATTGTGATGTCAGCACGGAGCAGAAAAATAAGCTATTCATAATTCCTGCTTTCACCAAGCAAAGGATGTCATATGCCACAAAGTTAACAGCAGTAAAGAGTATTTTTGCCATTTCTGGTCACACACCTCTTTGCATATTTATAAACACTAACCATTCAACCATTTGTTATTGAAATTAAAATTCTTGAATTTTCCTATTTTGCCTCATCTAAATAATTAGGAAACGTTATCTTTCATTAAACAGGTCATAATACTCTGCATTTTCTTGGGCAATAGAAATAACTTTATATGTATATAGAGTCTAACTGGAAAGTTTTCAGACTGTTCCAATTTATCCAGATTTTATGTTACAGACTCACTTTAAAATGGATTCAATTCATTTTAAATAATTAATCCAGTCAAAATATGTCATAATGACAAAGCAAAACAAGGTTTTTGGAGTGTTTTAATTTGTTAAAAATAAAAAAAAACTGAAATATCCAATTTACATAAGTATTCGGGCCCTTTGCTATGACACTTGCAAATGAGCCTTGGTTTATCGTACTTCTATCAACGGTCCTTGAGGTGCTTCTACAACTTTACATTATGCCACCTGTGCCATAATTAATTCATTAGACATAATTAGGAAAGGCGCACACTTACCTATATAAAACTTCACAGTGGATGGAGTATGTTTGAGATAAAAACCAAGCCATGAGCTTAGAGAGAAATCTTTGTGGACTGGCAAGATAGGATTGTAGCAAGAGACACATGTGGGGAAGGATACTAGGAAATTTCTACAGCATCAAAAGTGCCTGAGAGCACAGTAGCCTCCTTCATCCTCAAATGTAAGAGATGTAAGAAACCACCAGCAGTCTTCCTAGATCTGGCTGCCCACGGAAACTGAGTAATTGGGGAGAGAGAGCTTTGGTCAGGTAGGTAACCAAGAACCTACTGGTCACTATGAATTAGATCCAGGGATCCTTTTTGGAGATGGGGGGACCTTACTGAAGGACACCCATCAGTGCAGCAGTCCACCAATAGGATCTTTATGATAGAGTGGTCAGACAGAAGTCATTTCTCACTAAAAAGCATTTGCCTACCCCCCCGGGAGTTTGCCAAAAAGCACCTTAAGGACTCCCAGACCAAGAGAAGCAAAATTCTCTGGTCTGATGAAACAAAGATTTAAGTATTTGGTCACAGTACGCAACGGAATATGCTGAGGAATTCAGGCACTGAGCATCACCTCATTAACACCATCCCTACAGTCAGTCACAGTGGAGGCAACGTCATGATGTGTGTCTGGAAGAGTTAGGATAAAGGGAAGGATGGATGCAGAAAAATCTAGTGCAATCATCAGGGAATATCTTTTCCAGAGTGCTCAGGATATCAGGCTGGGGCAAAGGTTTACATTTCAACAAGACAACAACCCAAATAATACCCCCACAAGACAACAAGAGTAGCTTCAAAAACATCTTTTTGAATGTCCTGGAGTCCAGACCTGAACCCATTAGAGCATCTCCGGAGAGACCTAAAAACGGCTGTGCACCAATGCTCTCAATCCAGTCCTGGGGGAGCTTGAATGATTCTGGGAAATAGAATGGGAGAATCTTCAAAAAGATTGGTCTGCCAAACTTGTAGGGTCATTCCCAAAAAGACTTACGGCCATCATTGATGCCAAAGGTGCTTTAACCAAGTACTAAGTGAAGGGTTTGAATCATTTTGTAAATGGGATATTTCAGTTTTTTATTTTTAATAAATTAAAAAAACACTCCAAAAGCCTGATTTTGCTTTGTCACTGTGATTGTTGTAGACTGATTATATGAAAAAAGAACTGAATCCAGTTTAAGGTGAGTCTGAAACACAAAACGTAGACAAATTGAAAGGGTTTGAAAACTTTCTGCATGCACTGTATATATATGTAAACACACACACACTCTTTGTGTATGTGTGTGTACATAAGTACTCATGTACATAAGTGTACACACACACATAACCTAGTTCTATTGCTTGATATGGCCTAAATTACAATATTTCTTTCTGATACTGCTTGGCTAAATCTGACCAGCCACATCTGTCAATGTTCTCTGAATGAAGTCAAATTTGTGGCAGAAAACTTCCTGCAAAACGGAGGTCAGCGACTCCACAGATGGCTTATGCAGGTGTGCAGTGTTTACAGCCATCTTATGCAAAATGCCCATCGATAGCAGCCAATCTTATCTCACTGTTCAGCTGGCAGAAACACTGAGCCTCTGCACTCAATTGTTTTTTCCTGTTTATGAGGTGCATTGATGGAGTTCACAAATGAGCAAACCCGGCCTTCGTGTGGCATTGTAATAAAGAGAATTATGTCCTCATCACGCACGGTTATCAAATGAGTTTTGAACAACTTTTAGTGCTTCCCTTAGATCCAAGGAGAAACTGTCACCGGGTGTTGAAGAAGCAAGATACAGACTAGAGATGGCTGCAGTTTTTGCAAAGCCATTCTGTCTGTTTTTCTTCAAGGCTTGTTTCGATATTTGTTTGATCTTGATATTTTTGGTGAAGATCACCTTTAAAAGTACATCTGAACAACACTGCAGAGTAAAAGGCCAAAATTCTGTCTCACAGCCATATCGGTGGCCTGATTTGCTCAGCACCTCTTGCTCTCACATACGGGCCAGATTTCCCATGGTGTCGGTCAGAGTTCCCCAAAGCGCCGCACATACCAAAACATCTCCTACACGAGACAAGAATTTTGCACAACAACTGCAGGGAGGCGGACAGGCTAAAACAGGCAGGCAGGATCACAAACCTGACCAACCTCCCATAATGCGTAAAGCTGCCGTCACACGCCCCAGACGGCATAGATCATTAGCACACAGAAAGCAGTGCTTAGATACGATCAGGGCAGATTGCTGATAAGCTCCTATTCTGAGGGGCCACAAGCGAGGAGCAAAGACAAGAGCTGACACCTTAAGGTTTGAGAGCCGCTGTATTTAGATAAAGGCTTCCACACCTTTACTAGGATGTCAAATCACATACCAGGAGTAATATGAGGGAGACAGGATGCTTTCTGTGAGCATTCCTGACACTCTTATATTCGTTTTACAATAGGAAAATTACCATTTTATCTGCAATCTTTTATTTTATTATTGTACATCTGTTTAGTTATTGTTCTTCCAAACATTCAGTAATATTACGCCCCTTAAAATATATATATGGTTAACATCGATACAATCTATTTGAAGTAATGTCAAACAATTCCATTTACTCTTAGTAGAAGATAATTTGCAGATGGTAACAATTCACCTGAAGTATTTACACAGAGTAAGCATTTATCCTTGTGTTCATCTGCATCATATAACAAAGGCAGCAATACCTTTGTATTAAAGGAAGGATCTATATTTATTTTTAACACAGGGACATTTTCTCTAAATAATTGCAATAAAAGAAGATTCCACACAAATAATTGCAATAAAAAAGGATTCCACACGCCCCCATCATAAACTACCCCAGAAACATAGTGCTGTAGGCCATATGGGGGGGGGGAGACATTCTTTTCGTTATCTCTCCAGCATTCCTTCACTTCATTTTAATATTCATTCTTTTCCTTGACTTGAGACAATCGCTAAAACTGCTCACGTTTGATTTGTATGGCAAGCAGAAAATGACCCTTTTGTGTCCTGACCACCGTCAGTGGATCGAAAGCCCTTGCATCTATCGATCAATATTCCTTAATAATAAAAAAAATGACTTCCTAAGCTTCAGTTTTAATTACCAAAATAAGAGTACTGGGTTAAAAAGAAATGACCTGCAACTATGTGAGAACCTCCTCGCTCATGTATTTGCATCTCAATAACTAAGCAGCCAGACAGATAAATGAAGTTGTGTTGTCAGTACAAACCACAATAGGGGCAAGTGAGTTCCATTCTACGGATATTTGTAATCTAATACTGGGCATTATGAGATTAAGTTAATTAGTGATTGTGAAGGGAAAGAGTGAGAAGGAGGGAGAGAAGCTGAAGTCATGTGGTTTGTTCACAGTGTAATGTGCCAGGTCTCTAAAGTCTCCAATAGTACATCTTTAGCATACTGTACATCTATTTCTAAGCATGAAGGGCTTTGGGGGACTTTTCATTTGGTTTAGCAGGCATGACCTTAACTTCACCAAATGTTAAAAGCAAATGGCATGATTTCTGGGGGAAAAAAAGATTTTCTCTTTAGTTTAATTCAATTCATATTCATATAGGCCTAGCCCTGTCCCAGAGCACTTACCATTTAGCAATAAGAACAGCATAACAGACATAACGGACATAAGTACTGCCTCTTTAAAATATTTATAACTGACACATCATTAAAAAATAATTGCTCACATAAACACACTAAAAAATCGTTACAAATAAAGGAGCATTTGTCTCCAAGGGCAAACGGATGATAGTATGGAGTATTCAGTACAGTACATTTTTATTTTTTTTCTAAAGTAAGGCCTGCCTGTGCAGTTCTCATAAGCAAACCCCTGTTCCTTCCTCCATTTTCCGTTAGGTCTGAACTCCTACGAATCGCTGCGTATTGTTGTCTTCCCACAACAATAATTCAACGGGCATAATGGGAAACCATCTGTTTTGTGTAGATACTTTGCTTTTCAAACACGTTGTTTTTTTTTCCCCACCCCCCTTTTTCTGCCACCCCCGTACTACATAAGGTCTGTTGTTTAACTCCTTTGGGATGAGGGAAGTCCATAAGCACACAATGCGGGGCCGGTACACCGACACAAACATATCTGCGTGTAAGGGGACTGAATCAATCGATAAATCAATGGTCTCATGTTTCAATGATGACGCTACACCGCGTATACTCCAAGAAATGTTAATAAAAAATATAACAGGAAATGGTGTGTTTGGTATGACATGCTACGTCCTCATTTAACCTACAGCCTCACACACTGCCGGCCGCCTCCCAGATCACGCTAACAGGTGTAATTAATTCCGTCCAAGGACATTCTTTTTCTTATCCTTTGGGTTGGTTACACTCAAAAATATTTTTCCAGATGTGCAAAAACGATGTTAGAAGTGTATTTAACCAACAGTGCATAAACCCAACATCTCCGATAATAAATGTCCATACTACAGGAACGATGACATGCAAACGGTATAGTTTTAAGTGCTGACTCTGTTTTGTTATAAAACCATATACCCAACATCTCCGATAATAAATGTCAATACTACAGGAACAATGACATGCACACGGTATAGTTTTAATTTATATCTGATAATTACATTTAGTTCCGTTTGTAGTCATGTTTTGGAGGCAGGAAGGACTATATCGCCCTGCCGAGCTGTGCTTTTCCGTCACAATCAACATGTAATTAGTCAAACTTGGTAGGCTACTTTTAACGTGTTTTACAAGCTAATTTCTGGAGAAACATCATAAGAAAAACTCTGCTTATATAGTTAAGCTGTTTATTCGTGCAAAATTATGCAAACGAAAAAAAGCAGAAAGCCTCGGGGGTACTTTACTTATACTTAATTATAGTTTAAACTTGGCATTAAATTACTTAAAGACATGTTCACACGAATTTTTAATTCTGTGCTCTAGAAACTACATTTGGGGAAATTCGTATACCGTTATAGATAGTGAAAATGATAGTTGTCAGTACTTTACCCCAGTGTTAACTGAGCGTGACAATGAGTCATGACCGAAATTTACAAATCACGCATGGATGTGTTTCTACTTTTGCTTGGCCAAACAGACGTGTGCGGGGGGTTTTCTAGGGATTTTACCAAAAACAAATTAAAAACTTCAATTGTTTTGTAGTACATCGGGTTGAAATATCCTATAGAGAAAAAGGGAGGTGATTTTACACTATCAGCACCTGCACACACAACAGGAAAAGCGCACTTGGGTGACTGCGCGAAACGGCGTGGTTTAACCCCTCCTATCGGGGAGGAGTTGCTGGTTCTGGGGTATTTATAAGCCACAATAACTTAAATCCCATACCAAACTCTTGCTTGTCGTCCACGTGCGTTCTTAAATTGCGGAGATTGCTTCGGAACTGATATCATGTCTTACTACGAAGTAAGTGGATTGTCGAAAAAATTGTGCATGTCAAAGAAAAATATATCATTTTGTTTTTATATTATATATATAATCTAAATAAGTGTTTTTATCTGTTCAACGGAAACGAAATAATGGGATTTTTGTTTCAGACTACAGAAAATTACGGCTATAGTTTAAAGTAACAAAAATAAAATCCATTTTTATGACTTGTGTTCAGACATCACATAACGGGGTCAATTAATTGTCTTGAAGATAAGCTATACAAACTGAGGTTTATTTTAAATAACTCTGCAACACTGAATGAGATAAACGGTTGGACGACGGAAGGTTGTTATTATACCTGTATGTCACAAATACATTTCTGTAATAAATTGTAAAGGACTGATTGTTAATTGATAAACGATAAGCATATATTACCACTGCACCAAATGATTAAATTATCTGCGTTCTCTTATTCTCTTTTGTAGCATATAGTCCTTGACAACAACAACTCAGAGTCCGGATCTGGATCTGACTTTGACATACCCGAGGGTTTAGAGACTCCCTGCGACAGAAACCGGAGCAATGATTTCCAAAGGATATTCCTACCGACAGTGTACGGGATCATATTTCTTCTGGGAATCATTGGCAATGGACTGGTGGTGGTCGTGATGGGCTACCAGAAAAAGTCAAGAACCATGACAGACAAATACAGGCTGCACCTCTCTGTAGCTGACCTCTTATTTGTGCTCACACTGCCCTTCTGGGCTGTGGATGTTGCCAGTAGTTGGTACTTTGGGAGTTTCCTCTGCGTTACTGTGCACATGATCTACACCGTCAACCTCTACAGCAGTGTGCTGATTCTGGCGTTCATCAGCTTGGACCGGTACTTGGCGGTGGTTCATGCCACCAACAGCCAGACCCCGAGGAAGATCCTGGTAGAGAAAGTGATTTACGTGGGTGTGTGGCTGCCCGCTGCCCTGCTCACGGTACCTGACCTGATGTTTGCCAAGTCCCAGGAAATGGATAGCAGGGTGATATGTGACCGCGTCTACCCACTGGAAAACCTTACCACCTGGATGGCCGCTTTCCATTTCCAGCACATCCTGGTGGGCTTCGTCCTGCCAGGCCTAATCATCCTTACCTGCTACTGCATCATCATTTGCAAGCTCTCCCGGGGCTCTAAGGTGCAGCAGAAGCGGAAGGCGCTGAAGACCACCGTCATCCTCATCGTGTGCTTCTTCAGCTGCTGGCTGCCCTACTGCGCGGGCATCTTCGTGGACGCCCTGATGCTGCTCAGAGTGATCCCCCACAGCTGTGACCTGGATGAGAGTCTAGCCAAGTGGATCCCAATCACCGAGGCCCTGGCCTACTTTCACTGTTGCCTCAACCCAATCCTCTACGCCTTCCTCGGCGCTAAGTTTAAGAAATCGGCCCAGAATGCGTTGACTGTGAGTCGCGGATCCAGTCTGAAAATGCTGTCCAAGAAAAGAGCTGGTCTGTCATCAATTTCTACAGAATCGGAATCTTCCAGCTTCCATTCTAGTTAACCCACAATTAGTAGCTAGTAGTAAATTAAATTCAGAGAACGTTTCGAAATAGAGGCATGAGTGACAACTTGAACTGCTTACATGTTCTACATGTATGATTCAAGATTCTTGTATATGTATGTGTATATGTATAGTTTTATATGCCTTCTTGAATTGTTGATTGCCTATTCTCATGTATATTTAAGCTTGCAATCATTATATACGCCAAAGAAGATATGGAAATGTTCAGGCAGAGCCTACTGGCCATTGATTGGCTACTTCTGTTCAAGAATAAAGATGAATTTTGTGCTAGCCTCAGTGTTTAGTCCAGGTTAAGCTATAAACCAATACAAAGAGACACACACAAAAAGTATTACTTGTATTTTTTTGCTGACCATATACCCATAAAGTCAACCCAAGAATTTACCACCTTCACATATCTACATACTGTTATACAATTTGTAAATAGTCATTTGCTTTTTTTTTTTTGTTAGCACTTATGTTTACTGAAAAACTGTTATTTATTAATGCTGTGGTTCACGTAAGCTGACAGAAGCAGGGGTCTGTTTGTGTACAAACAATTCCAGTTGCCACTTTCACTATTAAGATGTTCAGAAATAAAAAATTTAAAGGAATCTGCTTTGGGTGATTTGTCGATTTGCTCACAACCATGATATTTGCTCAGCTCTGCAGACAAATGCTCCATTAAAGGATGCACAATCCATGCAAAAGAAGGGGGGGGGGGTCGATGTGAGTGTGAAAATGTAACCACCTGGGCTGACTGAAAGGACAATGAGCGAGAGAGGGGTCCCTGGCTGTGACATCTGTCCTCTTTTTAATCATCATTATTCTTTTCCATTCATCGGGGGCACGAAGACAAAGATGGGGCTCCCCAGAGGCCTGATTAGTTGGTGCAGGTCACAGAAAATCCAATGCACCCCCCCACCCCCCAAAGCAGCGCACGGCAGCAGCGCGTCAGTGTCTAATTAACGTCACCGCGTGTCACCAGAAGGATGGATACCTTGTTCGTTTTTGCCATTGTCTGTGTGAATGCCTGTCAGGATCGGGGCTTTTACCGCTGCCTATCACACAGTACCATTTTAGCCATGTATATCTATCTTAGCTAAAGCACATTGTGGAAAGTATTAAAAAAAAAAACACACAACAGCACAGCAATTAAGAGACATGGGACAATGTGGGCTTCATACCTGCATCACTAGTACAACTAATCTTGTCTATATTCTTCATCAAAAGTAATCACAAGTTGCATTTCTAATCACATGGTACGCGCATTATAGACACATTTGTCTTTGGTGAGTCATAATGCCAAGGATGAACAATCGTGAATAAATCGTACATATGCATTTGAATATAAGATGCATATTACTATGCAGAAGAGGGGGCAAGATTAACATCTGGCATATTTGCAACAAAGAATGATGAATAAAAAAGCTGTTTGCGTGTTTTAGGGGTCAGCAGAGCTGGTTTTCCGAAACACTGTTCATCTTGAATATATTCTCATATACCAGAGACAGCAATTACAGGAGCATATGTATTAGTTTGCTAGTACTGGATCCAGGGTGAGTATGTGGACTTTGATTAGCATGCAGCTAATGTGCTCTTGAGGCTCGTTTTAAATATATATAGGACTGTGCTGAAATTATAATGGAGTCGAACCAGCAGCATAACGTTTAATGGTAAACTAAGCCGGAATGCAGGGGGACTGAGTACGCATTGCGGCGGCCACATTAACGTTAAAGAAAGCTATTCCACAATTAGCATAACTTTAGACTAGAAAGAAGGTGTCAAGTATCGCATCGCGGCAGACTTTTCAAACTCTGCTTGTCTACTTGTCAATATGAAAGGAGGAAGAATAGGCGGTGATGTTCTCCCATGGAAATAAGGGCGGGGGGGGGGGGGG
>JAODJW010000001.1:47335233-47350713 GCA_026777045.1 Hyperopisus bebe | reverse complement strand
GGGGGGGGGGGGGGGGGGGGGGGGGGTTGGTCTAGGATGGTTGCAGCATATGGACCACAGGATTAGGAAGCTCTAGCTGTTTTCAGCTGTCATACAGTCAGGGCTGTTTTCAGTTTTGTTTACTAATTTCTGAGAGATCACTGGCGTAATGCATAGAGGGATTTTTCAGTCATAAAATGTTTGGAGGACAGATTAGTATAATGATTCCTTCTTAAGAGGAACTGCAACTTTGTAGAATTAAGGTAGTGATAACTATGTTTCTCTAAACATTGCAAAATTCAGTTTTCCATGACAAAGGCAAAAGGCCCAGCACTGAGATGCATTACCATGACTGCTGCTATTGTTGTATATAATCCTGCATCGGATTATGTCATATGAAATGTGCAATATCATGGCTCATTACAGACACAACAATTATGGGTTTTACACCTTGTTTGCTCGTTTAGACATCTACTAACCAGGTCGTGTTACATCCATGGTTCTTTGGGTGTCAGCGTCCCAGACACATCTTCAATAGCAAGGGCTTTGTGAAAATCCACTGCTCAAAAATCACGTCCAGCTCTGTGATACATAAAACTTATATTCATCTCCTCTACTATGCATTTGATCTTAGATACCAATCACTGAAGCTTAAGAAATACAGCACCTTAAACCTCGCGATGTTTTTATAGGTGTACAGCCTATAAAAGTGACATCTATTGCATCATATCATGCTTATTATTTTTTGCACTTCACTCTTCAGTATCTGCCTTTCCTGGGATGTGTCAAAGTCCCAGTGAAGTACAACAATTCAGTGCTGGAGCTCAACACATCACTGTTCCTCTGAAATTCCGCTCTTCCTGCTCCCAAAAAAGTACTTCACTCTGCATTTTTATGGGTTAAGTTACTTTAGGACTGATATTTACAGAAAATAAATAATGGAAGAGAATCCTTTCAAAAATTACTAAATTGATTCATCACAAATAGCTTTTCAGAAATACCATGATGTGCGTCATGAGACACACAATGATCCTTTTGCTGGTGCTTTACAATTTTGTTATGTCATTTGATCTTGGAGATCTGACAACATCTTTCCCCAGTTGCTTCACATTCCATGCCCCAAAACTCATAAAACAAATATTAACTTGATCATGCCATATTTCTTTAATTTTCATTGGAATAATTTGCTCTTTTTGTCTTTTATAAACATCATTTACTACCAGTGCTACGCAAATCCTTGCAGGATTCATAAAATACATAAAAGAAACTTCCATTAAAGCCTTGCATATGTGCATCTCTGGTTTTGGAGAATGAAGGACTCACAAGTTTGAGGTCAAACCAAATTTCTAAAGAGGCACAAGGTATAAAAAGAGGTGATTCTGCCCCCATTAACTATGCAGCTACCAACGCAAGATGCCTCTGAATGCTTATAGTGGCTCTTGTTATTACCTACACATCTAATTCCCACAATCAAATAAGAGTAATGGTAATTAAAGGGTTATAATAATGATCTCTGCGGGTAAGCCTAAAATACAGCTAATGCTACTCTATTTAATTCTTGTGTTGAGAGCTGGATCCAGATCTAATGCTGCCTTGCTTTTAGCTTAGTCATCCCAAATGAGGAGGGACATTCCAACTCCGTAAAGAAATAATGCTGCTTGTTGTATTCCACCTTACTGCTAGTTACTCCCCATCAACAGCACTTCTTACGGTACACAGTAGCACCTTGATTTAACGACGTTTTGCGTAAAGTTCGAGACAAGATAGTAACAAAAATATTTGATATACAATCTTGGTACAGTAAAAAACATTAGAAGCGATAAGGTCTCTTGCTATTAAAACGAGTCAACAGCGCCACTTGGCGGTAAAATCTGTGTTTAATATGTATTATAATTAATGAATTCTTTTAAGATCAAAGTGAGAGCTGTCCTGAAACGTAAGTTTCTGCCGTTTTGCAAAATTTTCATCATTTTCATCAGTATTGCTTAAAAATAAATTCGATGTCAAGCATATGGATAAATATATTAACATGGATCTCGTCTATTGAAACTACACAATTAAGCTGTTTGACATTAAATCACAAATTAGTCGTTTTATTGTACACTAGATTCAAATAAGTTAGAGAACTATATTTGAATGCGTGCTGCCATCTAGTGGTTAAAGGGTGAAAGAGCATAACGGATTTTATTAATACATCGTTATATAATTTTGCATATAGTTCTGTTTCGGCAAATTTATACTAGCGTTCATAAATCGATAAATTACCCGTGCAATGCAAAGCTCAAACCATGATCATATGTTGATTATAACAGACATTTATTCAGAGAAGAAAGGCTAAAGTTGGCTAAATATTTTCTGCACTAGACTCCAAGCCATCGGTCGGCAAAAATGCAGTCGAAGTAAAGCAATCTTTAGCTTGTTTTCCGGTAATTTTTTATGATTTATTATTAAGCTTAAGTACCTGGCAGTTGCAAACAGAGCTAGATTATCGTAATCGTAGGAATACGGGATACGGTGACCACATGAACTGTTTTAACAGCTCGTATACTCTTTGCTTGCATGCTAAGTTCTTAAAACACTGTGGCAATTTTATAATGTGTTTACCTTAATGTAAAATAATAATAATAATGTAAACAGAGTTACCAACTCCCACGCATCTGACGCAACACACGCTTTCAGACTCGCACGCACACGCAAGAAATCTTACGGCAAATCTATATTATTCCATTATAAACCTAAAATTAGCTACATCAAAAGTGTTGGGATACTTTGCAAACCCTACAAACTATTTACAAGGTAATAAAACGGTTACGTACACGTAAATGTTTATGCAGACGTGTCCCTAATTCAAAATCTCACGCCAATCAGTTGACCGACGTTAACAACCCTGTTTAAAAAGTAGCCAAGTCGTAGTGTTGTTTGTATTGCCACCTGCTGGCGATTTATGCAACATGCATGCGCCTTGAATTAAATTACCACTGTACTTTAGGGGGCGCTGTAAACATGCATGTTCAGATAACAGGTGCGCTTTATTGCGCATGTAGACAAGGAAAAAATTAAGACACCATTGTATATTTTTTTAAAGATCTGCATTTTAAAATTTTGGTTTAATCCTGGTTCTGCTGGCAGAAGGCTAAACTGTACGGCAGGCTGATTCCAGGCTCAAAGTTTCTAAGACAGCACTACATGAGAAAAAGATGAAGCAGGAGACACCAGCAATGACCAATGAGGGCAGAAGCAACTTTCTAATGGCAGAATAGACTGTCAACCTATCTGGCAGTGCCTCATAAGTTGGAGGACGACCTCAAGTGACCCTCAAAAAGAATGAGAAACATTAAGTGGTGTGAAGTGCTCTTCTGCTGGGACGATTCACAATAGGCTCCTAGAAGCAGGACTGAAGACCCATAAAGCAAGGAAGAAGCCCTTCATTAAAGAGAAACACAGAACATCCAGGCTGGAGTTTGCAAAAAAATGGGCCATACCCATAAACTGAGAAAGGAGTGAAACTGAAAATTTTGCCGTGGCTTCTTAATTTTTTCCACAGCTGTATGTTACATTATAAGGCCATGTAGGCTTCTTCCAGTGTTCACACAGCAAATGCCATGTCACATAACAGTTAGTGTCTTTTTTCCTTACCCAGGAAACAGTGCATATTAGTGCATAGTCAAAAACACACACAAAGGACAATTCTCAATCACCAGTTCACTTGCACTTCTCATTATTGTATCGTGCAGAGGGGAGTTAAACCCAGGAAGATCTCCATGCAGGCTCCACAACTAGGATCAGATTCAAACAGATGACAGGTGTGAAAATACTGGTGAATATACCAGTTGTTTAATTGCCAAGCTGTACAATTTTCTTTAACAGTCTGAGGGTTGTGTCAAAAGGGTGTGAAGGCTTAGGGCCTAGAACTGAGAGCTTATGTGTTAGCTCGTTAATGACTTTGATGATTTATAAATAATGGCTCATAACTGTTTTCACTACTCTTGGAAGGATGAGATATTCAAATATTCCAGATCAAAGTAGCGTTAAGGATTAGACGGTGTGTTACTGGGAGTGGGGCGATAAGCAAGAGGAAACTCAGGGTTTAGGATTAATTTTAAAGTCTTGTTTTGGATTTTTTTTTCCTACCCATATTATAATTCAGAAGAAGTCTAATCAGAAGGAGACTTAAGAACATGGTCTAAAGGCATACGAGGTTGACCATAAGTGATGCCCCTAATAACCACGTAATTTCATCATCTGATGTCTCCTCTTCATTACAGCAAGCATGCCAGGCCCCTGCAAGTGAATCCTCCAAAAGACAACATTGAAATAGCCTTGAATAACATTGAAAGTCCTGAATTAGTGGGATGCTATTAAGTACAGGAAGCATGCATATACAGTACTACATTATAGGGGCAGTGGTGGTTTAGCAGGTTATGGTGTTTTGCCTGTTATTAGAAAGTCACTGGTTCAAATACCAGGGTCAGCAGAGTGATTTCATTGTTGGGCCGCTGAGTGAGGCAGTTCACTGTCTGACCCAGTCCTCTCAATTGTATGGATAAATCTTTGGATAAAAGCTTCTGCTAAATAAAATGTAATGTACAATATTAATACAGTTTAAAGAACCTAAGGTAAAATTGATCTAAGTTTAGGGGGTGATGGGGGAGCATCCGGAACAGTTTGATGCATGTGTAATTTAAATGGTGTTTCTGCAAATATGACTGTATTTGCTCCAGTCATGCTTACATGTTAGGTCTTCAGGGTTGCAAGATGGAACGTGTCCAGGATCTGAGGGCCCCTGCTGTTTGAGATGGAGCTTCTCACAGTCACGTCTGCCCTGATCTATCACGTTCTGTCTACCAACCCTGGGAGAATAATGAACAATAATACTGTTGACGGACCACAGAAACACGCAGGAGAAGGCAAATCGCTGACACAAACTTAAGATGTAATTTGCCTGTTTGATCATGTGCAACACCTGAGCTTTTTTGTATAATGGATAAGATCAAATTCAATTGTTTCAATTTCAAACTTACTTTTGCTTGATCTAATTCCATCATTAATTTACTCCTAGCTAGTCAACTGTGAGATGAACCAAATTCTGGGCATATCTAATAGAAAAACACTGCAGATTTTTTTTTTTTTACACTAGATGCTGGGTGGATTTTACAGACCTTAACTGGAGCTTCGGTTCATTGCAATCATTCCATTTATGTAAGCTGGCACACCTGCGCTGTTTTTGTCCTCTGTAGCGCTTGGGAGTCTGCAGTTTGTTATGTGTACACTGTACAGTGTAGCTTGTTTGCTAACAATCTGAGTTGTTACTCAGAAGTCTTTCTTGTCATGTATGGTTTTTATTGTTGCAGATGCATTTTGAAGTAATACAGAAGAGTAGAGTCTGAAACTGAATGGTAGGATGGGCTCATTAACAATAAGAACCATAATTGAAAAAGTTATTCAGTTGCTGGCTCATTACAAGAGTGAAGATAACCTCTTCCATTATAACTCGCTGCTGCATCATTCTTCCTCAATGGGCTTTTCAACTGGATACCCATTATGCCCTAATGGAACAATCGCCTTTTCCCTTTAGGAATATAATGTCGAATTGACACATTCCTGGTCCTGGTTTTGAATCCAAACTATAAGAAAATAAAGAACAAACATGTCTTTTATTTTCTAATACATTTCAAGGTTACAACTGAACATGCAAGCTACTGTTTTAAAAAGACTTAGTGTTATCAGTAATGACGACAGATTGTTTACTATGGAATGTAGTTACACAGTAGTAGGCAACCTAAGGTCATCTGCTTCCCTTCCGTGTTGGTTGACAGAAGACACTTGACATCCTTCCAGTCCACTCTGCCATATAATCAGCACTGCCCAGGCCTCTGTCCCTTCCTTCCTCTCCTCTCCCTGTTCTCTCCCACTTCCTGTTAATACATCTGCCTAAGATACCCTCTCCTACACGTCAGCCACCATTGCCCAGGGCTTGCTCTGGCTTTTCCCCGTTCTCTCCTGTTGTTAATCTGCATTTGGTATCTTGCAGCCTGTAATCCATCCTGTGACTCCAACTTCAGCCTAAGTTTTCTTGTTTTTTTTTTTTCCTTTTTTCCTTGTTTGATGTTAGGGTCCCAGACTCCGTTAACAAATGGCTAACATCTGTGGTTTGCTTATTTTTACAGTTTTCTTTTCTCCATTACATCATACTGGAAGCCATTTAAACGGAATGATTTACATACGACAAAAAGCAGTCTGACAGTCTAGGTTCTCTGCAAATCAGGTTCACTCGCTTCTAACTTCTAAGTTCATAACCACCGCGTCATGTCTGTTGTTCATTATCCTTACCTCTGATCTGCTCCTACTCCCTTGTTTAAATATATCAACTCACCAGCAGCAAACAGAATAAACATCAGGCCAGCATACAAATAATGTCACACCACCTACTCTCATCGTGTACACAGTCACATGATACACACCATGTTTGATTTTCATATGCAAAAAAAAAAAAAAAAAAAATCTTCAGTGAATCCACCCTCTTCTCCACATAATGAAACATCCACTTCCACTTGTTTTCAATTACAACCATTCAGGAAATTTTCCAGGAGGTCTGCCTCATTGCCTTCAGCAAAGGGTAGGAAATGATGTCCCGTTTGCCATTATTAAGTAATGGGTTTTTTTTTTTTCCCCCTCTGGAAATTCTATGTTAAGTGTCTTGCCATTAAAGAGTAAGTCTGAAAGAACCCCAGTTGAATCAGAATGGTTATTACGAAAATACCAAAAGCTCTGCAACAACACATCGCATTGAATTCATACACTTACTGCCCATACGGCTTAACTTTTAACCTTCCCATTAGGAGTAACCAATGACCACAAACTGGGCCATTTTTCAGCCAGTGTCAATCTCATCTGGAATGACAACAGACGTAGGCATCTCACACTTTCCCTGTAGCCAAACAGATAAATCAAGCCCCACGTAATATATCTCTCTGTCCAACAATGACAAATATGTACCCCTGGATGCCTTAATAAAGGGGATACAGGTCATCCTGGCAGAAATATGAACAAGATTTAATAAAGCAGCAGTAATCTAAAACGTATACAGTGGGCGTGGGCCAGCCATCTGGCAAGGCTGGCAAGGATAGCAGCCCGCCCCCCCCCCCCCCACACTGACCTGCAAAATTTATCTTCGGTGTGTGTTGTGGGCCTGTCTGGGTAAATGTCCAGAGACAAATTTTTAACTTTAGTCCAGCCCTGATATACAGCAGAAGTTAATTAATTGAAGCACAACTGTAACTAATTACTTAGACTAGACCTGTAAAATATCTACTTTCCTAGCTGTCGGGAAATTGGTCAACAGGTGCCGTTTCCCTCGTAGTTGATTGCCTGCCTATCTGTGCAAGTCTCTTTTAATTACAAAATACATAATCAGCTGTTATTTAAAAGCAGTTGAGCTAGAATGTACACTCATGGATTTTTTTATTTTATTGATACATGGGGCTTTTGAGGTAAAATGTCTATAGCAGTGTTTCCCAATCCTGTTGTCAGGGACCCACATTTTTACTCCCTCCCAGCTCTCAAACATAGACTGCGTGTGGGTCCCCGAGGACCGGATTGAGAAATGCTGCTCTAAGGGAAATAAAACTCATTCTAAAGGTACAGGTGTAATTGTACGAGCCACATAGCACATTTGTACCAACCTCTCCCCAACATGCCATCCCATACAAACGCATTAGCGCTGCCTCGTATCTATGTCTTCTGAATAATGCAAGAGGTTAAAAATCGCTAGACTCAGATGTGCCTCGATCGCTCAGGTTTCATTGTCATGGAAAACGGCTGCTGAATGCACAATGAGCGCGCGATTGATGCTGACAAAGTAAAACGGCCTTAGCGGAGCAGACGCTACTTGCAAATAAGGCTCACGTACGCAAACCTAACTTTCGAGCTTCCTTTGTGAAGCGTCAATCATTTATCAGAAACCAGTCCAATACATTTGGAATATATTAAAGGCATTGAGCTTGTGATGGAGATATGGCCATTCCATACACCTTTTTAAAGAGGACTAAGAATATCACTGAACTCACACTGATTTCATTATTTCCCATTTTTATCCTTCACTTCAGCCCTGGGGGGAGGCGACTCCCTTAGTGATGCTGGCGGGGGCCCTCATCAGGCTGGGGCACTGAAACTGGAATTGGGGACGAGGTCGCCATAGGCTGGGTGCTGCGGTTGCCAGTCAGGGATGAGGGTCTGGGATTTCTTTTGGACAAGTCTTTATAGGTAGCCTGGAGTGGACACGGCCCAGACCAGTCCAGTGTCCAGGATCATGGACAGCTTGGTTGCCATGGGGATGGTGGCGGGCTGCATCTTTTGATATGCCTTTGGGGGGCGCAGGGCCGTACCCACCCCTGGTTTGTCTCTGGCCAAGGCTCTAGGGAGAGAAGGGTACAGCAGCTGGGGGGCCGTGAGTGACAGAGGCCACAGAAATTTGTATCATATACCGGGAACCACTGTGGTGTCTTAAAACAAGCATTAGCGCTAGAAAACAAATACAAATTAAAAGTTGTACAACAAAATTGTCAAAATGATTTTAATAATACAAAGACATTCCCAGAACAAGGCTGTCTTTCCTAATAGCCAAACAATGACAATGATTCTTATTCAGTAAATAACGGTAAATCGTACATATTTTATATATATACTGCATGTTCTTATGTATAAAAATTGTTTATCGCTCATTTGAAAATGTACAGTTTATTAAATGGTTGCATATAACCAAACTAAATTCTGCCCAAATGGCTGTCTTAAAATAGATGTTACAGTATATTTTGTTTCATGTATACTTCTGAAATGTGTCATACAATATACACAAAGTGATTTATCAGTATTTATCAATATAACAGAAGACAAAATGCTTGATAAATTTTGAGAGCAATGAATAATGTCAACATTTCTTTGTAGGAGGGCATAGCAAAAAACTATACATCAGTGGATCTCAACCTTTTTGCACTGCGACCCAGTTTTTTCGGTCACGTGCATAATCATGTGCAGTATTTGTATAAAATGAACATACAAATATTTCACTTAAAGTAGCAACTTCATACAGAAACACACACTAAACCAATAACCATGTTTTGAATAAAATCCTAAAGAAAGTGCTTTATTGGCTATCAGGTCACAAAATAACATCAAAGAAGCTAAATATTTTAACACCTGAAAATAGCCCAACTTTGGTACCAACACATAGTGTACATGTCTATGTATTACATAATCTGTATACATTGGCTTTAAATTGTTAGTTTTTTTATTTTTTAATGTTAATCATACGATTCATAGATTATGCCAACCGAGTTTAATGGCAAGTATGAAGACGAACTCTAATTTTTAGATGCTCCAATGATCTGCAGGATGAACAGGAAGATCTGTACAATGTCTAAGTAGAGGGAGAGAGCTCCATACACGTATTCCTCCGGGCTGATGGACTGCTTGCGGTTGCCTAGGAGTAGCTGGGTATGGTATGCTAAGAACTAAAAAAACATCAAAAAGTATCAGCGTTTCAGTTCAAGGGATGGCACCACTATTTTACCATGCAGGGGGATAGAAAGGAAGGACTCACCAAGGTGAAAGCGATGGCTCCTATTGCAGCGTACAGCATATGAAGCCAGGGAATCTAGCAGATGGAGGATGAGACACGCATACATTACATATAGTACTGCTGCTTTATACACAATCTTACCAAAAACTTCCCCTTCTCAATTCATGTTTAGATAACATTTTCTCAAGGTATAAAACTGATACTTTACCAGAATGAGTAGGCTAAACTGTTCCTCAATTCAAATGGGCATTATTGCTGCCTGACCTTGAATTTGTATTTTACGAGCAGTTGGGTATTTGCAGAACTTACGTATTTGAATGACAGCACAATGGCTGTGATGATGCCGGTGACAAAGACGACCATACCCAGGACGCAGAAGAAACCACCGCACGATGTGAAGTCCACCTAAGCAAAGACACTCTGAAGTCAGGAATCATCTCATCACATTTATAAACTGTTCACTTACCAGTACCACAATGTAGCAAGGAACCTTTTGCCAAATATTGTGGGGGGGATGTAAAAATATATAATCCTGCTGAAAATCCAAAATTTTAGCATCTTAGTCATTGAGGAAGACTAACACTCACGATATGTGAGCTTAATATCAATACTGCATCTTATGCATATACAATTGTCACATCGCAAAAAGAAAAGTGAGCAGGAATTGGTCACAAAGAGACATTTGTCTACTGTTGTATTTTGGATTTCATGGAGACTTTAACATCAACCAAAAACAAGATCTAACTAAAGCAAAAGAAAAAAAATCTCAAAAATAAAAATTTTCTTTTGCTTTTTCTATAGTGTGTCCTTTTATCCAGCTTTCTTGTTTGCACTGCCAGCCTTCTTGCTTACACTGCCTGACTTTTGTGCTGCCTGATTTTTTGCTTGCCTCTTGAGTGGGTGGATTTTTTCAGTGGTGCATTCTCATTGGATATCAATAACTTTGAGTGATAGCTCAGTCCCTTGGACATTTAGTGCAGTAAGCAAATCAGCAGAGGCTGAATTGGGCGTTTATAGCAAGCCATTTTAATGTTTAAAAACACACCCTATTCCTATTGCAATTGTATTTCAGATATCCAGAATTCTATTTCTCCTAGTAAGAACGTAAATTAATCGTAATAAAAATCAGATATCCAAAACACTAGTCTTACTAGCAAAAACTATTTGAACATATCCATAATTTTGACTCTCCTAGCCAAATAATTTATGATATCTTCAACTCCTTAAATTTAAGTGCTTGTTTCAACATTAAATAAGCAGGCAGGAAAACATTTTTAGATATCTGCATTGTAATTCTTATTCTCACAAACTGGCATTTCAGATCCAATTCAATTCTTATAAGTACAAAATTGCATTTGAGACATCTGTGATTCAGCTCTTTCTAATAGGAATAACAACATTTTTCCCATTCATCTGTATTGCAGTTTTCATTTGAGCGGGAAACAATTTCATTTTAAATATCTCTGATGCAAGTTCTAGATATTTGAAATTACATTTTCACTAGCATCAGGTCTCTTTTTAGATGTGTACAATTCAATTATGAGTAGTCACAATATCTATTTTAGATATTCAAAATGCAAAACAGTTTAAGATATCTGTAATGTAGTTACAAATATCACTATCAGCAGGTATCCATAATTTGTAGATATCTGCAACTGTATTTTTACTAGTAATAATTTGAATTGTGGATATCCTCAACTGAATTCATACTAGCACAACTGGGCATTTGCGATATATAAAATTGCATTCTTACTAGCACTACTGTAGTTTTACATATCTATAATTACATTAAATTAAAATACAATTACAGGCAAGAAAAGGGTGTGTTCAAATGTTAAAATGGCTTGCCATAAATGCCTCATTCCGCCCCTACAGATTTGCTTGCTGCACTAAACAACGTCCAAGGGACTGAGCTGTCACTCGAAAACCATGAGTCAATAGGAACGCACCACTGGAAAAACCCAACCACTTGAGGTCAATGCCAGAAAAGAAAGAAAGAAAAAAAAAGGCAGCTGGAAAGCAGGAATGATGCAGCGCAAGCGAGAAAGCTGGCAACGTAATCACAAAACCAGCAGCACAAATGAGAAAGGTGGAATTGTAAACAAAAGAACACTATCAAACAGCAAAAGACCAATAATTTGTTTGCAAGTTGTAAATGTTACTTTTGAGATTACTTTTTTCTTCAGCGAGATTTTCTTACAAAAACTTATTGGTTGATGTTTAAAAAGTTTTGCTTGATAATAGTGGCATAAATCTGATTCCATAGGCAACACTGCCAATGTAGTAGACTATTGGTGGATAAATCATATTTGGCTATAGGTTTTGGGTACATTTTTTTGCTTTATAATTACTACAATACTTATCATACAAAAATTCACAACATTTTTTCATTATAATGCCATCCCAGAAGAGACATATCCATAATGCTTGACACTGCATACTGAAAGAAGCTGACATTTTTTGCATTATAAACCAAAATTAATTTGCTTATTGTGCCTCAAAGTCAAATTAACACACAGCTTGTAGATTCACAAGTGCTGCTCATGCTGTTGTTTGATCGTCTTGACTGCGTGTTACCTTGGTCTGGAAGCAGAAGATTGTGACGATAATGCAAACAACTGCCGTTATTCCAAGGGCCAGAAACACAGATTTTGTTTCATAGTAGCTGAAAAAAGTGAAATTCTTTGATGAAACCAAAGATAAAACAGTTGATCCAGCTGTACCGTCACAAGATGATTTAGGCAAAAAATAATGAAATATTGAAAAAGTGGTGCATCTCACAAACCTTGAAATAGTTCCTGTCATGTATGACATGGAAAGAGTCTGGGGAAGAAAAAAAGAAGCGTTCATCATTTTCCATTCATCTATTTTTCATACTGTTATCAGACTGTGAGCCTGGAGCCTAGGCAAACGGGACACAAGGCAGAGGTCACCCTGGACAGGATGCCAGTCCATCATATGGCACACACTCCAAAACAAGAGTCACAGACTATGAGCAATACAGACTATAATTTGTATGTTTTTGGACTGTAATAGGAAATCATTACAAACACAGGGCGACCACATAAACTCCACACTGTGGGATGCAGCTGCTCCCCCTAATGGTCAGGGGATGAAATTCACCCACCGAGCCAGCAGACCTACAGTACACACACACACACACAACAGACTGACTCTGGGATGCAACTGCTCCCCCTAATGGTCAGATGAAAAAGCTAGCTGAACATACCAAGTTCAATAAAATTAAATTATTGTGTACAGTTATAAAATGTGGCTTGTGTTAGCCAGATCAAAGTGTCATTATTTAATGTGAATGTATTTACTGTTATTTACTATGTTATTTGAACCAGTAGCTTTCCGATCATGGGCCCAAACCCACAAAGCTACACATCCAGCATAAGGTCACAGGGCTGGATGGGAAATGTTTTTGTGGACTGTGACGGGGAGCTGGCTGTCTGACGTGGGCCGACTGGGGGGCCCCGAAGACCAGGTTGGGAAACACTGACATGGGTCAATAGGGCACCATTTGATCAGGGGCCATAAAATGGACGAGCAAATAAATAAATAAATAAAATCTAAACAAATACATGATGTTAGTTATTTACACTAGTTTTCACTACTTTTAATCAGCTATCCCAGATATCCTGTGTGACTCAAATGTTTTTAATATAAACAAATGGAGAAAATTTGCTTTGGGCTGGAGGGGGGGTGGGTCAGCAGAATCTCACCCAGAACCTGCCCTGAACACCCTGATACATTTAGCACCTTCCTCAGCCATACTTACAAAAATGACAAGTAGCAGTATGTTCCAGGGAAACCTCCGCCTAGGGAACGAGGTGTAACAGAGAATTTTAATGAGGTCTGTTACTTTGTGGGGAAATCTGAAGACTGGCTAATTGAAAGGCAAACCCAATAGCTTACCTCGGTCCTTTACAGCAGACGAGGACAATGTAAGTGACAATGTACACGGCACTGGTGAAGACAAGAGTGGATGCCAGTGATGAGAAAACCAAGCCTCAAATACCTAAAGGGACATTCCTATGACTCATTCATGAACATGGCACAGCAGGCATTTCTGTTTGTAAACAAGAATTCTATAAATGTTCAACTGACCATGACACTGTTTTTAAAAGTACAGTGTCATCGTACCTCCCAGCAATCATGATCTCAGTCAGCAATGAATGGGGGTTATTAATAACACAAACAGTAAAAATAAAAAACAAACAAAAAAGAATATTCATTCTAAAAAACAGGGGAAAAAATCCTTACTATGAAGCCCAGTAAACTCCTGGATTCTTTATAACAAAACTTTTGACAGGATCCCTGTGAATTGGAACAGGGCATAAATTTGTGTTAAAATGTATTTCAGGACAAACAAAACATGTTTATTGTTAAATTATGACAAATTCAGAAAATTGCTATGGCCCATCAGTTACCACCCACCTCCCTGACTGCTATAAAACTTGTATTATCAATATGCAAAACATTTTCACATTTTGGGATAAGACATATTTTATTTGATATGATACTAAATATCCTGGCAGTTTGACAGGACTCACACAAAAGTGAAAACGGCCACGATGGCTACTGTGATCAGGAGCTGGGATGCCAGAATAAGATACACCTGTTGGCAGCAGAGAAGCATAGAAACCCATGAATAGCAAAACTGCACAACATTATTTTCACTTAAGAATGGCGTGCTCACATAAACCCAAAGGCAAAGGAGCATGCACCATATCTCAATTTAAAAAATAATGTTCTCCTGCAGTAACATTTTTTGAGCATGAATGTGTGAATAGGTGACCAAGTTGAAAGCTTTTAAAAATTATCATGTCAAGAAAAGCCCACCTCTCCAACTACCATGGTTTAAACCTGTTGACCCTCAGATATTTTTATTTATTTATATATATATTTATTTTATTACTTTCATTGCTGACAAAAACACAACAGGTTGTATCTGTAAAGAGAGGGGCAGGTGCATCTTGGCAAACCTGACAGTGTCTGCTGTCAGGTGCAGAATTCCAATGGAAAGCTACAGCCAAATGCATCAACAACGGTTTGATCAGATAATAATAGCTTAATAATGTCAGAATTCTTGAGGGTTTACGAAATCAATTCCCCTGCTATTAACACAGAAGAAATACAGAAGGAATGCGTATCAAGTTCCTCATAACTGTTTCACATGGTTAGCACTGACGAGAAAGAATCACGTTGTATTCAAATCTGTACATCAGTCACTTTAATATACATATCATGAAGTGCAATCGCACATCACAAGACTCTGGTTTCCAGAATGATTCATCAATGTGGAAGGTCACCCTGCAGCTGTATGAATGAAATCTCAGTAATCGATTTTGAAAGGGGGGGGGGAAAACTCCACATTTTCACTTCAGTATATTAAGCATACCCAGTTCCTTATAAGTTATGGTTTTGCTCAGGTACGCCAATACATCCTTGGACTTCCCAATATTTAAAACCAAACTGAGGAATCATTCAAAATGTATAATAAATATAATAAAATGTCACTGGAAAAGTAACTTACTTTTCGGATGAAAACATGTCGGATTGACATGTCATCCCAGCCACCAGATGATGTAAATCCCTCATTGCCTCCTACATGGTAAAAACACCATAGTAATTAGTATCCTGACTGCTTCATGTCCATACAAATACTGGTCTGCAAAATCCTCACCAGGTGTTCCCTACATTCATTGCAGGCCTAAAACATATCACATTTTCAGCTGCGCAATTAAGAGGTTTCAACCAAACACATGTGGTAATATCAAGTGGTATCAACTTTAACAAGAGCACTTTAGAAACCCACGAGCAGCAGTGTTTCCCCTATCATTATATTAGGGGGGCACCCCACCCCCCCAACCGCCCCTCCTGCCCCCCCCCCCGAAGGTCAAGTTAATTTTATTTTC
>JAODJW010000001.1:47320173-47335133 GCA_026777045.1 Hyperopisus bebe | reverse complement strand
TGGGCCAGATGTTTCTGACTTCCCATATCAAGAGGCTCTAGAAATGTTCTTCCAGAAGCCCACAAAGATAGACTGCAGTGACAAAAGCTGCACATTTTGTGGATAATTGTCATGAACACCATGAATCCTGTCAGTATCCGTCTGCTCCCCCCCCAATGCTGTAAACCTAGGGGAAACACTGAGCTGCCAATACTGACATTTCACTGTGGCCTAATAATGTAACCTACCAGTGGTATGGTGTAATTAACAATCCTGTCGATTCACAAATGCAGGGCAGCTCTTCATTGAGCTTTGTGTTGTTTTTCCATAATCGAGTCATCTGAGAAAGTGCCACACAAGTTCTGTGACGATCTTTCTGGAGATGATCCCAGACTGAAATGAGGTTCTTGTCTGTTTTGGATCACCGGGTTAACAGATTGCTGTTGACGAGCTTGTTGCTCTTCCTGACTCATTAAATTCCATGATCTCACACAGCTGACTAGACACTTATAGAATCTACACATTTTCCTCTTTGAAGTTCGAACAGTTAGATATACAAATATGATCGTTTATCTCCAATTCACTGGAGTTTTTTGCAGTATGACCCATGTGACGAATCCATTGATTCACCCTGAACTGACGCCCCCCCACTCAATCAGGACCAATTAAATGAGCGAGAATCCCCAAAAAGGCATATTCATAGACTCATCTGTCACCCCTAGTCATTCCCATGGAGAGCGCTACC
Organism: Hyperopisus bebe; assembly: GCA_026777045.1. Taxonomy (NCBI): domain Eukaryota; kingdom Metazoa; phylum Chordata; class Actinopteri; order Osteoglossiformes; family Mormyridae; genus Hyperopisus; species Hyperopisus bebe. The sequence continues at coordinate 47,334,409 of JAODJW010000001.1, read as the reverse complement.
TGTCCCTCTACTGTAAATTTCTTTAGATAAAAGCATCAGATAAATGAATAAACAAACAGATTAAGAAAAACATGCAAGACAGACTGAGGAGGTAAGGAGCGAGCACTGATTACAGTGTGTTGCTGCACTCACCACACGACAAACCACCTCAGGGATGAGAACCCGAGTGCGGCCATGTGGCCGGTGATACCTCAGCACCAAACAAGTCTCAATGGAACCGTGAGAGTTTTTACTGCTGGCTGGAGTGCCAATCCTGCCACCAATTAGGGGTATAACGGTACACAGTTCGGTACATACTGCGGTTCTGAAGTCACGGTTCAGTATGTTTTCGGGACATTAGCGGTAAAAGAAAAATTGCTTCCTTTATCTTTATTAAACAGTGGTTTACTGAACAAAGTACAACCGTCTTAAAAAATCCTTGTCAACACTGCTGTGACCAACTAATAAAAAGCTATAATTTACTTAGAAGTAAATCAAAATAAAATATCTATTAAGGCACATATTTAGAAAATTAACTGTGTGATCTGTACTGTATTCACATTAGCAGCTTTCAACTTCATATTTAAACTGTGCAACATAAATATTGTCTCAAAAAACACATAGTATAACAGAATAAATATCCATTATGGTGCAGCACTTAAAAAAATACCTGTGCTGTACTTGTATTCACGTTAACAACTTCCAGCTTCACAGTAGGACATGCGTGCGCATACACAGTGGCGCAGCTTCATCCGCCCCTTTCCAAATGTTGCTTGGGGGAATAACACACAAAGGTTCCGCATTTGCTGCATTCATTCAGTACATATATGCCTACTAAACCGAAAGGCCCGTACTGAAAATCTTCGGTATGAATATGTGTACCGTTACACTCCTGCAGCCAACCGCCAAATTTTCCCTGCAAGTTTGAAGACCAGGAGACTGAGAAGGGACTAATTCTGATAAGCATGCCATCCCAAAATGAGGAAAAGGCCCCGCAGCTACCTCAAACCAGCCAGAATAAGGACCTGGTCGAGACTGTCAAGCTATGCCTAGTTGCCCAGAAATAAGTTCAGCCCAAAGCATCACCCCCATAACTGCTTGACACTGTATTTTCACAGGCTTTGCAATTTAAGAACAGCCACCCAGAAGGCCCTAGGTCATCTGCCAGACGTGTCCACAGTTTACGCCCTACACCACACCTATTACGGTCTGTCTTAAAATCAAAAGTGATTCATGTCTTCAGGTTACAACCCTTAATAATTTACATGTCTACCTCTGGCTGGTACTATAATATGCATGAAATGAAAATTCAGATAAGTCATTGCTGCACTTTGTTACTTTGACGGAAAAACAAATGAACGTAGCCTGCTTCAGCCTAATTTGTCTTTCTTGCTTGGCATTAAAGTGCATAAAGGGCATTCATTTGACCCAACAAAGACAGCAGCACTACAGCAATAAAAACAGAAGTGAACCAAGTGCAGGGAAGAAACGTTTCCCAGGTCAAGCAACTATGAAGTACAGAATTTAACAGAACGTTAAATGCTGACCTCATGAAACGATGCAAGAGGGCAACAGTCAACAATGCTAGTGGTATAATTATCACCTGAGTCCGGCTGGTTGATAGGAAGCGCAGGAGGCATGACGGGAGGCATGACGGGCATTGCCGGAAAGCCCTGGCCGGGATAGCCTGAGGCTGGCGGTCCTCCAGGGGGATACATGCCAGGATATCCTGGTTGGGGGCCGAATTGAGGCCCAGAATCAAAAGTGATTCATGCCTGCAGGTCACAACCCTTAATAATTTACACATCTACCTCTGGCTGGTATTACAAAAAGTAAAATGAAAATCCAGGTACAAGTCGATGCTGCACTTTGTCACTACGAAAAAACAAATGAATGTAGCCTGCTTCAGCCTAATTTGTCTTTCTTGCTTGGCATGAAAGTGCATAAAAAGGCATTCATTTGACCCAACAATGGCAGCAGCACTACAGCAATAAAAACAGAAGTGAACCAAGTGCGGGGAGGAAATGTTTCCCAGGTCAAGCAACTATGAAGTACAGAATTTAACAGTAGGCAGTAGGACCAAAAATTTCTATCACGGTATTTTTCAAAATTACATCGGTTTCAGGATATACAATGGTATTTTTTTTATTTATTTTTTTAGTATGACTGGGCGTTTACCACATTTTACAGGATTTCATGGGACATTTTTGTTTTATGTTTTTGTATTGTTCCCACGTTAACTATATTATTTTATTATTAACCACTGCGCCTATCAACTACCTTAATGACAGCCAACAAACACATTAGCTGTGTTAACTGCCTATAGATTTCCTTTTGTTAGAAGGAAAACGTATTGCCTGGTTTTTACTGAAAAAGCTTTACTGGGTAAATTACCTCAGTATATATGTAGTTTGCTGACATTCCGCACTAATACATACAGAACCCGTTCATCAGTTAAACTTCTTCAGCCTCGCAGAGAACTGAGGAAACCTGCCTTTTGTTCTTATGCACCACGAGTGGAATATATAACAAAATATATTGAATTTAGACTTGCCTTCTCTGAATGTGTCTAAAAATCTCAAACACTGAGCTTAAAGAACAGCATCATCGTTTCATATAAATTAATTTTATTCCAGGTATTTTTGGAGAGTTTGAGTATTTGTATGTTTTAGCTTGTGTTTATATTAATCATCTCTGTGTGTATGTATATGAAACTTTTGTCTTATTTTTCTTATTTGTTGCCATATTCGTCCTGGAAGAGATATTGTATCTCAGTGGAACCTTACTGGTAAAATAAAGGATAAATAAAATAAATGGCTAATGTTAAGGTGTGCGCCAGCCAAGATAACATTTTTGATAAGTGTTTAATAGTTCAGTGTTGCTGGAATGTGAGCTTCACTGACCTTGCGAAATTTCTCATAAAGACCGGGATGTTGGTCTTTAAGATGCTTCGCCAAGTGTGAAGTGCTACTTGACTTTGTCGCCACAACTTTGTAGCACTGTCTGCATAGAGGTCTATCGACATCCTTAGCCTTTCCATGCTCGTCTGCAAAATACTTCCAAATGGCACTTTTGCGTCTTTTTTTTTCCCTTTTCACTAAGTCCGCTTCTGTAGTGCCTTCAACTGCAACATGCTCCATGTTCGGCCAACTCGGTATGTGTGCGTTAACCAGTGCGAATGTGCTCAGCGGCTATTGAGAGGAGGGGAGGGGCTGCGCGAGTGTGTGCGTGTACACATGCCTGTGCTGTAGTGGTGCTGTGTGAAGTGTGGCGAATGAGGCGAAAACTGCACTGTTGGTATCAATAATGGTGAAAATGAGTATCTAATCAGATATTAATTTTTTATATCGATTAGTATCCAAGAATCGATTTTTGACAACCCCAGTGTCTCATTATTTTCAACTCCAGCATCAGATACATCTTATGTTTCTGAGCTTTCGCGGTACATTTTGTGCCATTTTTTGAACGTCGTGTAAGCTATTTAAACCAGTATTGCGGTATAAGAAAAATTCATATCATAAAAAATAATAAACAGTTTTCGGTATAAATCGGTATACTGCCCAGCACTAATGCCGACCTCATGAAATGATGCAAGAGGGCAACAGTCAACAATGCTAGTGGTATAATTATCACCTGAGTCCGGCTGGTTGATTGGAAGCACAGGAGGCATGACGGGAGGCATGACGGGAGGCATGACCGGCATTGCTGGAAAGCCCTGGCCGGGATAGCCTGGGGCTGGCTGACCTCCAGGGGGATACATGCCAGGATATCCTGGTTGGGGGCCGAATTGAGGCCCAGGGGGGTAGCCTCCTGGTGCAGTCGCACCCCCGTATGGTGGTAGTCCATAACCTGGTGGCGGGTAATCATTCCGTCCCTGAGGTGAATTAAGAGGATTTTTTGATTCATCATAGGAGGGCGGGAAGTCGGAGCGTGACATTTTGATTTTGGCACACCTGCAAAAACAAAAAAAAAAAAGAATAAATCACTCATACAGCTGCATATATTCAGTAGACCCACCCAATTGGGTGTTTAACTGTCTAGATTTTACTGCTTTATGCAGAGGAAGATAGTCCAGAACAAAGATTTTGCTTCAATGATTCAGTTAAGTAAAAACGATCTGGATTTTTGCTTTCTGGACCAGAACTATCCACCTCTGTTCTTATCCATTACCATCTTTATGTTTACATTTTACATACTTATATTCAAATTTATTATTCTATTTCATCTCAATGTATGACCCATTCATTGGGATGACAGTAAAGATACTTTTTTTGACAGAAAATTGGTTGATTTTTGTTTGTACTTGAAGTTGCACATCTGTCGCAAAATGTCATACACTGCAACGTCATCATTATTAATACAAATACACCCCAGTGTAGTGTAGGTAAAATTCAAATGATACACTTGTATTAAATCCTATCAAAGACCTTATTCATTATGAAAATTGGAATTGCATCATTCCATCAGTCCTGTAGACGAGCATAAGCCAAGCTAGAAATTCAAATACGCCAGTTGCTTTTTTGCTAGCAAGATCTAAAGGAGTTCCTTTTTTAAAGGAGGAGCAGCTTAATGACCAGTGACGTCAGCCATAGGTGTTAAACCCGTCTTTCCGGTTCACAGGCAAAAAACAACGGATTCTGCTGCTTAGCCGCCATATTTTTAGCTAAATGTAATGTTCCATCTCTTTGTGTTAACTGATCAATTTTAGAAATATTTTGCATCCATAGAACCACATTCCCAATAAACATTTTGCAGAAAGTGTATTTAATCATGAGCTAGCTCAAAGCAGAAGATAAATGTAAATATTACACTGCTGAAATAAAACAGGACTGTTCTCATTTGATATGAACCCTCAATTCAACTTTGAACGGCTTGTCTGGGTTAGGGTTGCCTGGGAACTACCGCAGGCAACACAGGGCGCCAAGCAGGGGCACACCCATCTGTGTGGGATGCCAATCCATCATAGAGTGCGCACACGCACCCACACACTAGGTGTAATTTACAAACAGATAGAACGTGTTGTAGGCCACAGGGCAATCTGAGTCGCATCGGTCTTTATATATAAACACAAGCTGTTAATGGCACAATGTCAAAGCCCTGTGACCTCCTGCTCCTCGCTAGTTTGTCACACAGCTTAATTCATAATTCATACCAAAAGTTAACGTTTCTAGCTCGTTTCACAACTTTCGTACTGCTGACGTTATGGTTTGCTTTGGCTGGCTTGGCAACACCGAAAAATAAGCCTGACAATTCTGCAGCACGGTTTTTAATGTTGCCATCTACAAAAACACCGATCGGTAGCGCCTTGGAACTTCTCCTCACCTTTTAGCGTTTGCCTAAAAGTAAATCAGACTATGTGATGCGCGAGCTACAAGTGTTTTTTTTAATCAGATGCTACACCAGTTTCTCTTTTAGGCCTATTGTACAACTAAATAATCGTAGCTCGTCCAGCTATTTCTAAACTAATTTAGTTATGTTGTCACAGAGCATAAGCTATTAGTTATGATACGTTTCCAATTTTCATAATGAATAACGTCTTTGACACGATTTAATACGTGTATCATTTGAATTTTACCTATATATAAGCCGCTCTTTTCAAGTTAAACCATGAAAAAAATAAAATGTATATAGGCCTACATATAAATGATATGATAGCATAATCAAATTAACAAAAACGTAACCATTAAAGTAGTACAGTAACAAAGCGAATATTCTCCGCCTTATTGAATCCCTATGGTGCACCGAAGAGAACAGTATCAAAGGCTCTAAATCGACCAATACAACCTTACAGACAGATTTTTTTTTGTTTGTTTTCGGCATCTACTTAGTAGCAATTATGTTAACAAACAAAAACATAAAATAAAGATAAATAGCGACTTTAACAGCGTCAAACGAAAACTATTTACCAACAAGCCTCAGCACATGCACATGAAATACAGTCGTGACAACACGTATGTACTTACTTTATAGTTAAACAACTTCCGAATTCCAACAACTATCCGCCAGCAATAAGAAATAAGAAGTTTTTAGGCTCTAAAATGGGACGACAAACACGTCGCAGCGCACACGCCGCTCCAGTAGTTCCTGGAATTTAAACAAGATGTTACAGGCGAGGTGGAGCGTGTGCGCGCCCGCGCGCGCCACCCTAGTCACCGGAACAGCTCACACCATGCGCCCCGCCCCGCGCCGCGCCCGCGGACGCATCCTTTATTCTCAGAGACTCTTCACACCTGGTTGGTCGGTGCTTGTGGTTTGAGTGATCGGATCTTCATGCGTCTTCAGTTCGTTTTGGGTGCGTTCGCACCTGTATTTAGCGCTGTCCACTTGTGATCGGATCACCCAAGACGCATGTTAATACCAGGTGTGGTCAAGGCCAGGGGGCCTCGGTCGCTTAATGGTGCTCGTGTTAGTTTTTCTTACTGATGTAAGTACGTTTAAAACTGAACTTGTAGAATTCTCTAGAAATACTTAGCTGGCTGTCCGTGTGTGCCATTGTTTTCGTCTCATTCTATTGCGAAAAAATGCAGCGGGTGTTTCGGTTAGCAGAAAGTTATTTTTTTATCATCCAAGGGGTTGGCAGCATTTGTACAATTTCCCCAAGTGCTTTCTCCTTTTTACCACTAGATGACGACAAAACCATTACAACCATTACCATGACCAAACACGATATCATTAGAGTTGTTCAGATTACTGCTCTTCTAATTATATTGCAATAAAAAATAAACAAATAAAAATATTAAGTGTTGAACAAGTATTATTAATTATAGTATTAAGCCACGTATAGCTGTTTAGGACAAACGTGCCCTAAACAGTTAATTGTAAAGTTTTTGTTCCAATTCTTATGTTTTATAGCAATGGTTTATTTCTTTAAAAAATATTTTAATGCTTAACCATTGCAAATATTAATTCAAATTGAGTCAGTAAGTTTAATGACTTGTGAAAATGTTTTGAGTGTGAGTATTTTCTTACTTTTCATACAAGCAATTAAAGGCTTAACCCTAGTGGACCGGAAAGGGAAAGGCTTCTGCATTACAGCCACAATGCCGGATCATAAACAGACCAAGCTTTGAGGGCCTTGACAAGTAACAAGTGTGACAGTTAGTCACTGTACTTCACTTAGTGCAGCCCAGAGGGAGGGACCTATATTTGGAAAGAGTTCCTCCCTTGGCTTTTCTCTGCAGCACTTGAATAACCGCACCCAGGCCAGGCATATGTACTCATCAGAGTGACTCAGCTTCCATTTAGAGAAGCCAGAGCAGTACTTCGCATTCCTCAGAGCTCCTCAGCCAGCGCTGTAGAAACGGCAAAGGAGGCCACAGGGAAAATCCTTCCTTTGAATGAAGAAAGCAGCTTATTTTTTGTGTAGAATAGGCCATTTTTGAGGAGGATGAGAAACTGATTTTATCATCTTTCTTGTATGAACGTTTTAGAAGGTACAACTACATAAACCCGTGCTCTGTGGAGAAAGACCCCTGAAAAACCGTTTGCCATTCTTTTCTCACACACAGCCCAGTGTTTACTAAGCTAACAGTGGATTTGATGTTTAGGTACTTGCAATTACAAAGTATAATCAAGCATGGTGAAATTAATTTGAAAACACACAGACAAATATACATCACGATATATCAAAAGTTGAACTGTAGTCTCACAGTGAATTCTTAGGACTTTCAATGCATGGTGTACTTTTGTTCTGAAATACAGATGTCAATACGTAAGGTACCATGGAAACAAAGACTAAACAGATTTGGGCTCTAGGTTCTCGAATCCCCTTGCTGTGTCTTTACTTAGATAACAGCTCTGAAAGCTTATACTGTTTACCCAATTTTCTACTGCGCCAACAAATGAAATTCCTACTCAAGAGTACATCAGCAGCCACCCACCTCAGGCGAACAAAACTAGTAATGCTTAGGCCCGGAGACCACATCCTTCGCAACTAGTTCCTCCTTCATTGCGATTTATTTGCAAAGGGCAGGATGCACATAGTGACAACTGCATACTCTAATAAGGCAAAAATAGGAACTCAAGGTCAGATGTTGCAGGTCAAATAGCACAGCCAAGCGCTGTGGCCAGTAAGGGACTGCAGTCATATGTAATTGGTGTTTATTTTGTTGCTCTATGCAGTTTATGGTGCAAAATTGATTTTCCTACTTTGTATTCCAGACAGCCAGACATTTTGGTTTGAAATATTGCTCCCCGAAACACTGTTCTGTGATGCCAGCCTCATTCATGTCAAAATGACATCACGTTTTACACGCCACATGAATTTAAAACTTTAAATGGCTTCCAATATTTTCTTTAATCCAGCACGGTTAATTCTTTTTAGTTTTTAAAATGTGCCAAGCAGCAACTAGAACTCTTAAATACATAAAACTTCTCTGTATAGAGTTCCTTTTTATTCATTTTGTTTTTTGCACATACGAAACATCTCCATCTCCATCAGCAATGGAAAATACAGGCATCAGATTTGGGCCTAAAGTTTTTCATGTTTCTTAAAGCAAATGATTGTGAGTGGGTGGGTGGAGGTGAGGGAGGGGCTTCTTTCCTGTCCATTTTGGCCGGCTGTCTTGCCTTTGTTTCAGAGCTGCTTTCACCTTTTTACCTCACTCCACCCCCCTGCTTTGTTGTATAGAATCACCGGGCATTACTGCCATAGAACACACATTAGGCAGCAGTCTGTACACCCCCTCACTGGCCAACTTCTGCAGCACTGTCAACTTGGTTAGAATTAACACAACAGCTAACACTTCACTGTTACCCCAAACAAAGCAACATTCATCTAGCCTAACTTACATATTCTGAAAATACTCATCAATTAAAATTAAAAATCATTAGTCTTTTTATTATAAACATTCATTTTAGACAGCAGGTTGTGCAAACGTCCTGACTGATACTCAGGATTCCTTAATGCTGCATTAATTCTCCCACACACTCTGTTAGTGTGAATTCTGACGGCATCATCACCAAACCATCATTGTGAAGTTAATTAATCCAAAGCTGCCATGTGCAAGACAGAAACATATTCATGCATTTTATTCATTTATTTTCATCTTGAAGTGCTTTAAATCAGTTCAGTGCTTCCCTACAGTCAAATATGACTGTTTAGAGGAGTTCATGTCAAAATCTAGTTAAAAATGCAACTCTGCTGTTTAATCTTCATGTGGGCTACATTTAACTGCTGTTATTCAACCTCAGTTACATAATGGTCCCAAATAATATTCAGAAACTGACATTACCTCCATTTCCCAAATACTCAATTCTACACACTTAAAACATTCTCATCCACTTTTTTTCTGTAATTGTACAATATAATTATATAGTAATTAAGTCTGTTGAAACTAGATTAAAAGAAATTAGCTTGGTGATGTAAAGAATTTTCTCTTGCTTATGTCCATCTTGCTCTTGTTTCTGTGAATAAAAAGGCGTATAGTTAAATGTTTAAATTTGTGCTGAAAACTCGTGTTTTTCTGTTGGTTTGTTTAATGGAGGTCAGGCGTTGCCACAAAACAGTGGTGAACAATTTTGTTAGTTTCACCATCATAATTAGAAATAAGGCTTCAAATAATTGGTGGGACCATTATGTCCCATATATAATTTAAACCCAACTTCCTATTGGTTACAGGAATGATTGACAGCAACAGTAGCCACATTGTGTTTTCATCTCATCACCAGCACCCATTACCATGAACATGAATTATAAGCTTTCCCTACATTGTCTCCACGTATTCAAAGAATATATTTTGTTAAGGGTCTTACGTGTTATTAAAGGCAGTGCCTAGGTTCTTGAACTTGCCCCTGAGAGCCCCACTGCCAGGAATCTTGTGGCATTTGCTCAGCTCTGGAGAGGTCAGGGGTCTGAACAGGCGGTCTAAAAGAGAGAAGCCGTGTTAATTACAGCATGTGCATTTAATCCTGCACGAGTTACACCAACCTCTGTCTGTCTTGTTGGTATCGCTATTGAGGTTAGCATCAATCACTGACGAGATGACCTGGTCCCTCTCGACCATCGCAACCCTCTTCCAATAATCCATGGAAAGAGACAGTAATCGGGCCACCACCTATAGCACGAGAAGCAAAACCCTCAAGATTATGCACATAAGTTATCATGACCAGCCAATACAACCCCCTGGGTCAACCCATAGTTACGCCCTTGGTCAAGCCAGCCAAGCAAAGGTTCAGTTCTGAACCAAGGACTTATACTGCACAGCAACAGTTTGGGGTCACTGACCCAATCCTGAACAGAAAAGCAATTAGCAGCAACAAAACAGATGGAGAACATCAACCTTGTTCCCCTGTGCATCCTTCAATTTATTAAAAAAGTTAAGTGGAGTTAGAAACCTACTTTAGACTGTGCATTTGTGTCTTTCATTATAGTCCGCGGGGAAGGTTCCATCGTGCCATGACCGACAATGGTGGGTCCAAATACCCGGGACAAGTTGTTCAGATCCATCTGACACTGAGGACTCCGCATAACTCTGTGGCAAGTCATGAAGAAAAATTAGTAACGATAATAATAGCCATCGTGCTCACCATTCCCTGGTATTCCCTGGAATGCGAAATAGAGGAACGGTAACTCAAAAGCAAGCAGTCAATTTGCAAGATTTATGCCTGTAATTCAGACATGATCAAGAAGAAAAACACATGGACATCTAGGAAGTTAGCCAAGCAGTAACAGAAGCAGGGATGAATCGGATGCCAGCTCTGTCGCCTGCTATGCTCACGGAGATCCTCACTGAGTTCTGGTGTTTTCCTGCAGTCAGGCCTTACTTCTGCAGGTGGAGCATGAGAAAGGCTAGCGTGTCCCTGTTAGCCTGTGGCAGTTCCCCGACGGCCTGGAATATTGCTGCGGTGCTGTTGTCCTCGTCGTCAATGTCTACACGACAAACAAAAAAAATGTGACTTTGGACACAGGTGTGGGAAATCCCCCCCCCCCCCCGAGTTCGAATTGCCAGAGACAAACAGACAGGTCCTGGTGATTCTCTGAAATATTTACACAATTCCTATACAAACCAGCCAGGGGAATGAGACACTAAAGCAAATTTTTTTAAAACCCCCCATTTTGATTTATAAATTTAGAACTGGCGTCTCCCCGCATCCCCGCATTCTCAGTTGCAGGTAGGGGGGTGGTGGAGACAGATTTAGTTAAAATAATGCAAAGCTGCAGAAGCCTCCACCCATTCATTGCATATTTTCCGCTCTTTATCTTGTGCTTGCATAAACTGGCATGTCAGATTGTGTGTGTGGAGTTTGCATGTTCTCCCTGTGACGTTGTGAGATTTCGTCCAGGTACTCAAGCCCCCCCCGAAAGTTCAAAAAACATACTGAGGCTAACTGGCGTTACCAAATTGCCCACAGGTGTGAATGGTGAAAAGACCATTACTGGCTTGCATAGGGCATATGCACTGTCCATTTCCAGCACATAGAAGGTTATTGGTACACCACATAACATACAGCTACTGATCAATACTATTAATCAGCTTCAAATAAATATTAGCTGCCATATAACCTTTTCAAGGTAATGTAATCAGATAGTACATTAATGGAAGTCAGTTGTGATGAATACTTTACAAAAGGAGCGGGGATTTGTAAGTCTGATGAGTTTGACAGGGAACAAATTCGGACTGAATCATTCGGCCAATCAGGAGGGAAGGTGGTGGGGTTTAACTCCCTGCAGGCTGCTGAACAGGTGGCTTTATCATCCTGTCAGGTGACTAGCAAACAGCGAAAATGAGCCGGCGGGCTTTCCCACATGACACCCAGGCAACCTGCATCCCAGAACTCAAGACATTCACAGAGGCGTAAAACTGGAGAATGAGTCGCCCGCTGTTTGGTGGGAGGGGGCAGGTCGGAGGGGGCAGTAGCATACCACAGGCATCTATGAACGTCTGGTGCAGCTTGAAGGTAACCAGAGGCTCTTTAAGTTTCCGCAGGAAGTCCTTGAGGAGGCCGCAGACTGCATGGATCTCGTCCACCTTACTGAGCATGAGCGGCCCTTTCCCGAGGAGGTACTTCTCTCTCAGTTCCTTCACCAGGCGTTCACCGCCAGGCACGCGGTAAATTCCCCTCTGTACCAAACAGTAAGACAGGAGGACAAACCGGGGGCAGGAGGCTGCAGTGGTTAATGCAGCCCTTCTTTAAGAAGATCACATTTAGGTTTCATGCCAAAATATAAGCCATTACCTCTTCTAGTCCTCGCTTTTCTATTTCGTTGACACACTGCACTATTAGTTGAGGAATCCGAGGATGGGTGGGAGGAGCAAAACTCTCCAAGACATCCTGCAGGTGACATGAGATGAAACAGAGAAGTGCTTTGGGGAAGACCAAGTGAAAAGAAGGTTCGTCCTACACACCTCAGGGGATTTCTGGACGGGTCCTGGGACTGTGAGGGAGCAGTCGTCGGGACACAGATCCTTACACTCCGAATGGGCCACCACTCGGCAGTCCCGGCATTTCAAAGCCACCTTCCCGAATCGGATCCTCTTCCCGCAGGCTACACACACTTCAGGTCGGATAACCTGCAAGAGGAAGGTGTGTGTATAAAGTCAAAAGGTCACCTGTTAGTCTCAAGAGGCCCCACTGATGACCCTTTGGAAACAAGCCAACTGCTTAATGATTATGTCTTTGAAAAGTTATGGAGATATAAAACGAAAATAAGTGACAGTCCATTCTTGAATAACACAAGTAATCTGTTCTAAAAACCCTTATGCAAGTCATATTTACCCACCTCACACCATTTAACACACTTCACAGCACAGGACACATAAGCCAAAAATACTAGTAATATGTACTAAAGAACACATTTCAAATAAAAGATGGTTAAACACTGTATTTTCACTATAAATTTACTTAACTTCTGTACCTGCACATTGCCTATGTCACCTTTTTGCATTATCTCTTTTATAAACACTACGTATCTCGTATATTTTTGCATTAAATCCACATTTGTATAAGGCAGTTGTAAGAGCAGCCTGTATTATAAAAATGGGCCTCACCGTTTTGGACAGAAAGACATGCTGTATGACTTTTCCGGCAGTGGGAGTAAAACCCTGCTGCATATTGACGTCTTTCACATCGCAACCCACTTCGGCGGCCTCACTTTCAGCACTTGTCTCGTCTGTGGCAGCCCAAACCGACGTTTGCTCTGAGAGGCAGGAATGAAGTGCCTCTTTCAGCAGGTTAGAGGTCAGCTCGTTCAGGTGGAGGCGAAGGGACATTACCGGTCACTTGGGGAAAGTGCTGTAGAGTCTTGGAGACCTCGGCCTTGTCCTGGGTGATGTCTATCACCATGTGGATCTGAGCGCCGTTCTCAGGTGTGGTGACTGATGCCGTCACAGTGGTTTCGATTTCCTAAACACACACATACACACAGCAATCAAACAACACTTCTGCTAATCTGCATGCTATTCAGGTGAATCCCCAATGAAGAACTGGACCACAGCTGAACCAAGCGGGGGTTTGGAAGGACAAAGAATGTCACAGACAGAGATTGGGTGGGAGAGGGAGATTGAGGCAAACACGGGGCCATGACATTTCTGGCGAGCGGAATGAGCTATGGAAAGGTCATACTAGGTCATGGGTGTGGGACCAATAGATGAGTTCTCCAATGAGAGGTGACATCATGCTATTCCAGCCAATGTAGCTGAAGGTTTCAGCAGCAATGTGGCCAATTTGAATGAGAGATTCCAAGGCTCCTGGTAGGTTTACTTTTATGACTTTATTCCAAATATTTAGTGCTCTGACAACATTTATCAAGATATGTTGATGTCACTTCCAAACTCTGCCATCCTGGATACTGTAACCATGCATGTTACATCACATGGAGTGTATGTCACATACCTTCGCGTAACAGAGCTCTCTGTAAGATGAAGACCCTGCTTACCCTCTCCGTCATCCGTCCACTGAGCAGGTCTCCGGATCGTCCACTGCCTCGCCCACGTCTCTGGACAGGAGGGCCAACGCTTGGGCCCATGGATGACCGCTGGGAAAAACAAACCCCACCCCAACCAGCCAAGTCAACATCATTTAAGAACACATGACTGGCCAAGCAATTCAGCAGGGATCTGGATGCCATTATTTATACTTTCGAAATGAGTTAAGAGCCCCTGAAAACTGTACAATACCAGTCAAAAGTCTGGACTTCTACTGAAAATCATTTATTTTTCAACAAGATAACCTTACTTCATAACCTTGTGGTGTATAGTCTTGTGAACAAGGAAGGAGATGGAGGGCTGCGACAGATGACCTGACATGACAGATGACC
>JAODJW010000001.1:47295348-47310944 GCA_026777045.1 Hyperopisus bebe | reverse complement strand
CTTGGTCCCCCCCCCCCCCCCCCCATTTTAATTTATTTTGCTGCTGTTGATGATAATGGTTAGAAAATTGTGTTTTTTTTTCCCTGTCATACATTTTGTAGTTTATCAATAACCTGTACTCCGTGTCTCATACAGCTGAAATTGTTGCTTATTGCATCAAAATATCTCCCTCTTTTCTCCGCATTGAACCATGAAAAGGAAACAGGTTTGGAGAACAAGCAGTGGTCATGAGAGCAGTGTAGCTGGCAAGGTTGCGCTTAATTGAACATTATGAATATTAATGTATGAAGCAAAGTGCTGCTGATTTGATGTTCCTACTGTATAATAAAGGGATGAAGGGGCTGGTAACATTACACTTATTTCCTGAGCAAAAGTCACTGTTTCCATCATAACTGAAGAAGAAACATAAGTGCTGGTAAAAAAGGATACAAGTTACAGGGTGTCTCCTAGTTGAGAAACATCTCTTTGTAAAATTACTTTATAATGATTCTGGCTGTCATGTACAGTTACACTCTAATCTCTTTCAGACTTCAAAAATGAACAGACAAAGTAGAACAGAAATGAATTCACATGCAACATGTGTCTTTTGAAAAGGAAATAAACAATGAACACCATCGTCACAAAGTTGTCATGAATTAAAATATGAATCCCTCCCAAAGCTGCAAATATACATGTTTATTAGTCTGGTGCTAGATCCTTTTTAAGCTGGGAGTGATTCCAGGCTGACTGTGAGTACCTGAACGTTAGCCCCATACTGGTACCTTTCAGCACCATGGAGAGAAGGCAGGCTCTTTCTGAACCATAGTCTCAGCATGAAAGTTTCTGACTCTCTGCTGTAGTTCTTCTAGGTAGAGGAAAACCTGGATGACACCTGCCTCAGCCTCTGGAGGGAGCCCTGACCTTCTAGCTTTCCCTTGGATTTCATCTCTGCCATTATTTAAATGATCTATTGGACATGCTTTGAGTATTATTCATATGGTGTGGGATTGTACTCATGTAACAGGTGAGACAACAATAACATCTAATAAATTTAAGCTTGCCTTGTATAATTTGTTGTTTTCCCATACTATAGGTAGATAGATGCATGCATACTGCATGTGCACGCATAGATGGGTGGATGCATGCATGCATGCATGCATAGAGAGTTGGAGAAGAAAATCCAGTACGGTGCTGCGCTATGTAATTAAAACATTCATTACCTTGTCATGAAAGACAACTTTGCAACTGCACTCCGGTCAGCAACACCCAGAAATGGTGCAACACAGGACAAAAGCCAGGTACAAAATATTTACAGACAATTAAAATAAAATGAGTCATTGAACTACACACAAAGGGCACAACCAATACAAGCCTGTTCAATGAATAGGCACAGTGCAGAGTTTTTGTATTCTCTCCTTGCATATCAATATGGTAATAGAGGGTAAGGGGTTTAAATATGGGAGCCCCCCCAGTATAACTTAGTGATGTTCTGTTTTGTACTTTTTGCTTACTTTGCTTGTCTGGTTATGAAATGTAATCTCCTCCGTAGCCTCCTGATGGCAGGAGGCATGATACGCTTCCATTTTTAGGCATTTCAATGCGCAGCATATGTTACGTCAAGTGGGTCTGAGTTTGTTATATGCCACCGTGTTTGATGAGGCGTGATGGGATCTGACTCCGAACCTCGAACACATGGCCCCTTTACAGTATGTATCTTTATACACTCTCATGAAAAATGAAATCCTTCCACAATCGTCTCACATTTTGCTGCTACAGTCTCAGCAAAAGTTATTACAATTTAAAATACTCTTAGAATATTTTTCATCATATAGCTGTTGCTCCAGTTGCATCCATCTAGAAAAATTACAATCATTAATCAAATATTTTGAATCGTACCAAGCTGAGCCAGTTTGGCATTTGTAAATAAATTCTTAAGGTAATAATTTATAATCTGCCACCACCCTAGGCAAGGATTCAATGAAACAAGACAAGGCTCATTAATACCTAACATACAAAAAAAGTGAACAGATGATGATATAGCAGACTACAGACGAGTTATCCAAGAGTTTGGATTAAACTCCTGCTAATTAACTGTCTTTTCACATTTACAGTAAATTAAATAGATAACAACTGATAGTAGTGTTTTTATTACTAATACTTAACAAAGGTACCCTTTCCAAGATGGCGAATATATTCGGGTTTTAAAATCTATTGCTGTTTTATTAATATGAAGGTTATTTCGTGAGACAGTCTCTAAGGTCTTTTTCTGTTCTCTTAGCCTTTTGTTCTCATTTAAGGTGCTCTAATTTTTATTTTCATTTAAAATTCCGTCCCTGGTATTGTGAGGTAATTTCAGTAATGAGTTTCCATCTGACCAGTCTTCTCTTCTTGCCTCAGCGCTTCTGTTGTCTAACAGAAAGGGCCGTCCTGACTTTGTTCATTTTCTTTCCCGTTCTGTTATAATTCATTTAAACCGGTGCCACTTAACGTCAAAAGCGCATTGGGCTATAAATAGAGGAAGAATGTGGTTCTGAAAGGGCCCTGTGTGTGAATATATATGCGAACACAGACTGTGGAGTGAAACAATGTCCAATAATGATGTCCATTAATAAATCCTTTTAGTTCGTCCATCTCGTTATGCTGCACTTTATGCGACAGCCTACTTTCCAGATGATCCCGCCTTCTTTGGGAAAGCTAAACTGAACATAAATGGACTCCCAGGAATGGGAGAATAAAACTCCCCTGGAGAGATTCTCAGCAGCTCCGGAGCCCTCAAAAACCTCAGGGCCTCATTTGATATCCTGACATTTTGACATGGAACCATATTGATAAAACATTGATTTTACTTTGCAAATTTTTTGGCTTTACAATTATTGATTAAGCTCAAAATGCATTTAAGACATCCATCTCTCTTCCAAACTGCCTATCCTTCTGGGTCCTGGGGGGTCTGGAGCCTATGGGCATGAAGTGGGGCCAGCCCATCACAGGGCACACTCACACACTATTCATAATTTAGGAACTCCAAATACTCTCAGCATGTCTTTTGACTGTGGGGGGAGAACCAACGACAACACGGGACAACATGCAAGCTCCACACAGGTAACCCAGGCAAAGACTCGAACCCGAGTCCCAGAGGTTCAAGGCAACAGTGCTAACTGCTGCACCACCATGCGGCCCCCGTTTAAAGCATAACATGACCAATTCTGTGCATCACATTTACTCTTAAAATCCCAAGAAGTGTATCACGATTGAATTTGGATTATTTAACATGGCATTTAACCTGAAAATAATAATTGTACTGGCACCCTGTTGAGGCAGAATCCCATCTTTCTGCCCTCTGCTGCCTGGGATATGCTGCAGGCCTCCTCATGACCCTGAAGAGTACAAATCATTAGAAGATGAAAGGATGGATGGATGGACGGATGGATGGATCATTTTTATTGTAGGTATTTATATTTCCTGCATGTTCCTCTGTCTGATTTCCTGAATAATTCCCAGAGTAATATCTCTAGTTTGTGTGTAATCAGAAGCAGCAAGCAACAATTTCAGCTATTTGTAGTCACTGTCATAGAGCCCACAAAATTACCTATTTGTGGGCCAAGCAAATGTTACAACACAAAAAGGCATATGCCTCCTCCCACTTCTGTCCATTTTTCTGTTTCCCCAAAGACACTTTAATAGTCATTTTTAAATGATCCGGACCTCGCCATCGCTAAGCTAACACGGATGAGCTCAGGCACGATTAACAGCATGCAAATGCAGTGGCGCCTGCTGTTCTACACGTCGACCATCCGCAAATTTGTATTTTAATAAAAATGGCTTCATCAGTCACTCCTGGTAATTATTTCCTTGTAGTCACATCAGCTGTAAAATGGCTTTGTAGATTATTTTTAAGAGCAGTGGAAAAAAAAGTATAATTATTAGTCAACCCCCGTAGCATTTAATTGGAATTCCTGCTTCTGTTTTTTTTAGATCTATATTAATTTGGCACAGATGGATTTAGCAGCATAGTTATACAGAATCAGAGTGATGTATGTAATGCACACATGCTTAAATGCTGTTGAATCTTACAACATATAGGTGCAGATGATCAAGTTCACAGCAGAAGATTTTTTAGGCATTTATTATTTTGAGATCTTATTCTGTTTAGCTTAAATTGAGATACTACAAATGGGTTTTTACTACAAAATGCCAAAAAAGTAAGTTTATATGCTACAAATCAATTTAGCAAAACTGGTTTGATTTCAGTCCATGTTGGAGTCAGTGGGATCCTTCTTCCCCGTTTTCCTTTGCACACTAACCAAAATACCATTCTTCCTGCGCATGTTTGTAATGACTAAAGAGCTGTTTGTC
Organism: Hyperopisus bebe; assembly: GCA_026777045.1. Lineage (NCBI taxonomy): Eukaryota > Metazoa > Chordata > Actinopteri > Osteoglossiformes > Mormyridae > Hyperopisus > Hyperopisus bebe. Next base: position 47,306,612 of record JAODJW010000001.1, on the reverse strand, counting down.
TGTTGAGCTGCTGTACCAGGATAATACTGTATGGTTATTTATGCACCGCGGTATGTCACAGTTGCACATGCAGATATATCAGTTCATGACTGGTATATTGGACGTGTTTAGTTTTTCAATCTGCGTTAATTACCAAGGAGTAGCTTCACATTTAAGTTAGCTATCAGAACATTTCCTCCAATGCCTCACAAATAGCCTTCAATATTGCCAGAGAAACAGAACACTTCCTCTGTGGAATTTTGCTAGCATAGACTTGTCAGATTCAATAATAAAAATACAAGCTGTATAATAAATTGTTGTTAATTGTTACATTTTGAAATCACATGTTTTACAATTATTTAAAGATGCAGGTGGAGAGTAGTGGTACCCTTTGTAAATAAAATATACTTTAACCAGGTGTGGGTCTGAGAAATGTATCATAATTGAATTCTTACATGTAAGCAAATTATCTGATTGATTTTTCCTGACGGTCCCGTCCTCCTGAGCTCTGCTGGTTAGGAGACTCTGTCTATTATTGGAAGGTCGCAGGTTCAATTGCAGGAGTTGGCAGAATGATTTTGCAGTTGCACCCTTGAGCAAGGTCCTTAACCCCAATTCCTCCTTCACCTGTCTGAAAAATGTATGTGGGCTTGGTTGAAAGCATCTGCTAAATAAAAAGATGTAAATGACAAGCTACTGGACTGAAGAGAAACTCTAGCTACAACACCTGTACTCAGTTCTACATACAGTAACATTTAATTCATTTTCTTAAGAACTAACTGTTGAATATCACAACATTACGTTTTTTTTTTTTTTTACAAAACCAAGGGATTCTGTGCAAAATTGGAATAGAAAACACAGGTTGTTTTTAATATATAGGACAACATCTGAATTTTGTTTATACACTCAGTGACAAAAATAGTTAAGCACCCAGAAGTAATGGTCCAATTTGGATGTCATTTGGTACACGTGTAGACCAGCGACGGGAATGGTTCGATATGCAAGTAGCTGGCACGTCTAGTCACCAGACACAGAGGATGCCTCGTAGATGCATTAGATAGCATTACCAGCACTTGATGGAGTTTTATAGGGGTCACATTGTGGGTTTGCATGAGGCCGGATGGTCGTATCGTGCAATTGCCCGGCATGTGAGGCATGCAGGTGTCACAGTCGCCCGATGTCGAAACCGATGAGAACGAGAGGGCACCCACACATGTTGTGAAGGTTCCAGTCACCCCAGGACAGACCACACCAAGGGAGGATTGTCATATGGTGCACCAAGCATTACAGAACCCCATGACATCTGCGCCTGCCATCCAGACACAGGTATTGGACTCTCTACACCCCGTGTCATCTTGCACCGATGACTGGCATCAGCCAGACTAAAGGTTTACCATCACACGCGTAGGCTGCCGTTAACACCAGTGCAGAGGCAGCGAGGTTTGGAGTAGTACCATAACCGGGAGGCATGGACTGATGATGAGTGGCGTTGTACCATGTTCAGTGATGAATCTCAGTTCTGCATTACCACGGGTGACTATCTTGTGCATGTATGGCATCACCAAGGGGAGAGGACCAATCCTGCCAATATTGTGGAGAGACATGCCGGCGTTACCCCTGACATCATGGTGTGGCAGCCATAGGGTATGATATCATGGTGTGGGAGCCATAGGGTATGACATCATGGTGTGGGAGCCATAGGGTATGACTTCAGGTCATCTCTGGTAGTGATTTGGGGGACCCTGCTGGCACAGCGCTATGTCAGTGACATCCTGTGTCTGCATGTCATACCCATCCTGAGAGGTACAATCTTTCTACAAGACGCCTGTGTGTCTATGGATTGCCTGCGTAATGTTCTCTTCCCTGACCAGCCAGGTCCCCCGATCTTTCCCCAATCAAACACGTGTGGGATCAGCCCAGACCTCAACTCAGACCCAGTGCCAATCTGCAGGATATCGAAGGTCAGTTACAACAGCTGTGGGTTGACTTGCCACAGGAGAGGATTCAATGGCTGTAGGACTCCCTTCCACATCTTATGGCCGCATGTATTTAGGCCTGGGGGGGCGCCACACCTTACTGACATGGGACCAGCAGTGTGTCCATACTGCCAAGTCCGTTTGATCTGATATTATAATCATTGCGATACAGTCACATGACCTTTCATCATGTGCAGATTCATTTGTTTCCCACCACTCTGTCTGGGTGCTTAATTTTTTGTCATTGAGTGAATTTATAGAAAATTCATTCTTTTTAAAGAAGTACATAGCCTTGCGTAATTGATGGACTTTCAAAGTTGCGGTCTTGATATGGACTTATGAGCGTCACCTGATTTCCATGATTCTTGGGACTGGACCACCAGGTAAGATATTTTCAGAAACAGATGGATCAAAATAAATGTTTACTGAAACCCATAAAAGGGTGAAGTAAATTCATGCAGATATTGATTAGGAAGGTGGGGTTCTATATGAGGCAAAATAACCTGTTAATAATTCATTAAAGATAGCTCTTATTGGCTGCAAGTTTTACAGCAGTAATATTGAAACTTTACCGCAGGATTTGCCCTCATTAGGCATTCAGCACACATGAATTTGTTGTTTTTTCAACTTTTGATGAAAAGTCTTGTGAATATTTTGACATCTTACCCCAGCTAACCTTGCTTGTGAGTTGCCAGGAATCTGTGTTTTTCATTTGCAGCCATGTGGTCATTTTAGGGAATTACCTAGAAGTTTTGGTGCTTGGTGCTATTACAAAACGAGCGAGCTTTGGACGGAGGGTGTGTGAATGAATATTGTCCGAAGAAATGCCTGCAAAGATCTCATGGGGAGTCATTACCAGAGTCACTCATCCAGGACCTAGATTCAATATGGATAATAATATCCCTAAATAATTAATCAGATGGGTTTTAAATGTACAAAAAAGTATGCTAAGCTCCCCCCTACGGGGAAAAAAAAGCATAGGTAAATTTATAAGCACCAGCTTAGGAACCATCATGCCTGCCCAGGAGATTCTCAGATGGCCGATAACCAGTAAGACCAAGTGACTTCAAGTCCACAAGTTTCCAGAAAGGGGAAAAATGACACAATCTTCTGCCGCATCGTCCCCCTGCCCAACACCACATAGGAGGGGGGTCTGTTAGTCAATATTCCCCTTCATCACAGGATGTATTTATCTTGTCTGTCTTGACTGTCATAATGTATAACATAGTTTTTGTATTAAATATTAGATTAAACATCTTTATAAAGCTTAATTAAACACACGGTTGCTGGGAGATTCTAGTTTAACACATGTACTAAACTTTACAAAAGAAATCAACATTGTGGACGGATGGTACACAGGTTTATGTATGTGCTTTGGTGCTTTTTAAGCCAATGGAAGCAGAGGTAGACTGAGGGGAAAAAACTGCTCTGTTCACAGAAACTAAACATTGGTGGAAAATGTTGAAGTAGATTTTCATCTCTGCGTAATTTTTCCTCCACTGGGTGGCTTAATATAAAAAGAAACCTACAGAATGTCATCAAATGACCTTTTCACAGGTGTATCCACGTCCTAAAAACTGTTACAAAGCAAAGGGCTCCACAAAGTCAGACAGACTGAAATACCAATTTGACTCTTTGTATTGGCTGAGGTGATCTGAACTGATCTGCTGTCTCTATAAGGAGTCATTGTGTGGTGTTTTCTATTCTCTGGGCCAGTGTACTCCATTTCATTTGTGTAATTGTGCTCAGCAGTTACTGGGTATTTACTGAGTTAACAACGCCTTTAGTAGCTGTTTCATTCATAGTTATACTGTGAGCATTGTGCTTCCTTCAGGGCCCTATTCATAAATTCATAATGTGCCTTTTCTGCTAAAGCTGGTAGCCAGCTGAGCACCTCTTGCTACGGAGTTCACTACATTAATGAAGGACATGCAAAGAAAATTAACTATAAAAAGTTCACCACATCTACAGCAAGTGTCCTTTTCAGCATATTCAGTGTTATTTAAGTCCAGACAGAAAAACCGCCTTTATTTTCCTTTTCATATTTTATTCTTTATTTGGCATTTGTTGGTGAAACTTGGATCCATGCAACACTTCAGTTGAATGTTCGTTCATTTTGTTGGAAAAAATCTGCTGATTGTCCTAGTGCTAAAAAGAAGTATTTAAAATACTTTTAACCTGAGCAAAGATTTTTTGTTTTTCTGTTATTGTCTGGCAGATTCTTCGACCAGAGACTGTTGCATAAATCTAAAATGCCACATGCAAGAGCGTAATAACTTGAGATAAGGCTTTAAAACCGGTTAGCTGTGGTTGAATTATAATTCATGTGCACATTGGGAGGAGTTTAAATTAAAAAAAAAAAAAGGTTACGGGAATTCAGGAGTTGTGTCTAGATCTTACCTAGAGAGGTTTAATACTTTTGCAAATCCAGTGTTTTTATTTCTGCTCCCAGTCAGACAGAATGTGTCATACACATAAATTGTACTCAAGTATGCTTCCAGTGTGAGAAGGAGGACCAACCATAATCCTCCATAGTGCTGTGGTTCACTCAAATAAGCTTTTTGCAGTGGAATGGCAATGTGCAGCTGAATTACTCCTCTATGCAGTTTTTCCTGACATAGACAGCAGATCAGGATGACATAGGATTGTGAAAAGTGTATCAAAAAAGCATGAAAGGACTACTCATTGAGTCATCATGCAACTGATGGATGGAATCAATATGAATCACAAGGTTCGGTATTCATCAGTGATTCTCCGTGGTCTCCCTAAGGTCTCAATCAATTTTCCTTGATTTATCTGTTGATTGAGTACATTGGAAATATTGCATTTCAAACATGATCGCCTCAGTTATTTGTGCTACTTAATGGTCCAAAGGTCAAGATCCTACATAACCACTGCTCATTGGCAACAATAAACACCATCTTATTCTTTTACATATAAATTGATTTTCTTGCCCATCCCTTGACTAACAGCAATTCAGCTTAACACGATTGTTTATTGTGAATCAGCTGGGGTGAAAAACTAGCACATATAAGGGATGGCCAGGTCCAAGGTTAAATGATTGACCTGCTTATTAATTTGAACAAAAGTAGTTTCCATGAGAGCCTAGCACAGTTCAGAAAAGACAGGCTGTTTTGATAACACAATCTATTAAAAATGCCATGGTTTTGCACATTATTTGAATAAAATATACCTTTGTAACCTTTTGCTTAAGGTATCTATCATCATTTTAATGGTTGAGTGTCATGCCCTGCTCGTCCGCTCCTTCCGTGTGCCACGCCCCTTCATTAACCCCATGTGGATTCCCCGTATTTACCAGCTGTTTCTTGTTGCTATGTATTTAAGTCTGTGTTAGGTATGTTTTCCCCAGTCTGGTCATTGAAGTCAGTCGTTGTGCCTTGCCTCGCTTGTTCCTGGTGTTTTTCTACAATAAATCCCTCGTTTACCCCAGTCCTCGGCTCTGACTGCTGCTTTCCTGCTCCATGCCCGAGTGAATGTGACATTGAGTACTATGCACTATGATTAATTTATTTGTTTCATTTACAGACACTCGTCCAGGTGGGCAAATTTACAAGCGCCGGCATAGGAACCATCATTCCTGCCCAGAAAATTTTAAAAATGGTGAATAACCAGTAAGACCAAGTGACTCGAGATCAAGACCAAGTGCACAAGCATGCAGAGGTTTCCAAAAAAGGGGGAAATGACTCGACCTTCTGGTGCCTCATCCCCCTGCCTGATGCCTCAAAAGAGAAGGTCTGTTAGTCGACATGTTCCCCTGTTCATCACAGGATGTATTTGTCTTGTATTTTCTCTTTTTAGAGAGAAATGTCTTGACTTTCATAATATATAATGCAGTTTTTTGTAATAGGTATGACACATCTCCAAAAAGCTGAAACAGACAGTTGTTGGGAGATTCTAGTTTAATACATTTATGAAGCTTTATAAAAGAAATGAACATTGTGGATGGATGGTACACAGGTTCATATATGTGCTTTTTCCCCCTGCATTGGTTATTCTTTTAAAAAAACTGTGAAATGAGAAAAAAGGACCTATAAAAATTTAGCAATAGAATGGAGAACTAAAGAATTATGCATTTAATTCTGTAATTCCCTAAATGTAAATGTGGGAGAATTGCTGAAGATTAATTAAAGGCTTTTTCATTATTAGTCATGTGATGTTTTCTGAAAGTCTTATTGTTGAATGGTGGCTTTATCTGAACTGTACTTTTGGAAACTTGAGCATTCGAATGACAGCCTTGTTGTATAAACACCCATGTGCTTGAGAAGTAATAATGGTATAACCAATTAATGATCTAAGTTTGTTGCTGCCAAGTTGTCATTGTTATTGTTAATTACAAGTAGCACAATACCTTAATGTCTTGTCAATTGTTGTTGTGAGAGAAAATACACTATCGACAGCAGTTCTGTTATTTTTGGCGACACATTGGACATGAGCTGTAGAGAAGACGTGAATCTTAATGAATTTTGTGATGTTTCACCATTGGTTTCTACAAAGGATTAATGAAAGAAGAAATATGCTCTACAATAGTATTGAAATACTCTTGAATAGTATTGAAAATACTATCTGGTCACAAAGTTCTGGTAAACCTAATTCATCCTAATCATAGTTTACACCACAGTATTCATCAGACTTAGTTTGATTACATCTGACATACAAGTGATCATCAGTTCCAACAGTTCCAGGAACCCTGACAGCCTCCAGGAAGGAAAAACCATTTGCCGAATTTACTAAACAATTTACGCCTTTCAAGAACGTTCAGACTTCTCAGACTGTGGAATTCCATTTGCATTATCATTCATCTCGTGAGGATATCATTTTATAAAATAATTCTCAGTGTAATGGCACAATATCCAAAGGCCACTTTCAAAAATCTGATCCACAAGCTATTCAGTTTTTACTAAACCTCTGTTTTGTTAGTGACTGTTATGGTACTAAAAAGGATCCTAGACCAAGTGTAATATTTCACGCATATACTAACATGTATGCTTTCAGAGGATGAAAACCAGGTAGTGTTTCATCTTCTGAAAAGATATGTGTTTGTATATGCGCGGAAACATAACACTCTGAGTATTGTGTAACACATTGTCTAGTTCCACATTCTTAAATTCCACTCTTGGATGAAGACATTTTGACTTTCCTTTTAAGGCAAACAAATGTTATTTGGCCCCTGATTTAGAAGGAGTGCTGTACACATTTTGTTTATTTGCCAGACTTTTTATCCAAAGCAACATGAATGTTTCGGGGGGGCACAACACCCTAACCCACCATGTCACACACTGCCGCTGTAGAATACTGGGTCCATGACCCAAATGTAAATGGCTTGAAACCATCCTCTGCTAATAAACCAAGTCCCTATATAAAAATTGTAAGGATGTCATCCAGTGCCTTCCAAATACATCTCAATAGGCTTTCATCCTGTTTCAATTGTTCACTGAATGCCACAAATCACATTGTTATTATTTTAAAAATATTTTTATAGGTGTGTAATAATCCAAAATGTCTGCTATTTATTCATCATCTGTTTCATTGGAGATACACTGGATATCAAATGTATTATCTTTATAAACGATCTTCGTCAACTGAATGATTTCTTATTGCAGTAGGGGACCAATGCCATGAAAAGATTCTTATATGGTTCGAAGAAATAACAGAGATTTTAAACTGAGATACCTGATCCACAGAAGTCATGCAATTGAAGCAGTGAAGATCATCTAGAGATTTCATTTCATGGTGTCGGGGAGTGGAGATTACGCAAGCTTCTCCAAGACCAATCAGCATTTTAGACCCAACTGAGTCTTTTGTGAAATCTTCAAAGATGATTTCTTATAAGAAAGATCTGGAAAATGTGAGTAAAAGCAGCTGGTCTCATCATTCAGGGTTGTTGGTTTTATCACACCATGGACATCTCAGTACAATCCCCCCCCCCCCCCCCCCAAAATCTCCCAGTGAACATTGTTGGACAAGAAATCTATTTATTATGCCACACGTGATGCACTTACTATGTTTTTAAAATTTTGTTGTCACATATTGGTGCTGTGAATGGAAAATAGCTTTGAGTCTAATTATAGCTAACCTTTTTAATTACCTCATCTGACCCTTTGATACGCACCAAACATTGACATTTTCCCCTGTGGTTAGGTGGGCCCAAGAAAAGCAGATAATCTGCAGTGTAGTGAGGATGTCAGACACTGTCCAGGAGACACTGAGTGAAGCCATTATCAATGGAAATTTAATGTGCAACTCTGCTACTTCCATCATTGCCTAAGTTCTAAACATTCCAGCATTGTTTAGATTCACATTGTGTGTGCATTATGTCATACCTTGATTTGTTTTTTTTTGTTTTTTTTTGCACACAATGTAAATACTATGGTCACTGTGAAAGCCCAAAGCATGTCAGCATTAACACAACACAAAAACAATAAGAAGACGCAAAAAGAAAAAGACGACACAAAAACATCAAGACAAAAAAATTAGCTAATTTATTTTTTAAATGTGTTGTGTTTTTTATGTATTCTGTTCTCTGAATGTGTTGTGTCCTTGACATAAGTATTTGTTGCTGCTTTTGGCATTCCTGCATTATAGTAGAAAATAAGTAGGCTAATAATCAGCCTTATCTCCTTCTTTGTATTTGAGTTTCTGTTCCCCAGTGTTTAATGTTTCCTGTTCTAGATTTGCCCTCGTTGTGTTCTCGTTGTGTTCTGTTCCGGTTTTGTGTTGTACTTTATTTTCTTGTTCATTTTCCTCGTGTTTCCTTAGTTCTGTGTCCATTGGTGTTAGTTGCTTCATCTGTGCCCATGTTGATTGGTTGTTTTTGCTGATTCACACCTGCCCTTTGTTAGTCCTTCTTATCAGTGTATTTAAGTACCAGCCATTGTTCCTTTCCCTAGTTGCTCATGTTACTGTGTGTTGTCTCTCTGCTTGGGTTTTCCCGCTTCCTTTGTTTTCCTAGCATGTTGGTTTATGGTTCCCTGTTGGTTGTTATTTAGCCCGTTTTGTTCTGACCCCTTGTTGTCCCTTGATTTTGGTGGCTTTCCCTTTGTTGTTTCTGTGGATTAATAAATCCCTTGTCATGTGAGCTGCTACGTGGATTGTCACCATGGCAAACCAGGCCACACCATAACAGCGATGTATTGCCTGTTCTGTGGGATGACCCTGCTTATGCCATGCGTGTGGTAAGAGTTTGCATTGCCTCGAGGGTAATGCTAAGACTACCAAGCATGATCTCAGCATCGGTGACGTAAGCAACAGCAATGACAAAAAGCCACTACAAGGTATTTTGAAATAACAGACCTATAAACTGCATAGATATTTCGGCTCAAACATTTTTTTTTTGTACCAAAATCACAAGTTGCTGTGCTTATATATTTAAAATGTTAAAGACCATTTAGTGATCATTTAAATGAAATGTATATTTATAGTAACGTGGTCATGATCAGTGAGTAGACTACTTCCTTCCATTCAACAGCTGATGTTAACCCAGTATTACAGGCCTTCATAACTGCAAGAGATTAAAAGCAAAGAGCGAGTTCTGTTTCCAGTCAAAATCAAAACATAAACTCACTGCCCTTGTGAAGGTATTACAGAATAACTCAATTTCTGAATCTCTGGCTGTTTAGTTTAATTACATATTTGAAATGTTTCATTACAAGTACTCCAATTGTGCAATGACTTCAAAATAATACATAGTGCAATGGTTGTTAAAGATGACATCATAACTGATCAACTTTTTATGTGTTTTTATGTGTATTTAGAAAAAAAATGGAACAGATCAGCTTAGGGATTTTGCATTACACCTATAGCCCTGGAGAGGGAGAACCATGCCCCTTAATATTAGCCCAGTATCCTTAGTCAATGCAGTGTTGCAAGTAGCACACAAAAAAATCAGGGCATATATTTTGAGGTGCAGCTGATGGACCTCATGTACTTCCAGTGTAAATCAACTACTTTATGTCATAGTTTACAGAACCATGACATCATCTAACATCATCACCAAATTGAACCCTCCTGTTGATCACAGAACTGTCAGTAGATTTAACATAACCCATGCATCCTGTTCGGAGAACTCTTGATTTACTGATGTCACTGGTGTTTATGACACAGACCCAAGATGCGAATTTCTGTCACTGCTCATGAATCGTATACAAGATCATCCAATTTTTGATGGACCAGAAAGACGGCCAAAGGTTTGCTGTTCGGGACATAATTTTTGCTTTTACTCATCTTATCTTTAAGCTTAAAATTATGTTTAATGTGGATGTTCTTGACATGACAGCAGTCAGGGAAGATGAATACTTCATGGCAGGCAAGATGATCCCCATGTCTACTGTACATTGAGGTCCAGGGCCACATTTTGTCTTATCAGAAGATCTAATTAACTAACTTGCAGGACAGCCCACTTTTAGAGCTACAGTGTATGACGTAGCATATGGGAAATTTATGTGAAAGGTAGGAGAAAGTACAAGGTTATATAAAAGGGTTATAAATACATATATATATTAGAAACAATGTTTCTTTTTTCAAATCTTATTTTACATTTAACCTTGCAATGCTGCAGTTTATACATTTTGCTTGATAAAATTCTCTTTTTTCCTTCCCCTTTTAGATTCAGAATGCTGTATCCCTGGATGTTTTGCAAAAATGTATTTTTAACACAGTGCCATGTTCCACAAAGCTGGTTGTCTTCAACGTATGGCTAATCTCAATGAGAAAGAAGCTCCAGTGTAAGACTGCCTTGGGTAGTATGTCATTGATCGCAACCACTGTGTAATTGACAGGTTATCCAATCCACATACAATGCCCTCAAAAATACGTGTGAACAATGTCAGACTTTGGAATTCACCAGGGTTTGGTTGACTGCCAAGGTTCTCATTCAGGTCATTGTTAATTCTAGCAATGCAGAGTTAATAGTGGCAGTGCTATTTTTTTTTTTTTTTACCTGTGCTTGCTTGACATTGATCTGAATGAATGAGAATCTTTGCAGTCGACCAAACCCTAGTGAATTCCAAAGTCTGACATTGTTTACATGTATTTCACTTAATTATATTTTATTGAGTTGTTCAAGCCAAATTTCAGTTGAATACCATAAAATGTGGAAGGCAGGAAAACAACTGTAAAGTCAATATAGATCAATCACTGAGTTAGGAATTCCTTGAAATCAGAAATTGCATGGTTGAGGTTGTTTGAACATTTTTATGAATGTCTAAGTCACTTCTATCTTTTATGAACAATTTTTCCATCTAGGATAGAATAGGAGAAAATCAGGAAACCTTTGTATATACCTGAATGCCA
>JAODJW010000001.1:47280999-47295231 GCA_026777045.1 Hyperopisus bebe | reverse complement strand
ATATTAAATAGAGACTCTTTAAACCTGATCTTGATCCACCAGGAATAACTGGAAGTCGCGATAAGGGCAAACTCTGAGCTACTTGGTGGACGACCTCATTGACTGTCAAGGTTTGCCACAGGTTTTCTCTGCATAAAAACATTTTTTTGTGTACTGGGTCAGAAAAAAAGTCTTCGCCTTCCAACAGAAGACCAGACTGCTGCAGCTATGGCGTTTTCTGTTCCACAATCTGTGTGCAGGCGTACTGGGATTTTTCCACATTCTGACACATTCTAAATAGAACTGAGCAATGACCGCTTGATCGTTGTTGCTGGCACGATATTTTAGCCACATTATTCTCTTTGAAAAACCATCAATACAATCATGGACAGCAAGACCAAATGGTTTGAGTTTGTCATAGCCATCCATTTGCCAGACATGAACCAGGCCTGGTACTGTAAATGTACAGTCATGCAATCCATATAACACTTACAAACTCAAAACTGGTCATTTACATGTACAGGTTTAATCTCGGTACAACTATTCAAAAGCACATGCTGGTGATACAATAAGTAAGTAATGGAGTCCACTTTCTGGTCCACAAAATTCAAATAAATACTCAACTTTGATGCTGAAAGCAGTCACAAGTAACAGTATCAATGGCACGATATCGTTAGCTAAGGACTGCGCAAACGTGATAAGCGGGCTGAATAATGCCCCCTGTGGCACAGGGCACTTCCACTTTGAAAACCATAACACAGTAAGAGAAAGCATTAAGAAAACACAACACATTAAGGGTGTTAATGTTTTTGCGTTGGATTAATGTTGACATGTTCTGGGCTTTCAAGGTCGACATAAAATATACACTATATGGACAAAAATATTAGGATACCTGCCCATTACACATACAGGAACTTTTACAACATCCCATTCTAAATTCATAGACATCAATATGGAGACCCCCCCCCTTTGCTGCTACAGACTTTGACAAATTTGTTGGTACCCTTCCACAGGAAAAAAAACATAAAAAAAAACAAAAAAACATAGGGTCAAAACATCTCTGAAATAGCTTGAAAATGGCAAGTTTAATTGCATCCATTATTGTTTATTCCATATTTAACACAAACCAGACTTTGCTTTTGATTATTGATCCAGCTGAATATTTTATATAAACAAATGAACATGGCACAGACAAAAAAGATGGTACCCTCAATTTAATATTTTGTGGTTCCACCTTTTGCAGCAATCGCTGCCAACGAGCGATCTCTGTACTTCACAATGAGGCGTCTGTATTTGCCAAAAGGTAGTTGGCCCACTGTTCCTGAGCAAACTGCTCAAGCTGTCTCAGGTTTGAAGGGTGGAGTCTCCACACTGCAATTTTCAGATCTTTGCCATTCTTGAGGGCTTTTAGCTGTATGTTCTGGGTCATTATCCTGTTGGAGGATCCATGACCTGCGACTGATGCTTTCTGACACTGGGCAGTATGTTTTGCTCCTGGATGCCTTGGTAGTCTTCAGACTTCATTGTGCCCTGAACAGATTCATGGTTCCCCGTGCCAGATGCAGCAAAGCAGCCGCAAAACAAAACCGAGCTCCTCCATGTTTCACATTAGGTATGTGTTCTTTACTTTTAAAGCTTCATTTTTCCTTCTGTAGACATTCCTTTCAGACATTTCAGACATTTCCTTCTCAGCTGACCATGGAATATCTAGCATGGAAGATATTTCACAGACTGACTCATTGCCTAGGTGGTATCCTATGACAGTACCAAATTGAATCCCTGGGGACTACAGAATGAGTCATTCTTTCACAAATGTTTGTAAAGCTGACTGCATAGCTAACTGCTTGATCTTATACACCAGTGGCAATGCAAGTACAGCTGCAGGGGCCCTGAGGGTAGATAGAGGCATTTGTTAGAGGATCCTGTGAGCGATACACAATTATGCTCTAGCAACCCAAGTCTTGCTTAAGAGAAACGGAAGCATTACACACATCCAAATCTGTTCATTGGAGAGTCACAGTCAGGGTGGGTGGTGGATCAGTCCTTATGGATGACACTGCAGTGGTGACCAGCTGGGCCGGCTACTTTGATCAGCTGCTTAAAGTTGATCCTCTGGCTAGGACATTGGACATCTCCGGGTCCACAGTTCTCGAGGCTGATACTCTGATTAGCTGTGAACCACCCCATCTCACTGAGATTGCACAGGTGGTGAACCAGCTGGGGGCAGATAAGGCCGCAGGGGTCTGTGGTATCTGGGGTGAAATTCTCCAGGCTGGTGGTAAGGCTGTCCTCCTGGCAGTTCAAGCAATCTTTGCTTCCATTTGGGAAAGGGGATCCCTACTGATTGGAAAATGAGAGTTGTTCTCCTGTCTGGAAAGGGAAGGGTGATCGCCTGGATTGCAGCAGCTACAGGGGGATGCTCTGTGTCAGGTAAGGTCCTTGCTACGGTCAAGAAGAAGTCTACCATTGACTGCATCCTGGCACTGAGGGTTCTCATCAAGCACAAATGCAAATATTGGCAGATTTTCTTTGCAGCCAATATTGTCAATATTCATAAAGGTTTTGACTCAGTTGAATAAGCTGCCCTATGGGACATACTGAGACTTTGCAGGATCCCCCTGAAGATGCTGGATGAGGGGATGCCTTTGTAACACGTGGCTGCGGCGGACAGGTCATTTCCGGAGGGTGGCACTGGACCGCATTTTCACCTGGGGGTCGCCAACCCACATCCCAAGGTGTTTTGTTGTGTGGTGGGTGCAGCAACTGACTGTACCAGTGCATGCTCCCCAACCTGACCTGACCAGTGGCCTGTACTACGAAGTGGGGTTACTGGCTTATCGGGGTAACTTGTCGGATTTAAGGTACCACAGTTTAAATGGACTTCATATTTGTTCACTTACATTTTGCCCAGATTACCTTAAATCTGACAAGCCCCTACGAACCCCGCTTCATAGTACAGTCCACTGACCTGTAGCAATGGGTCTGAACAAAACAACTGAATTCAATCTTTAAGAGGTGTGCCAATACCTTTGTCCATATAGTACATATAGATCCATCCTGCCACTGTATGATGTGTCACTGTATATGGTTGGTCTGACAGTAAAACCCCCCTTGACTTGACACTGTGGACATTGCACTACAAAGAGCATGACACTTTTAGTGATCAGTTTGGACATATAATGTTTATGAAGTAAAACAGGACTACTGATTGCTGCAATGGAATGTGGTTCGCGATGTCACTTTTGGGTTATGTGCCACTATTAAAAGTGAAATGTGGCATCGCATTAAATTGCAAATATACTTTTTCCAAAAACAAACAAAAACAGACCAGTTATAGGGAAAGCAGATCAATTATACTACTTGTCATAGCTTTGAGTTTGAAATCTGACTTTATGTAGCTTCCAGATTATTTTTCAACTCATGGCTGGTTTGAAATAAATCAGGCTCCCCCCATTATTTATAAAATTTGCATTTTTAGCTGGTGGGAATTGTTATTTTTCAAGGAGGCCAGGAGAAATGCAAAAATACTTAGAAAAGCATCACAGGTATGATCATGTCCTTATGAAAATCATTGTTTAGATAATCTTAATATATATATATAAGCATTTATAAGTTCAGCAAAATCTCTGAGATTCAGTGCCAGACTTCACCATATTGATTAGCAATTAATTCATATACAGTGTGGAGGCTAATTATTCAAGCAACATGGGTTTAAGCTTATCTGTAAGGATTAGTCAAATATCCAAATATCCTGATATTGCTACATAGCCTGTTTCAGGTAATTATAGTCACTGCAGCAGGGGCAACACTAACAAATTGATTTGGATTTTAAAAGTCGTTATCAGTCTCTTATAAACCAGGAGGTAGCTGGGTGGGGGGGGAGGGGCGAGTGAACCACTTGAGCAATTTTTTGAGCCGAAAGAGAAACAAATGATAATTAAAAACAGCATTCATGAGCCACAAATCTGGTGCTGGCCAATCAATTTGGCCGGATTTAATAAAGTTACCCATTCAAATTTTTTACAAGGTGGGGTGCATACATTTTGCTGAGTGGGACCCCCGATTTTACCAGGGCCCTAGGCTGTATCCTAGGACAGTTTCAGCTAGTGTTTCTCAACCCATTTCTCAGGGACTCCCTATTTTGCTCTGTCCCAGTTTCCAACACAACTGTACTAGCTATTCTGTGTTTCTGATTGGCCGGGAACTGGGAGGGAGCAAAAATGTGGATTAGACCCTAAAGACTGGGTTGCCCTAGGTATTTATCCACCCCTGCATACTGTATAACAGACAGTATCCTAGATAGTTCACCTAGTTCTAATCCTCATTATCTCTAATGTTTTAGCTTGTTGTTTGTGCCATATCACATATACTACTGAACACAATGGCTGTAGTTAGGTGGCAAGTGTTACCCCACTGCCCCATCCATTGCTGTGTTAAATCCAGCATCAGGCATTGGCCTTTTACATTTTATATACGTAGTAGATGCTTTTATTCAAAGCAACATTTGTTTGTTTGTTTGTCTGGAGCAATTGGGGGTTAGGGGCCTCACTTAGGGGCCCGATCATGAAATCACTCTGCCGGCCTTGCGATTTGAATAAGGCAGCCTTCTAACCTGCTGGGCTACACACATTTGTTTTAAAATTTTCTCGCACCAAAAGAAATGTGATTCAGCTGAACTGTTGGATCCTTTATGTGCCAAACCTCGCATACAGATTCTTGTTCTCCGTGACTCTGTTTGGCTATTGAAATTGAAATGGTTAGATCAGTTCATTGCTCAGATTGTGAAAGCGAACATATCTTGCACCTCACTGCCACAGACAGTCATAAACAGTCTAGTCATTGTCACATTATATGCTCAATGTATTATTGAGAACCAGCCATTAATAAACTGTACAGAATTACATTTGTAAAATTTATTTCAGGACTCAGTGCTTTGGTAGCAAATATTGACTTACAATTAAAGTAGCTGTGATTTGTTTTGCATGTATAATTCAGGGCTGAATGATTAAACCTTGCTACTCTATACTTTCAGAGATGTTAATGAACACATAAATGCTTGCACTGCATAAAAACATAATCATTTTGACTCATATGTTTTTTTTGAATGAACTGAAGGGCAACAATGGAAACCTATTTTCTCACAGATGTTCATTTCTGGGGGCAGTTAATGACATGAAAGGACAGTGTAGAAAACCCAAGCCTTTGATCAGGCACAACAGTGCTGCTCTCACAGGCTGAAGAACTGAATTGTCTGATTTATTTTTCCTGGTCTTGTTTGCAGGAATGATGCAGTGTTGTTTGCAGGGTAAGATGCAGAGAAACATAATAAAAATACTGAACTGAAACTAAATATGAACTAAGAAAACAAATGAATTCCAAAGACCCAGAAGCATCATATACCATCTTTGGTATGAAAATATTTGTATCACAACAATAGCTTGGATGATAATCCTATACTAATTATACTATGGTTTAGTAGTTTGTTGATGAGAGTCTGTTTACCTTTCGTTCATTTTGTTCATTCATCTTGACTGTAGTAATGAGTACTCAAAGTACTCCTTATGTTTAAGAGGGCTGAAATTATATGAAAAAAAATGGGATTAAGTAATTAAATTTGTTACTTTTAAATAATGAATGTGAATTAGGATAGCTGTGTATTACATATTATGACATACTGTATATGCCTGATGATTCAGCTCGTGATCCTGTGAAATGTAATGTGGGG
This sequence comes from Hyperopisus bebe, assembly GCA_026777045.1. NCBI lineage: Eukaryota > Metazoa > Chordata > Actinopteri > Osteoglossiformes > Mormyridae > Hyperopisus > Hyperopisus bebe. Next base: position 47,289,527 of record JAODJW010000001.1, on the reverse strand, counting down.
CTCAAAGGCTTTTAGAGTAAAACAGACAGGTGAGCACCAGATGAATCCCTCAGTGGAGGGCACCTTGTTGCCCGTAAGACATATTTCAGCAAATTTTCAGACCATTTCTAAGCCACTGATTTCTGTGTGAGCTCTGGAGGAAAAGTGAACTGATTCAATTAAGACAACATTTAGTGGAATCAGGTGATTTGGTACCAGGATGAGGCAACATAGCCTTCAGACAGTTTGGCCCTTTGGGTCCTGAAAAGTTTGCCCTGTCCTAGATTTATGTCTATCGATTTGTGTAGGCATACTTTTGAAGGGAGTTAACCTTTAGGTCTCTAGCCATCTCTAGCATGAACCAAAGTGGGTTTTCTAAGATGGATATGCACCCAAAACTTTGATAATTTTGAGTGTTGATTTGACTTGACCAGTAAAATGGACCAAGCTTTACCTACCATATCTCCGTGAGGTTTACTTCAGAGCCCGAGTGGAAGCTGTGTGACGTTACTGCTTAGGATCCAGGCACAGTGTGCTCTCTTCGTCGAGAGTGCTGGAGATTTTTAATCTCAAAATTATTCCACTTCTATCACTCCAATTTCATTTTAGCATAATCCTTTGAAATGAACTTTGCCAAAGGTCTATATATTGTTGCAGCATTCGGCCTGAAAATCTGTGTATTTTTTTAAATCAGGGAAGAAATATTTGCATAAAAATACTGCCAGCGTCTATTGATTGGCAGCTAAAGCATTTTCAAAATAAAACTACTAATCTGTACTAGTTGTGGAACAAGATATTTCGATTAGTTACATATACGGTTTTTAAAGGAAAAACAAAGGCAAATGTGGGAGTCCTACACACAATGTGTGACTATTTAGCTAATAAAATTTCTGATAATGCACAGTGTTCCCCACTTTTGCACCTTTTATCTGGGAAAACAGCCAAAAATGTTAGGAAAAGCTAAAAGTACAGCATCTTTGCTTCACCTATTTTGTATATATGCTGTTTTTGTCAGCCTTTTATTACACAATACAGTACACTCTTCTCCAACGCCTCTTCTTCCAGTACGTATCCTGGCTACACTAACAACTTGCCTTTTGTTGATCTTACATCAGGACATGCACTTTTGAACTTGACAAAACTTTTTTATCCTTACCGTTTGAAAACTTGGGCTGCTTTCCTGAGTGCTGCGGATTCACTACTAGTGGGACTTATTGTCTCAACCCAATGCCTTGAGAAGATCGCTTACCCTGAATGTCCCCTGATCACCTCATTTTATAACTACATAAAGTCATAAATCGCTGAAGAACCCTGTGAGATTTGCTGCTATGTGGGTTGCATGACAACCAAAATGAAGTCATTTGGATGTTTTTCAGCAACTTGTAGAATGTTGTCAAGACCAGTGGTTCTCAAGCATTTTGTCTAGAGAACCCTTGCAATTGAATTGGGGGGGGGATTTGAGATCTATAGGTCTAATCCACATTAAAGTAATGTTGTTTTTTTTACTGCATCATCCGTGCTGTTCTGTTTTATGGTCATTTCCTTTTACTAGAACCTAATTTGGTCTAAAACTGCATATTTAGTTGGCTTTTGTTCTGAGGTTGTCATTTGTGTTCCTAGTTTATTTGCTTTGTTTGTATGAATATTTTGCTCAGTGATTGTCTCACATAACAAGCAGTACTTGAATGCTGTCCACAAAATTGATAATCTAATTAAATTTAGAAAACTTTTGGTTTAAATATGTATACAGAATGATTTGAATAATTTCTGTTAGGTCATTTTTTATTTTCTGCTTAAGATATGTAAACAATGCAAGATTTTCTAAATAAATGTTATTTTGTAATTAAGCATCTGTGTAAGTAATTAGGTGGCTATCTAAGTGAGGGGTGAGCCTCTGGAAATGGCTGGAATGTTTGTGATTTTGAATAAGAGTTCTTGGTTTTTATTTTTTTTTTTTTCTGACCCCTTGGCGTGTGATGATGTAATGGTCTATCACAGTTCATGAAAGACACTGACTTTAATTAAAGATCTAAGAGCATCGAAGATGATTAACTTTCCCTGATGCACATAATATCTCCTATCATTTTTCACCTCCATTGAAGCACCTGGGATGGCCTTAGACTGCAAAGGCTTTGCCTGCTGCGGCTGCTTTTGAAGTTTAATTGCATGGAGTCATGCTTTGTTAGAAGTGATACAGAGCTGAGGTGTATGACGTGCTTTCAAAGACGGGTTAGAATGTCATCTAAGTTACAAGAACAGGCTTCGGCTTGTAGTTGGTAAATATAATTTATATTTTATGGAAAACACTGGAAATAATGTACAACCTTAATGTTACCAGAGTCTGTATGAATCATATAATGACATGATTAGATACAAATTCAGTCAAAGGATAGACAGTTAGAAGACTGAGGAATTGATGGATGGATGGATGGATGGATAAGTGGATTAACAGCGGGCGTATGAATCAAGTTCATGCCTGTAGGGTCATGGAAGGGCGATGACCTGCCCTACAATCGTCACGCTACCCTACTCTGAGGGACAGTCTCCACTGAAGTGGTATCAGAACCGTCTTATTTAAAAGCCGCTTTTACCTACTCCTGTTTGATTTGTTCCTCTGAGTATCTGTAAATATGCCACATCTGTTTATCTTCTCCTGCTATCCAGCACTGCCTGGATGAAAAATACATATCAAGGCTATTTTATTACCAAGCTTTTCAAACTTTATCATCCTGGAAACTTTTTTTTTTTTTGGCACTCGACTTCTGGCAATGCAGAGCTCATACTAATGACCTTCAGGGTTTGCGTAGCGAACAAAAATCCTGCTTTAATGCAGATGCAGAGCAGCTTCTCCAGTGTGACCTCGAGGCTTCCTAGATGAGTAATTGGCATCTGCCTTCTTTTCTCTGATTAGCAACATGGATCCAGCCCGTTTCCATTTCCAGGGCCATTGCTTAGGTTCTAGAAACCTCCAGGCCACCAGCCCCTTACTGGATTTTAACGTAGATCTTGCCCCAGCTGAATGTATGTGCTGATTTTCCAGGGGAAAAAAAGCATCAAACCACATTTTCTGGTAAGTTAAAAGTGCTTTACCCCTTCAAATGGAAGTAGTACCACAACCCATCTATCTCTCTTATATATCTACAGACCCCAAGCACAACTGTGAGTAATAGCAAACAAAATATTTTAACTTTCAATGTAATATTTAATGCAAATACAAATGACTGATATGAATCATAATCACCTGACTCTTCTACTTCTTAAATATACATCCATACAGCAATGTCATCATCGCCATACACCATGAGCAAACTAGCGTGCTAATCTGCTCTAATTCTAATTACTCTGAATTACCTAATATATACTGGAAAATTACCATCTCAATGGGTACAAGCACCAGCTGGTTTAAATGCAACACGGTTTCTCTCTTACTGTATGTGCCCCTCAGGTCATTTAATTACTGTTTTTGTAGCTTTTTAAAATAATTACATGCAATAGTGTTATGGAGTTCCATTTGTGAAAGATTATGGATTGTTCATATGATTTCTAAGATCTCAGATATTCAGATATTAAGATATTCTAAGCAATATGTCTAATCTTGCCCTGCAGGGTAAACTTTTGAAATAGTGGCTGGTCAAAAACAAAAAGCATAGTTAAGATTTTTACTTTTTCAACTTCTTTTATTGCAATACAATAACAATATGTAGCCTTAAATATAATGTCGTTTGGCAATCTGGCAGATCACTTCATTGGGAAAAAATACACTCCAGGTGAAAAAGAACATGCTATCTATTATCTATGAATATTTAGCGTTAGCATTTCCAGCTAATTAGCTCATGAACCTGTTTTCTTAGGGTGAAAGGGAGTGATATATCAATGACATCATACTCTTGGGAAACCTTGCTGTGTATCTGTTGATTGTTCTTTGTATTAGACCCTGGAAGTATTTAGCAGGAATTATCTATCTGATATGTATCTATTGATTGCTGAGGCCATTGCAGCTAAGTAATTAGTTTGATTATTGTGATGTGTGATGTTGCCACTACATATTGTAAGGTGTTACTTCCTATTATTGTGTTTTCTTATCTGTTTCGGTCAACATTAAAGAAATGTTAGCATAACGTATTGGTTTTGATTCACTTGAGAGTCTTACACAAAGAAAAACTTAAAACTTAAAACTCTGACATACACAGTCTTATTCATTGTCACCACAACCTAATTTATCACTGCCTCAAAATTGCATTTATCATTGCCTATGGCTTAAATTCCATGGTATGAACACATCATGATACACCAGATACCTCTGATACTGCTATAGTTTAATACATACAATGCAATCAACATGTATGAAGTTATGAAAAACATTAAAGTGCTTTGAGATAAAGAGAAAATCTAGTCTTGCAGCAAAGCATACACAGAATAGATTGCCGTTGGTCTGTCATTGTCTGTTGTCAGTTATGTTTATAGACACAAGTACCTATGAAATCCGCTACTTTTTAGAGTGTAAAACCAACTATACACTGTGTACACTAATTAAAGGACAGCAGTTTTCTAATAACCATAGGTATTAATGGGAAATATCCTTTGCCACATCTGTTGTCTTTGTCTTTTGCAGTGTATGGCAATATGCATCCCAAAGTATCCAAGTAATTTGATTCCAGTGTCTGCATGGCGTGTAATTTGAAATATGCATTCACGAAAGTAGGACCAAAGAGAAGAAACTGTGTCCAGGAACAGCTGAACAGAAATGCAATGTTCTCGCTGGCTTTTCAGACTTATGCTTTGGTAAATAGAAGTGTAATGAACAAATCCGAGACTTTGTCATGCAGGGCAACGTTCCCATTTCCAGTTCAGCGGGTATCCATGGAAACCATAATGCTACAGGTACTGCCAGATTGTAGGTGGTAATTACTTCAAACCAGTGCATACTTTTACCAAATTAACCTTTTCTAAACCTTGCACTGTATTAATACTTTGTTTTCTCCTTATTAGTTTAACTCCGCAAGGTCACTAATTGCTAAAGAGATCAGGAAAAAGGTTAACAAAGGGTTCAGCAGTTTCCCACTCTTACGTTTGTGTCTTTATTTTGTTCTCTCCAGCGAAACAGTGTCATTTGAACATATTTTTATTAACCAGAAAAGCTGTAATACTGATGGATTTGAGAAACTTTTTTTGTGGTATTTAATATTGGCCAAATGACTGTCAACATAAATAGGACATATTTTCCCAGAAATCCATTCATTTTGAGTCTACCTTAGGTTGAGGAGCATAATGGAAATTGTCACACTGCATTTATATCCACTTAGCGGCGTTGTAAAGTGCTCACTGAATGCGATTTTCAGCACTTGTTATTTAGGGGACATAAGTCATGGTAATTGATTTTACTTTGGATTTTACCAGTTTATCGGGACTACTGGTTCAGATTTATTTGAGGCAAATTAATTTCCTGGTATTAGCTGTTGCACATATTCTTGGAATGGGGAATGTTTTTTATTTTAATTTTTTTTTTGAATACAACTACAAAGTACCCTTCACTGGAACGTGCTGCCATAGAATGTTCCAGCAAGTCAGGGTCTCCGTTTGAGGCCCTTCTGAACAATGTGGCGGCTATTGGCAGATATTATGCATTTTCCTGGTGGAAATCTAATGCAGTCCCAAACATTCGGGATATTAATGATGATTGCTGAAAGGATGTTTTAATGACCTTTCAGCAAAGAACTTTAACAAGTAAAAATGAGAAAGTTCTGTAGTGGTGATATAGCACTAAAATTGTGATCCTTTCACAGTTTAGTGGTGCTGGAGTTGAAACCACAATATTGTAGGTTCAAGGCCAACACTGACAGCAGCGTCTATGTTGTATCGACAGATACAGGTCAAGACATTGTCCCGCCAAACAATATTTACTTTCTATGCATTAGACAGATACAGCTGTTATTTTTGTGTTTGTAGTCAATACCCCGTATTCCTTCTATCTCAAAATATACTAATTAATACTTTTGGACCTGGCAAAGTCAAGCTGTACCATGATTAACTTTTCGGGTAGCCAGATGCTAAATATGATGTTTGTATCTAAACAGCAGCTGTTCTTTGAGTAGTTCCAAAGCTATGGGGTCACATTGGGCTGGAGCTTGGTTTGGGGCCGTTTTGCGTTCCTTATTGGCTTGGATTTACTGTCATCTTGCCAAGGCTAATTGGTGCTCTGAATTTGACTGGGCTTACTGCATTTAACCAAGTGGCTCTTGGAAATTGGGGGCCTTTCCCCAGCATTTCATAACCTTTCAAATTACCATATGAAAATACTGAACTATAGCAGTAACACGCAGAGTTTTTTTGTATACATATTTTGATTTGATTTATTCATTTAATAAGATCCTAATAAAGACATGGTTGTCATTAACTGCTATGAGCTTATTAAACAAACACATCATGTTTTTGCTTGTTCGGATTTAATTAGATCCAAATCTAACAGCGGCAGCACATTTGCTTTTGTCCCAAATGCATCATTTTGATGGCGGCGCCAGTTTCATTTGCCTTGCCTTTGTGCATCTTTATTTGTGACCCTAAAGCTATTTGTGAAACACCGGAGTCAAAAGGGGATTTAATTTGCTGAAATAACTCGCTAATAGAGTTTAATGAGCTGTGGTTTGGCATGATGATGTCTTCTGATGCTTGCTTGCAAAGTAAAGTGGTGACCCCTCCCCCATACCTCCCACCTGAACTTCTATGTGAATCTCCCGGGATGCTAGGTACTGATCCGAGAGAGGAAAACGATTGGGTGCAACATTGGGGAATTAATCTGAAAGCCTGGACCTCATCATGTGTATTGGACTATGGCTGCAAAATGGGAGATTGTAATGTTGGCAATGCAGGCCACATAAAGGTTTAGGCACAACCATATTATCTACAAGCTTGGACGCTATTATCACTGGGAGATGAACAAGGGTTAGATGATGCTTGAGTTGTTTTCATTTTTAATCTGTATGTTTGTATTTGTGCATAATAAATGTGGGTAATGGAAATTTGCAATCATAGTGTGAATGTGCTGACAGCTTTAGCAAAATCCTCTGGTCCGATAAGGTGTCAAAAGTCAAAAGTCTGCTGAATCAGTTTTGCAGTGCTTGTGGAGAAGTTTAAATGAAGTTGATTGAAACATTGATTTGTTTCAAATACACTTTTTGTTATGTGATTTCTAATATTGCTATTCGGAGCATTTTGGCGATATTCATTTTGATTGTTTTTTTTTTTTTCCTAGCAGTGGCGTTAGATTAATTATCTGATGAATGTTTCACTTCATTACTTATTAAATTAATTTCTATGTCTGTAGTTGTCCATGAATTTTTTTGACACATTATAATGCACCATACTTTATTTGTTAGGTGAACAAAAACTTTTCTCGTGTTCCCCCCTTTTTTTTTTTTTACATCAAAATATCACTAGTTTTAGGTCCATCATGAAGGATAAAGTATTCGTGTAGGGGTGCTCAAAATTAACCCTTGTTAATGTCTCAGTTATCTAAACATAGCTTATTTCATTGTATCAGTATTTCTAATCCAGATAGATCCTACCACAGCGCGTAATTCCCTGGTAAATAAATTGATGATAAATCCATCTTCCAATAATTTAACTCAGAATTTAAAATCTTAACATTTTTTTTCACAGTCATAATACACCTGGCATGGTTAGTCACAGATGACCTAGGTACGCGTCTCCATCGGCTAGTAAAATGTCAAAGCTAACATCTTGTTCTAACATCAAAAGTGTAAGACAAGCTTACAGTATAAGACAAGCGTGCAATATTAGCGGTGCGCGGTACGAGCAAGGGAGCCAGGTCGATAAGCCTAATCTCTGACTTGTTTTCGCCGAAACACCCATCTAGCCAGGATGCTGATAATAACAGATATTGCAGCTAGGTTGCACCCTGTAATTCTACTTGATGGAGGCTAATGACGTTGAGAGACTCCATCAGTGACATCTCAGCGTTAGCTTTATGGATCCTGTCTGCATCAGCGCACCATTATAGCCCGGCTGTCATCATTAACGTGGTCCTGGAGATGGACAGCGGGCGTGCCCCATCCAAACACATCAGCCCGCCTGAATTATTTAGCCCTTGGTCTCCTCAGGATGTTTGGAAAATTGAACAAGGGGGGTTTATGTTATGAGGAAGGGAGCGTCTGGGTGGACCTCAGGAGCATTTTCCGCCTGAGTAAATAGTTTAAGGACATCGTCATGCCAGCTACTCAACAGCCTGTGTCGTGTTATTAGAAGCATCAGGGGGAGAGATAGGGGGGTGCGGGGGTCAGAGGAAGGTTAGGGGCATCTGTATGCAGAGCTTAACCTCTTTACAGGGAAGGAGATCAGTCCTGAGCATTGAAAAGACACAGTGGCACAAAGAGGCGACACAGAAAAGGCTGCAGGATAGACAGCGGGTCTCAAAGCAGGCGACTCTTCAGAGGAATTCATCTAGGTCTGCAGGGCTCATGAATGGGAAACACGGCCCCCTGTAGGAATTTTATTTATATATATATATATATATATATATATATATATATATA
>JAODJW010000001.1:47258511-47280899 GCA_026777045.1 Hyperopisus bebe | reverse complement strand
GATTTTTATTTATATATATATATATATATATATATATATATATATATATATATATACTGTGATGTCGTGCATTTGCTTTCTGGCCGCTCACGTCAGACATCAGGACCCACGTTTTATTTTTGAAAGGCAACATCTAGAGAAAATCTTTCAGTGCAGGAAATACTTTAAATATTGAAGTAAGGGACGTGTAAGGGAGTACATTTGGCAGTTTTCCAAAGGTGTAATATGGCAGGAATTTGTGCCTGATTTGGGTTAGGAGCTGCCCAGGGTATTTTCACTTTCCAAGGATCTGAGAAGCTCCCTTCTGCCTTCTGGGCTGAGAAGAAGCCCACTGTGCTGGAGCGGGCTGTAGCAGCCGTTAACACGGACCTTACAAAGCTGGGTTTCAGCCAGCAGGGCCTGTCATGGGCGTACAGGGGCCAGGATTATGGCCGCTGCAAACTGTGGAAAAAACATGGTTTGTAACCAAGGTGCAAGTCCTCTTGTAAATTTCACGACTGACCTGATAGAAGAGTTGGATACCCACAATGACCTTAAACAGCTAAATCGTTTAACTAGTAAACTGGGGAAATATGTTGTTGTTGTCATATTGAGCTGCAGAGGTACAATGTAAAATCTGAGTTGCAGATCACCACCAATTAGCGCAAAAGACCAAAATTTTCGAAATTGCGATGTTCAAACTCCTTATATCCTTGGAAGCTGACCAGTTATATTTCCTACTGTGGCGTTTAACAGATTTTAGATGTTAGAAAGGCATCTGTAAGTTGCTAAATCTGAAGTTAAATAAAAAAATTACAAAAATACTGCTTGGAAAATTGCGTTGTATCAAAATGGCTTCCAGTGGCACCATATTTTATATACAAAAGGAGGGAAAAAACCTTAAGAGAGAGAGAGAGAGAGAGATCTGAAGGCTGCAACACATACAGTTTAGTCTCCAAATGAGATTGTGTCTACACCTTTCCATACATCACCCTGATGGGCGCAGCCATGACAGCAAGCAGCTTGGCATCTGCGTCAGCCTCCAATAAAAAGCTGTCCTGACCCCTGTCACCTTGATTCGCATTTACACAGTGCGCAGGTGGGGGGGGGTGTGGCGGATCTGAGCGGCCGCCTGTCATCACCCCCCCGTAATCGCTGCCTTATTTATGGTTCCTCCCTACAGCCTCAATTGATGGCTGATTTCTCATCAATCCAGTTCCCCTGCTTCTCGGACATACAGTACAGTGCAGGATTCTTCTGCCAAAATGTTTAAAGCTATGTACATGGGTAGTAAGTGTATTTGCTGAGAAATATAAAACACAATTTAACTGTCACATAATGATTTTTTTCTTGCTTGGTTTGTTAATAATCTATCTTTTGTTGTTGAAATAAACCTACCGGTGAAATTACAGACTTCTCATTTCTTTATTAATGGGTCAACTTAAGAATTCAGCATGGGGTCAAATAATTATTTCCCTCACTATATGCAAAATAAAGAGTAAAATAATAAACACCAACAGGAATTTCTTCTGTTCTGTCAGAGGTCTGGAAGAAGACCACTTCAGGTCCCAGACCACTTCTCAGGGACACCCCAGCCATTCCATGTACTCTTTCACCACCATCTAAGTTTCACCACCAGCTCACTTAATTCACTTAATTAGTTAATTCAATGAGGTATTGATTAGCCAAACAAGGGATGCAAATGGTCAAGTGAAACACATCATACTGAGGTGACTTTCTTGGAGGTTCTGAAATGGCTGACACAGTTTGACCAACATAATACCGTAATTTTACATCAACATGAAGATCATTCGAGCATCATTTTCTTTAACTGCATAAGACTTCTGCACAGTACTGTATACCTTACCTTCCGGGCCAAACTGTGTATCTCAATTATGAGACGGGAGCCTGAACATCTTAAATACACAGCGAGACGGAGGGAAAGATGGAGAGATACATTATTCAGCCTATGTTTACACATGATTTATTATTGAGCCTGGACTAATAATTTAATGCTTGTGCACATATATCAGCTTTGAAGTATTTCTGCCATGTTGCCACGTGAGAATGACACGTGATTGATCATGGAAGTTGACGGTTTGGCCCCGGGGAGAGAAGTACTTTAAGGTCTTGCTTATAAAAACATTAATCACAGGACATTACTCTGAAACAGAGATGTAAAGTGCCAGGTTTCACCCCCCAAAGCCTTCATTCTTGGTATGTTCAATTATTATCATGACTCTGAGAAGCCTGAAATTAAAAACAAACAAACAAAAGAAACGTCATACCGAGGTTAATTATTAGATTGTGCGTGTTTGCACTGACAAGCTATGCTGGTAAATCACCCCTCCTGCTTTCTGTAATAACGGCAGCCTGATGCGTACCACAGCGGCCGCGTTCATCTTTTACCCATCACAGGTGATTTACCGTGTTCTGATCCAGCACGTCAGTGGGAGGCGACGCCGTCCTCCTAGACGATGACAGTGGAGTTGATCATGAGATGAAGGCTGCTGAAATGGAACAATGACCATGTTGCCCAAGATATACCTGCATATGCGACACTGCATTAGTCTATTTGGTGGATTCTTTTTATCCAAAGCAGAGTACAATTGAAAAAGCCAGGTCAAACAGCCTGGTGGTTAAAAGCCTTGCTCGAGGGCCCAATGGGGAAACCACTCTGCTGGCCAAGGTACTTGAACCAATAACCTTTTGGTTACAAGAAGTCCAGCCAAACCTGCTGAGCCACACATCACCCCCAGCAAACCTGTTCAAACTCGCACAGCACTGGCATTAATGCCCCCTGTGTCAGAATCCCAGGCCCTGAGCTGAAGGAGGGCCCCTTAAGTGCTTGTCTCCACCCTGCGGCTTCATTACGTGCCACAAACAGTTTTTATAAGGCACCCCCTGATGCCTCGGGTCCTTTATAATGCAATCAAATGCGGTCGGATTTGAGGATGAGCTGTCGGTTATCAGATGCAGCCTCCCTGACTAAAACCAGATTCATTTTCCTTCTCGCAGTGGATCATAAACAGGTGAAAATTGAAATGTGCATTAAATCAGGCGCAGGGAAACGAGTCCGTCGATATTGTTTTCCTTTGGCCCTCTGGTTCAGGCTGGGCCAAACACAAACAGTCTAGCATCCGCTGTGTTCTTTCTGTACACTCCTTCATTTATGTGGCCGTCTGCCGTTTTTGCATTTAACCTCGCTAACCCATCTGGAATTGCTTCTCTAGGAATCCGCTGGCTCTAAATTATTTTTGTGAAATGTAAGCCTAGAGTAATCAAAACATAATTCTGAAAGAAAGTCTTTTTTTAGGTTTGGGCAGTGTCCCATGGAAGAATGGCAGCAAGTGAGGTGTGAAACTCGCACATTGCCGTGAAGGATTTCGCTGTATGAGTCGTCCAAAGTGAATAGGATTAAGCTACATAAAGGCTAAATGAAACGATCTCGTTATCAGGCTGATAATGTATCTTGACTTGTGGGTCATGGCAGTTTTGTACAATTTACACACGTCACCCGTATCAGTGCAGGTAAATCTTCCCACTTGCATCGATTAATTGTGAATTGATGTGTCCCTGTAGTCTTGCTTAATCCACAATGGACAAGAAACTGAGAATCAGTATCCTGAAAGTCAAGTCATTTTAAATAGGGTCATTAGTATGCAACGCTGTTTAAGAGAAGGTGAACACCTGATTCTGCAGAAGATTCAGCCATAGAACTACCTGTACCTTACTGCCATAAGGAAAATACGAATGATTTGCAGTACACATTCCCTGGACTGACTTGATATTAGAAAAGAGAGTTCAAGGTGCATATTAGAGAAGTTACACATTGATATTGATAATTGTGTTTAAATCACCTTATAATAAAGCATGTCTAGTAGATGGTTTATAATGGTTGTATTGAGATGTTTAAATCAGCCACTAGGCAAACTGCCAGTTTTGATTTCAGTGGTAAGTGATGTGTAATGCAATATAACTCAACTTGGCATGAAAACAGTGCAAAGTCCTTGAGAGTTTAATGAAACCGATGTTAAGTCAATAAGAGCAGTAGTATCACAGGTTTCCAGTATTAGCTTAAGTTTTATTGATAGGTGTCACCAGTATAATAATTGCAAAAAAAAGTGTCAAGTGATCTCATTATGTTTCCATGGAAAGAGTTTTCACTGAGACTTGCCCTAAAGCCTCCAGGACATGGTATGCCAGAGAGAGATAATATTTAGTTCATTAATTTTTCAGTGCTTGTTTTCATGTTACGGTTCATTAGTGGCAGGGGCAAACACGCTAAATGGAAGGCGTCAGAGGAACTCCAGTCATCTAATTTAAAACATGGGCACATCCCATTAGCTTAATTAATCACCTAACTTCAGGCCGTCCTCAGGTACACCTTCTTAGCTGTTTCGTCTTCAGATGGATGTGATCACGCTCATACACCCTCCTCTGTTATCAAATAATCTCATTTTTTCTTCCCTCCCAGCTTTGGGAATGTTGATGGTAAACTAGCTTATTTTCCTGGCTTCCATTCGCATCATGTTAAAGTGATGGGGAAAAAGAAATTTGTGATTTTAACGTGCTTGTTCAGGTAATTTCCGAGTTCAAATGAAATCCATTTATTGGTGATGAAATGTAATTACGGTGAACTGAGAGTAATATGTGTTTTATATTCAGTGACTTCCAGGAAATTTTCAAAATTTTTATAAGATGGACTACAAAGATGGAACTTTTCTTAGTGCTCTAGCCTAAAGGCTGTCTTTAACATTTCTGAAATAAATCCATGTTACTAAAATTATACATTTTGCAAGTGTTTCCTTGGGAGAGCCACAGTCAGGAAAATGATACATGATCTTTGATTGACACTTTATTAATGGGATCAGCGAGTTACAAGGCAGCCATCGATGCTGCATCTATGACATCCAAACCAAGCACGTGCCGAAATGGCAGTAAGAGGGGAACCAACCTTAATATTTCAGTTAAGCATTGGACCACTGGACTCCTCTGTTGCCAGTGTTGATAGGCAGATTTGACATACTTCAGAATCAGCCAATGGGCTTTGGGGCTTCTAACTACCAGGTTCCAGTATATGATAGTCACATTTAAATTTTCCTACGATTTCGGAAATTGCAGACGTAAATGTGTGTGCATGTATGTAACATTAGACAGAGTTTTTTTTTTTTGTTTTGTAATAACCTTACTATGCCCTCTTAGTCAGAGGTACCCAATTCCACTCCTTGTGGATTTTCACACCACCTAAGCACTTAAGCAAGTGGCTGAACTAATTATTTCCCTAACTGAACTAATTTTGCCTTCCTTCCCACCACTGAGACTATTTAAAGGGCTGAAAAATCTGAACATATTCCGTCTCCTTCTCCCTCCTGCATCCTTCCGGGGCTACAGATGGGGGAATCCTTGGTGCATCTCAAAAACCAAAATGGATTTGTGCATTTATATGCGTGCCATAAATGCTTTGCCTGTTAATACTTACCCTCGACACACCCACTAATGTGTCCCGTTAGTTTGTAAATATCTTCCATTTTCAGCTTAGTCAAGGATCGAGGTTTGAGCTTACTGGTTCCCACTGTAATGTTCATTATTTCCTAAGTGATAATTTTGTCAATACCGATAGTTAAAAGTGAATTAGATGAGTTAAGTCAGATATGTCAGAATATACACCAGCAAAACACAAAGCCCCTGACTTACTGCTTTCTGATATACTGCTATGTCCTACTTTTCAGTCATTTTTCTTTACTTTGTAACTTTGGACAACTCCAATCCTGACCACCAAGCCCCTCCCTGTGGCAATCATGATGTCTGAGTAAAATTCAGCTGGGAGTACTTGTCTCACATCCTCAGCCTTAGTAAGAAAGAATTGTTGCTCTGTTAATTTAACAAATCACATTGACTCAATCAGATAGGAATGATAGGATACAATAGGGGAAAGAATAGTTAATTTACGCAAAAATAACATTTCTGCTTGGTATGCTCACAGTTGATGCAGGAGATTTCTGAACTCAGTTGGCCTGACATTTTAAAAAAAGGCTTTATAATTACGATTGAGCCGCGTGGTGCTGCATTCAGCCCAAATGGGTTTCATGTTGACTTACTGTTTCTGAGGTTATCAGTGGCAGTTTTATTCGAATGATTGGCTGCACACATGTCTAATATAGAAGAATTCACAGCGTAGGGCATTTTCTTTATTTTTAGTTCGAAAACACCCACACTGTGTAAGTAAGTTTAGGGATCTACAGGGTAGAAAAATTGGAGTTTAGAGTAGGAGGAGGGGCATTAGCTTTTGGAAGCATGCTGCAGGCATAAAAAAACAAAGGTGACCATGCTAAACACGCATTCCGACACATTCTTATCTGACATTGTGCACCCAGCAACGTTTTTCATCTTTACCCATTCTTTTTTTTCTTATCTTGAGAGCTCTTACCAAATATAAAGTTCCCAGGGTTTAGCATGATATGCTTTCAGCTCAAGAAGAGAAGACTGTTCTCTGGCAACTAGACTACGACTATGGTGGGGGGTGTGAATAGAGGCTTTCTTGAAATGGATATACATGCTGTTGTTTTTAAGTGGGTAGATATGCACTCTTTCGATTTACACTTTGGCTTGTACAGGATTTATGTGACAATAACTACTCGTTGGGGCATGCTGCCGTTAGCCAACTCGACTGTTTTCAGGCCAAGAGGGACCCGACCTCCCTTCACGGGAATTACCTTGTTTCATTGTGCTGCACAAACCACAACGCAGAAAGCAAAAGAGGGGGCACTGCAATGTGTAATTAAATTTAACCCCCGGAAGGGGAGAGTGAGTTGTATCCCGATGGCCCTTGCTAGGTTCGGTACAATCTACTGGAAGGATTTAATTTGCAGAGCTGACGTCGGCCACAGTTAATGAAATATCGCTTGGTCGTAATAGCACTTGATTGCCGAAGCTTTTAGTATTTTGGCCTATTTAAAAATGTCGAATTTCAATTGGCGAGACGTGATTAACATCGCAGATGTATGGAAATATTGCCATTGATTGTGTTTATCACTTGAGACGTGGGCCTTCATTTTGCTCTTTGTGTGTAGCTCTAAAATTGGCTTCTAAATACATATTTACAAAAATCAGCATCTAGAGATTTGTGCCATAGACCTATAAATAATTGCATATTAAAAGCTTAGTGGTGAACACTGGCAACTGCTTTGACTAGAAATGATCTAGATAAATTTGCAATATGCATAAGAATAGCTTACATATACATCAGATTTGCACTGATCATGCTACAAATGAATGCATGTCAGAGCTTAAAAATATTTTGCTGTCGGTCCTCACAGCATGGAGATGGACTGCATGCACAAATTATGTTTAAAGACTCGTTTACATTTTATGTATTTAGCAGACCCTTTTTAGCCAAAGCATCATGCATTTTTTGAGAAAGTAGGGTCTTTGGAGCAATTGGAGGTTAAGAGTCTTGTTTAAGGCCCCAATGAGAAAATCCCTTTAGGGACCCTTGGGTTAGAGTCATAACCCACTGAGCCACACATAGACTCAACCCTTACTCTCCATGGTCCATCCTTTCCAGTGCCTTAGGCTGGAACGCCCAAGCCTGGTTTTATTGGCCATAACAGCAATGTTTCTGTAAACTATTTTCTAATTTTATTGTCTGTATGTACAGTTGATGATAAGCAGGAGAAAAAAGAAAACTATAAGCACCTAAATAAACATTAGCTCATTAATTTGCTGATTAATTTACTTTTTTTTTCGTCTAAGAATTGAAAATGGGAATTATGGGTTTTTATTAGCTATTATGCTGGCTATTGTATGCTTATTGCATCTCTTCCACAGTGAAGAATTATACCTTCAGCATTGTTCATAATCTGACCGAAACTACAGTCCATACTGTACTGTATTTATGAACTCTGGTAAGGAAAAAAGATTAATATGTTTTTGTTTCACATGTTTCTCTGGAGAGAAGACACATTTATCACTAGATGTGTAGCAAAGGGATTTTGCCAAATGAATATTTGTGAGATTCCATGAAAAGTTCCTGGTCAGTGCTGGAAGATTCTTGATACTTGGGTTTTGTGGTCTGCTCTCTGCATATTTTAATATTATTTATGCAGTATATAGAAAAAAACAACTCAGTAGTTTTTAGCTGAAAACTTTAGTTTGACATGATGAAGCCAAACATTTCAGCGCATTTTGTTGCTGCTCCTGAGATTCTGTATAGAGAAAAAATATGCCTTATTATTGCAAAATATCACTATCTGGAGCAGGCTTTAATGCTGCATAAATGTGCAATCAGCATTAACAGATCTGGAGCAGTGTTACACTCAGCATCTGTTGTTCTCAATCGCGGGGCCGCTATTGTCGGCAGGGCCCGACGGTTCGTGGATAATGGGAAAGGAGCACGGTACCAGCTCTGCAAGCCGCCCTGAAACATTATCGCCATTATTCCTAAAGGCTAACACTTACGTCTCAGACTCCCAGAATTCATAATAATTCCCATTCAGGTCTTCAAGGGAAAAATACACACATATTCTCTCCAGGGAAAGTTTTTAATCTAAACTGAGCCAGACCCAGAACTTGTTTCCTTATCTGTGCATTGCAAAGATCAGGTTAAAAATGATTTAACACTTTGACTAACAAAAGACTCTACGTTCACTGAGACGTATTAAACTTACAATCGGCCAGCCTTAGTACACTACAGGATGGAGGTTATAAGAAATTGGGAATACATATCACTGTAATTACAGACAGAGGAGATGCTTTCCTGCTCTATAAATCATTGTGATTTGTTCATAATAAGCTCTTAGCCAAGACTTTCGCAATTATCTTCTGTATTTAAGAGAAAAACTGATGGAATAACAAGTCACATATGCTAAAGGTAGATCTTGTATGGCAGTATTTTGAAGCATGCATAGCTGTGTATTCTAGATTTTAATGCTATACTTTAGCCTCTCTAGCCATGATTGATTTCAGTAGAAGGTGGAAAGATCCAGTAATGGTACTGTATATGTTTGTGTTTAAAGGGTTATACCAAGATTATGTATATGAAAGGTAATGGGAGTAATGGGAGGTGTTAAATACCTTTGGTATTCTCTATCTAACATGCTACTTGTGTTTAAAAGAAGGTGGATACCTCAGCAGGATTTTATTTACAGGCTGTTTTTGTATTGTACTTATACCCTCTGTGGCCACCGGGGGTGTCACTGGGGCTGCTTTGGGGAAACTACATTTTCATTGCAATTATAAGCCCTAATAAATGCGTACCCCCCCACCCCCGCCTTCTCACAGATCTCTAGTGAAGCTCCTGGAAGACACAGTCTCAAGTCTGGATAGTTCTGAGTATCCATTGCCCGAAAGACAGAAGTTAAATGAATAATTGCTTCAGTAATCACCGTTTAGCACTTTCAGCTAAAGTTTTACCTGGAGTAAATTACCATTTGAATTGTAGCATCAGATAATCGTTGGTGTTCCAGAGGTGTGTGTGTGTGTGTGTTTCACTTTGCTGGCACTGCATTCTTTAGGATGGCCCCTCCCTCCCTGTTTATGAACACTCCATCATTCTTTTTAGTTGGTGGGTTCAGCTGTCAGGTCAGGGGGAGTCCTCACATTATGGACCTTGATGACAACCAGACTGTGGGGGGAAAAAAGAGAGATTGGGGCAGTTAATTCAGATAAATTGCATGCAGCTCCCTTCCCCTGCCCTCTGCTGCCAACTGGCTCGCAAAGCACTCCGAAAATAGGCCTGGGTGATGGAAATGCCGCTCTGCTGTTTTTACGCCCATGATAACGTTTTGACTAACTATCTCAAAACTGATTAGTAGCTCAGCGGTCGCAGCTGTGCTAAATCGATATTCACAGGCCCACTGCGAGGAAGGAAATCAATTATTGTTTAAATACTAGCCGGCTTCAACACCCAGGAATCAATAGAGGAGATGTATTACATTGTAGAGACTCTCCACCCCCCTCTTGCTTTTTTATGAAGGAAGAAGAAATTGCCATCTGCCACAGACCATACTTGTGGACATAGGACCTGTGGTGTGGTCTGATGGTCCCCACCTGTGGGAGGGGTCTGCTCTCCATGTAATCGTGACAATTTGCAGTGTAGCACATCTACAGGTTACAGTGTCCCTCAGCTGGTTCGTAGGCCGGCGCCGAAGCCGCCACAGGTTCTTGTCTTGCCCCAGCGAGTCACGGTTGTGCTGAACTTGTCCAAGACCGGAAGAGCCTGCTCAATATGTGACCGTGTAGTTTTCACTCATGTAGTAACCACTGAAGGACCCAAGGCTTATTAGCTGATGGATAAAAAAAAAAAATCAAAAGAATACAAGGATTTAATATGAGGAATGATGCTACTGCTTTTCATTGGTGAGATTGGTTAACTAGTTTACTTCATTTAACTTGCTGGTATTTAATACATTTGACATGGAATTACATTTTTTAAATTATAGATTGTGAGTTATAGTCACAAAGTTCAGGCAAAAATAGTGGCACTGGATTTTTCAATCATGTGTAATATTTGCCTTGAGTTCAGAGGTGGAGATGAAATGCTGTATTGTTTTGCTTTTGGATCGATGATGTACTCAAGTATTTTTTTTTAAACACAGAGCAAGATGAGGTCACAAAGCATTTTCCTGTGCACTAACTGTGTCTTGGGCCTTATCGCCCTGCTTTCTTTGAAATTTTTCTCTAGTTTCCTCCACTATCCCCGTACATAATCATCTGTTCAGCCTGTGAGACCTGCATATGTTGAGGTTTCACAAGAGCGACGGATGATCATTATCGATATTCCGTCTTCTGCTCCGCTCAGCAGGGATACCCATAAGGGGAGAGAAAGGGTAAGATTGTCAGGGGCCCACACACTGGGGGGGATATAAGTGTGTGAACATGGCTGATGGTTTGCAGGGGGGGGTCAGCCATGTCTTTGTGCAACCCTGCCACGCAACAATTCGATGGCGAAAACCTAACTCCAACCAAAGCCCGACAATAAACATTCAACTCCCATCGGCTCCATTTGAAAACTCGTGGTCTAGCACGACAGCAGGGCTATATGGACAAATGACATACAGCCCAGTCACTGAGCTCAGTTTCACCAGTTAGCTTCTCTGCCGATTCAACATTTTCAATCGGCCAAAACGGTGCCTACAGGGACCAACCGTGTCCGACTGTGTCACACACTCCAGCGCGACAGGCGGTTGCTGACTCTCACCAACAGACCCACGGCTCACGATGGCCCAAAAATCTACTTGATCCAGGCTTAAATAAATCCACATCCGCTCTCAAAGGGATATTAATCGGAGCAAGCATGGAACTGGACAGCGCAACAAAGGCGTTGCAGGGGGTAGAGGGGATACAGGTGTCCACTGAGCAGATGCTCGTCAGTGTGTTCTGTTAATCAGTCTGTCCTCAACAACCCAGTAAAATGAGGTTTAGTTTACTTTAGTATCCCTGGTGCAGACTTCTGAAGCACCACCCCGTAGCAATGTTTGTGTTGTATAATGCAGTGCATTCTTTTTTCCTACATTTTTTCCCCTCTCGGGAGGCTGGTTTTGAAGGATGCAGTGTTATGGTAAAAATCACACGTAGGCCAAGCAGGGATAAGTGCATCTCTTGGTTAAGAGCAGACAACTAATCAGTCTTTTAATGCCTGGGAGTGCAGGCTGTGTGTTTACAGACCCTAACTGTATTTTCACTGCGTGTATTTTCACTGAAAACATAGTTGTAGAGAAGCTATAATTTTATCTTAGTGTTTAGTGTTGTCACTTTCTGTAGGTTGTTTCGAATCAGCAAAGGTCCACTCTTGGGAACAAAAAAAAATTGTTCTGATTGTCACTGTCATTAGCAGTACCATCCAGCTAATATTTACATCAATGAATGGCTGTGATCCATGATCAATGAATCATGGATGTGGGTGTTTTTCTTTAAAATAAGTATTAAATTAATATTTTTATTTCTTTGATAGAAGGATATGGTGTGTCTCCCCCTGATTTACTTCTGTCTAAATGCAAAATGTGTGTTGACTCTTTAAAATTCTTAAAATAGAGTTGAGCATCTGATTTACTTCTGGTTGGAATGGACTACATAACTAAAATGACAAACCTAACCACAGTACTAATGTCAAAGGATCTCATTAAGCCTTGTATTATGATGCATATAATGTCCCATGCAATTTCTCATTAAAATGCCGTATCCAATCCAAAAGATACATTTTTTACAAGTGTATTATTTAACCCACAACGATTGCAGCCCTCCCCGTATTCTTTGAGCTGGCCACTTTTTTTGTACCTCACGAAGTAACTGTTTAACAAAAAAGAAAGTATGAATTAACAACCTAAAACTGTCTATATTATGAAGGTACTAGCAGATAAACTCCCTTTTGTGGCTTAAGAATATCTTTGTCATAATTGTAATGGTCATTGATGCAAATTCTTTAATGAATGAAATCTTGAATTTTGGTGCATGATTTTATCAGGAGGGAAGGCGGATTGGGGGGGTGGGAGGACAGATGATCAAGTGCCGAAACCTATAGTCCGTAACTGTCATCTAATTTAGTGCTATTTGTGTACTGAGACTCACTCTGGCATTTCGTCTTCCCTGTAACTGGGCCCTGGTGCTGACAGACAGCCCCCCTGCATGAGGTTTAATGAGGTGGGCGTCACCTGCAGGAAATACAGGCCCGTGGCGGCTTGTTCCCCTGCACCAATCACAGCCGGAAATGTAATGACGGAGACAGCAGGACCACAGACAGGTCCATCTTCACCGACAGAGACATGAGAGCATTTTGAGGGAGGCTTTACAGAGGCACCTTCACTCCAGTCAGAAACTTCTCACCTGAGACTCAAATGGCAGGTTTGTTGGGAGGAAAAAATGAATGTTAAAAATGAATGCACCCTGATTATATTTAAATATATAAATGCATATGCAATTACCTGCTTGTGTTTCTTTCACTTACCTGAAATAGTTTTCAGGAATATATATATATATATATATACTTTTAAATTATTTTGCTTTCATAAGTAGGCCAAAGTGCATAACTGAATATTGCCTATTTCCTCTATAAGGATTTTTTACAAAATATAATTATACTTGCACTACAGAATTATAATTATACTTAAAGTATTGCTCTGTTAAGTTGTTTTAATGTGGCCGTACTTAATACTTAATACAAATCTGATCAGTTTTCCAAATAGCCCACCTCTCCTTATAGGGTTTTCACTGCAGTTTTAATGAACACTTTGAGCCACACAAACGCGTGGGTAATCGAGTATAATTCAACAACTGACATCTTAGTCATTTTTCAACAAAAATCTACATGCAGAGTTACCTTCAAGTGCAATGAATGCTGAATTATATGAACAAAAATGATATTTTGATACTAAAGAACCAGAATAATAATTGGCATTTGTATGCAGCAAGGCTATATAGGCTTTTATCACAGTAATTACCAAGCCAATCAAAGCCATTCAATGTTCTGTACAGAGCTTGTCAAGCACTGGACTTAACACAATAACTCTGGCTTGGTCATCATAGAGTTATGGGTCTATGATCAGGGTGCCTGAAGGGAGCTCATGATAAATGCTTGATTCTTTTGTTCTATTTAACATTTGGTGATTGCATTTATAATAGAAAGGGAAAAAAGTTCCACATTTTGTAATCTTTTATCAAGTTTTTATGGATCACTCTGCAATAACTTCAAATATGGAGTAGATACAAAAGAACTTAATTTTATATTTATTTATTTTGCGCTTGAATCGGGTCTAACTCACCCTCACTGATAGATTGAGAAAATAAGCTGAAAGCTTTGGATTCACTGATTAATACTTTCAATGACCAATTGTGTCTTTTTCTTAAGCCAGTTGTAAATGTAGAGAGATTTTGCCTACCCAATCATATGTTTACTGCTAGCAAACTAAAAAATTCTTGGTACACAAAATATCTACCTTGTAAGCATCTTGTGCGAAGTGAATGTTCATGGTTGATCTCGGTAATCGGAAGCGTATTGGAGCTCATTGGGTTAAATTGTTCCAGGGTAAACAGTGGCCTCTGCGGCTTACCACAAATATTTGGTTGTTTTGCAGCATTCTGCAGTCCAGCAGCGGGAAATCAGACTGGCGTCGTTCCAGTGAGGGTTGAAGAGTTGAAAACAGCCGGAGAATATGAGCACGCCTTCTGTATGAATGTTCTTTCCTTGTCTGGCAGGTGCTTGTGACTTACTGATGAGGGTGAAGGTGCCATCAGCACACATCAATGTGCCTTCACATCCAGCCAGGACCGGTGCAGAAAACTGCTGAAAGTGACCAGAATATTAGGGATGAAAAAGACTACAGACTTCACATTTTTCATGACAATATACACTTTTATCAGCTCTTTAATGTTTTATGTATTATTGATATTTCCTTCACCAAGCAGAGGTTAAGCGTTGTGCTGATGCATCGTAATACCTTTTAGCTTGATAGAATTATACTATTAAAGTAAAACAAGGGGGGCAAATTTAGAGGTGAGATTCTTCAATCATGTAGGTTTCCATCCTGCAGGCATTCATCATGAAGGCTTGTCCCTGTTTATCATTTTGTTGGGATCAGATACTACAGCAAACTCTCAGCTGGTATCATTTACATACCAAGAATTCCTGGCTTGACCTTTTCTATCAGCGTTGTGAAAGAAACAATTATTACATTATAAAACAATTAAAAGTAGATGTTAATATAAGCCTAACTTACCATTTCAAGTGGTGCCGTTTAGATTTGCTTAGTGTTTTCCTCTTTCTTGTTCAGGTTTAGTCCTATTTAGTTTCTGAACCTGGGCTGTGGATTAATTTGGTACTCCAGTCCCAGGGCCAGGGTGGTACGTGTTTCCATTTCGCAGCTGCATCTACATTTTCACCTTCACAGCTGCCTTCCGGGTCAAGGGCCGGGAATGTCAGTGTTTATTAACAGGGTTTAAGATGGAGAATGACAGAAGGGCGCTCTTTGTGATGATGACGCTTTATTGCTTTTTGCGACCCACTCCACACTCATGCATATTTATGACGCGGTGTCTGCACGTCAAGGTAAGAGTATCAGTCTGAGCTCAGGGCTGAGAAAGACAGACCTTAATTCTGCTCAGCTGTAGGAAAAATTCCAGAAAAAGCAGTACCCTTCATACTTGGAGGTGTAAAGAACGAATAACTTCGCTGAAATGTGATTGTTAGAGAATAAAAGGGCAGGTAGGGAGTCACATAACACATATATCTGTAACGTAGTTCTCCATGTCTTTGGCAAAATTTCCCATAATCCAAAGAGTCTCCTTACCACGTATTAGAGTAACTGGAAGAGTGTGGTCTAATAAAACACTAATCAATTTGCAAGACTTTGTACATTTGCATGTATTAAATGCTAATAGTCAACAAATCCCCTAGAGTGGGCTGGGATTTTAAAGGGCAGCACAGACACGGTCATTTACATGATTAATTGTGGCCATTCAAGTGGACTGACCATTAGATGCTAAATTGATGCTAAATGCATTAATATTTGATGTGCTGGGGTCAAGTGCCTGTCAACTATTGCCTTTTGGCGGTAATGCTAAATAGGAGAAGTTAAATATACATGTGCAGTCGGAGGCAGAACTGCTGTTTTGTTGTAAACGATCAATGAACACGAGCATCCCAAACACACCACTACGTAGCTGAACTAGAATCACCATGAAAGGTACTTCTGTGCCCCTTTCACTGTACATTTAGCAAATTAGTTGGTACTGGGTCTGTTTGAGGGCTTTTTATCTGTGTGCTTTGCAGGGGCTGTAGTCCCAGACTTTTTACACTAGGCTGCTGGTTCACATCCTTTGATCTCATTCGTTAATTCAAATGGCCCCCCCACACATTGCTCTTGCATTGTCATTCAGAGCGATGAGATGACCCCGTTATTATGCTGTTGAGGTACATTAATTTTGATTACCCCCCAACACACACATACACACACAGACACAGACACACACAGACCTGTACTCATATCTTTGTGGGGACCATCCATTCATTTCTATTGGCAAAACCCTAATCTCAGCAATGAGGACCTTAACTCCTATCCAGCCCTAACCTTAACCATAAGTGACCAGACAAAATAGAAGACTTTTGCCATTTTTAGTTTTTTTGATTGCAGTCACAGATTTTAATAAAATTGAATTTCCTCTGAATTCCTCTGAATTTCTGAAAATATGGTCCCCACAACGTCAAAATAACAGGTTTTTATCACATTTGTGGGGACCAAATGTCCCCACAATGTAATATTTATCTGACCCAAACACACACACACCATAGCTTGTTCATTTGGGCTCCTTAAGATTCAGGATGTACCATAATTCCCAGAATTCATGCACCATACCCTCCAAGCTGGCGATATTTGGTTTGTCAGATATTAGGATTAATTTAAGGCCCGGTGGCCAGAATGCATGCAAGCGCCTCTGTTTTGCATTATTTTCACTGTGGGATGTAATCTGTTAAATATACTGGAAACCCCCTCCCTCCCTTCAAAGCTGGAATGCAGGAATTAATCATCCTGGCTGCTCAGCTTTTGGAAGGACTGATTATTCGGCTGTGAGGAGGGACACTCTAAGGTGAAAATTGTGGGTAAATCATTGTTTAAGAGCCACCATAATACCATTGCAGTATGTGCTTATTGAAATGATGTGCAGATTAGTATTATCCCGGATCTTGTTTCCATAATGAAATACCACCGTGCTGTTTTTTTTTTTTTTCTTTAAAACCTTATTAAGCTCTGACCGCTATGTGGAAAATACCATTGGAGGTCTACAGTACGAACCACAGGCTGATAAATACAGGGAGTGTGATTTACAAGTAAGCAGATTTAACATTGGGAGCTAACTGGTTTAATCTAACACCAATAACTTCTTCTGGATTTTGCAAACGGAAATTTGAAGAAAATGTGCCTGCGTTTGTGGTTCATCCATTGTGCCGCCTGTTTAAAATGATCAGGGGCACTAATAATGGGCAGGTAAAATAGTGAAAACAATACGATCAAACTTAGCACATGAAACAGCAAACACAAAACACATCAAAGCAGGGAGCTGGACTATCTAGCCATTCTCTTTTGGGTTTTGAATGCCAAACCATTATTTATATTCTTAGTAAAGGAACCAAGTTTTGGTCAAGTAGGTCTTTAATATAATTTTAACCATAGACAGTTAGTACGGTACACAGTTAAACACAGCATTTCTTTCTGACCAAGCTGACATAAATTAACATAAGACTAACACATAACGGCAGAGAGTGCATAGTGTGCAATATGTCTTAACATTGCAGGATAGTGCAAAAACATCAGGACAGCTGACATCGATGAGTATGAACACTGCAGTAAATACAGTACTAATAAGATGCAGTTTGGTTGTGCCAATGAGGTAGCATTAAAATATATAAATAGTAAATCCAAATGGCAAATTGTAGAACTTGATTTTAAATTAAACTGGAATTCTTGTGCCAAGTTGTGATGTTAGGCTGCCAGAGTAGTATTTCCTATCCAATAAAATTGGAGCTTAGGATAGAGAAAGGCTTGTCAATAGAGACTGGTGCTCTCTCTGGTCTGGAGTTTAAAGCATGGCATGAATTAGGCCTCTGCTCTGTTCCTTTGTGGTGCTCATCTGTGATACAGGATCAGTGCACCGAGAGAAGTTTGTTAGAAGTTGTGTCAGTTTATGTTTTAGTGACTTTTACATTTAACTTAAAATTAAATGGAACACTGGCTGAAACTCTTCGAAGTGTAATTATGAGGGGTAGGTACATAGCTGTATGCGAGCACTGCTGAAGAATAAAATGAAGGATTTTAATTTATTCTGCTCTATAAACTCCTACTAATAATAGCCAGCAAATTACTCACCTGCTGTTAAGGAGAGAAGGGGGGGGGAGTGTTATAATAAAATAACTCTATTGGTTGGATTTAGATGTGATTCAGTCACTTTCATAGACATGTGTTTGGCACAGTGGGCCTCTCTTCCTGAGATTTTCCGGAACAGTCTTTTGTTTACAAACCTTGTGTTGAACAGAAGCTGTTTTCCTCTCAGCGGCCTTGAACTCGCTGAGAAGCGTTTAGTACTGGAGGCAGTGAAAGATGTTCAGCAAATAGGAAACAGCTATCCAATCAGGCAAAGGTACATATCAAACTAAAATTTCAATTCAATTTTCAATTCAATTTTATTTGTATAGTGCATTTTCACAACATTACATTGTCTAAAAGCACTTTACATTATCCCTGCCCAAAGCCCCCAGTGAGCAAACCACAGGCGACAGTGGCAAGGAAAAACTCCCTAGAAGGAAGAAACCTTGGGAGGAACCAGACTTAAAGGGGGAGCCCATCTTCCTGGGGCTGGCAGAGGAAGTCAAATGAACAAGATGGCAAAATCCTAAATTACGATTAAAATTTTTAAGATTTGAGTCTCAATGCAGGGGGTAGGCAGGTGATGGCATGCAGGTGCTGGTGGTGCTTCTGATGGCAGGATGAATGGTGATGAATGATACATCAGTAGGGCAGGCAGGAGAAACATCTCAGGCAGAAGCATAGACAAGCCAGAAGGACGTCACAGGTAGCAGGGGCATCGCAGGCAGCAGGGTAGGTAGGATATCTTGATTTTTTTGGGTCTCCAGGCAGCACACAACAGGAGGGGGATGGATAAGAAGTGCATTAGCCAAAGGAGGGGAGACTAGAGGCAGTGCAAACATTTAGGTGAGTGCAATGTGTAAGCTATGGCAGATATGGCTATGGCAGCATAAGTAGGAGGGAGAGGAGAGAGGCGGGTGGCAACGCAGGCATGGGGAGTCCCTGAACGTCAGCACTGCAATTCCACAAGGAGATGTGCAGCTAGAGTAACAGCACTAACAGTTTAGTTCATTCAAAGCCAATGGCACCGATCCCCACCCAGCTCTACACCCCACACTGCAGGCCTAACTGGGAGTGAGCAGTTAGCTAGAGCTAGAACTAGAATCCCTATAAGCTAAACTAAACGTTCTACAACCTGCTGTAGTTCTTTCCACTCTAGGTGCTGATAGATATGCCGCTCCTTGAGATCAAAGCAGGGGAGGAAGGTTGTAAGAAACCAGTAAATCTCTAAGATATTCTTAGTCAGTACGTTTACATGCACAGCTACGGTTATAGCTGTGGTTATAGCCATGCTATTTAATCGGACTACTGTCTCAGTATACATGCACAGGAGCGGAATCAATTTATTGATGGAAGTATGTCCGATTCTGCTACAATAGGTGGCTTCTTTCAGCTTGTTAGTATTGGGTCTTTTCTGGTTAACCTATCAAGGCACAGACATAAAAAATAATAAAATTAATAATGACAGGGGCATGGACAAATGAAGTGACACAAGCTTTAATTGCAATCTGGACGAAAGAACAGATACAACAAGATCAGGGTAGCATAACAAGAAATAAAGTATTTTGTATAATATGGTATGACAGCACGGTCCTGGAAAATGTTCAAATACTGTAAGTTGTTTTTGTTGTAATAAATATTGGGGTATTTATGAAACAAAATGAGGAATTCAACATGAATTTCTCACACACCCATCTAGGAGTGATTTATACAGCAAGGATGAGAAATAATTATGATCGTCTCAGCGCTCATTTAAAAGCAGCGGAGGTGAACTTTAAACTGATTTTTAAACATATACTAGATAATCTTGAAAAGGAATAATCATTAAAATTGCAAAACTTGCTAAGTTTTTTTTTCCTATGGCAGAATAACATTTTTTTTTTTAGCAAGACGTAAGTTCCCTGCGCTATAATATCCGTACCAAAAACCTAATCTTAATCTAGCTGACTAGCAATGTAAGAATTGGATGTCCATAGGATGCAGTATTGATATTAATATTGTCCCCCTACAGCCATTTTTTTTTAATTCAGTACATTGTGATGTCATTCGGCACCGGTACTGGTTTTTACTACAGTGGAAAACCAACAGCATGAAGCACTGTACTTTTGACGTCCTTTAGTTATGTTAGAGCAGTTAATTGGACAGGTTTACAGCGCTATAGATTTTGTACATTATGTACGTCCTCTGCTACGTTCCAAGCTTCGTCTGTGTGCCGTCTTCTTCTGTTACTGCCGGTTCAATGTCCAGGGGGGAGCATGCGGCTAGTTTGAGTCCAACTGAACATATACATGTGAGAGTAAATCGACTCCCAATCGCATTATCTGCATGTCTTAGTCCGACTTCGAGAAATTCGATTTAGTACAATTTCAATTCAGTACTTTAAAAGTCCAGTTTTAGTCGGACTAACACAATACAGTGGAATCCGTTTATAGTGATCACATCTGTCTGGGTGATATTGATCACTATAAGCAGATGATCATTATAAATGATTTTTTTCCCTTTTTTACTATTGTCTCAGGCAGATTACCATCTAATTGACATTTGTATATTTATTACATGAATATAAGGTAATAAAACGGACAGTGTCGCTATTTACAGAATTTTATTGATTCTTTCAAAAGGCATTTCAAATTTAATTACTCTACAGATTAAATTGCTGAACTATGTATAATTCAAATACGCTATAATACTGTAATGCCGCCGGCATCTGCATGTCCCAGCATGCCTCGTGAGCACACGTATATAGCCCCATGTAAGTATATACATGTATATACTGTATATATATATATATATATATATATATAGCCTCTGTTTGTATTCTTTACTGTAGATACTTGTTGTTCTGTGTATCCGGTTGTCGCCTGTGCCTTTATCTGTGGTTGTACTCGGTTTGTGCCTAATCCGAGCATGTCTTATGTAATTACCCGCCGTGTGTGTGCCTTACTGTCTTTAGTGTCACTTCTCCAGGTTTCCATGTCATTCATGGCTTTTGTATTATTGTTGCTTGTTGTGGGGTCCCTTTAAAGAGAAACATAAAGAACAACTTCGTGTCAGTCTGCCTCTAGTCATTTTCTTTCGCCGCTGGCTCGATTCCTCGGCCTACGCAATGCTTCAATACAGTACTATATTGTACAGAAAATACAGCTTATTACAGTTTCGCTGCTGCATCTCGTTGGCTCATTTTTGGTGGTTTATCATAAGCATTGATGAGTTTATATTCCTCATTGTGAGAAAATTACTTTCTTTTTCTCGTTATGTTTTCTGTGCATGCAGCATTAAACGCAGGCAGCTAGCCAGAAGCAGACAGATTACTGTAAGGTATAGTAGGCTTTTAAAACTAAAGGACAGTAAAGGAAACAAAAAAAAAAGGATTAGCAAACTTTTCCTTTTTTCTGTATGTTGTCATGTATAAAAAGACTCAAAATGAACACTGTAAGCAGACTACCTGATTACTATAAGCGAATAAACAGTATTTGTATAAGAATGATTCTGTCCAGAGCACTTTGATCCATAGAAGCGGTTGATCACTATAAGTAGGTTCCACCGTAATTAGATTTTCTTAGTGTGCATGTAAATGTACTGAGTGATGTGTTTTACTGAAATGCAAGACTGGAAGTTTGGGTTTTATTGTATACCAGTTATTATTTTCTTACATGTTTTGAAACTGCAAATAAAGGCCAGCAGAATAGAAAGTTTGAAATTGTACTGTTTTTTACTCAAATTGAAATATTTCAGTTCTTGTGCATTTCGCAGAGGAATTCATTTTACAGGCCTCTTTGAATTATTCTGAGGACTAAACATTTTCTGAACAAGAAAGCAAGTATTAGGTTGCCCAGGAACCAGAAGAAAAGGACGCCACTCTACATTTCAAACAATTTTCCATGTCAGGATAATGCACAGAGAGACACTGAAGAGTTATTTAATAGTCATGCAATACGAGCAACAGGCTAATGGTTTTCAACTCATTTGTTCATGTTTACTGTATAGTCTTATCACATGTCTAAGAAAATATCCGATTTCTGAGCAGTTCAAATCGATAATGTGCTTCTGAATATCTGGGTATGAGTCCAATGCATAATGAGGTATAGATTTAACATGGAAAGCACATTGTTTAGCTCCTCTTTTGAGTGTTTTCTTAAAACTGGTTTCCTGCCACATCCTGTTTAACTCTCGTTTTTTCACTGTGTTTTTGGGCTCTTTGCTCTCCAATGCTGATGATAGGTATGAGTCAGCGGCCACTCTAGGGTACAGACAGCAGCATATTACTACCAAGAAGTGCACAACCACAACACACATACACCTTAAAACCAAATCTTAGCCTCGAACAGTCTTTATAATGACCTCAGCCCTGTATTGTCTGCTGCCTTTGTTTCTTAAAACTTCAACGGAACAAAACCTTTTTTGTTTTATTGTGTATGTATATCATATAATACATATTTAAACTTCTCTGTGCTTCTGCCTGAGCATTTAAATTTTTAGAATTCTCATATTTCACATATTCTTTACATTGTTTGCAGTGCTGTGGTTATATATATATATATATATGTATATATATAT
>JAODJW010000001.1:47228347-47250422 GCA_026777045.1 Hyperopisus bebe | reverse complement strand
GGGGGGCGGTGGTAGTTATGGGCTATGCACAGGGACCCAACAGTGAAATCATTCTGCAAATTTTGGGATTTGAAATGGTGACCTTCTGATCACCAGACCCCAACACACTGAGCCAAACGCATTGGTAGAAAATTGGGTGTTTCCTGAAACTATTTAGAATGTAAGAATTCCTTTGCGGTCCTCAGTGACCTTGTGCATAATCTCATTAGGTGGTTGCATTCTGCTCATATAATGGCTCAATCCTATTCACAAACTACATGATGTAGGAGACCATATTTCATTAGAAAAGAGTCACTCCTAAATGATCCATCACAATAAATGGGAGTTGCATTTTATAGGCTGTAAGTTTCAAAGACATAGATTTCTTGTTCATTTTAAATTATTACCGAAACTTGCAGAACGATAAATAAAAGTGTTATGTTACACAGAGGAACTGCCATGACATTAAGAGAATTAATTTGTTTTCAATGGATCAAATGGATGTCTAGATTGACAGTCACAAATTTGTCAGCATGAATATATAAAGTCTTATCATGGTGAAGCACACTAAGTGTAATAATCAGACTAGCCATTGGTATTCTGTAAATGAATAACAGTTTGTGCTGGTGCATTATGGGTTGTTACCAAACTGCATTAAAGAAACCATAATGGATAAGCCAATGGCCTGTGGAAAAAGTTTTTGAGTATGGGCTTCTTATAAGTCTAATCAGCTATTTCCAAAATTGCAGCACTATTAAACTGTAAGAAACTGGAAGGACTGCATTGACTGTACAGAAATGACCTTATTTGTGCTTCTGCAAAGGGTCAGTAAAGTGTGTTTGATGGTATAAATTTACCATTGGCTGCAGTGCAATGATAAACGAAAGTCGCAGACTGTGTGTAGTTGAAAGCTTGTAGTCAGTCTCCCTGCACTTTAAGCATGATCCCAGGCCTCTCATTCTCTAATACCAATAGGAAAAGAAAGGTCAAAATGGTTTTTTACACGAAAAATAACTGTGAAAGCTGGCATAATCCTGAAATCTCTATAATGTGTTGTACCCTTGGGCGCCCGTGGCCATCAAAGAGAGGGATGGTTAATGCTTCCGTCTGAAAGCAGCTGCTGCTCAGACATGCCCAGCAGTTGCATGCTGTCTGGTCTTTCCTCCTATTCCTGAACGCTAGCATTTAATACAGGCTGCAAAGTGAAAATGAAGACCTTGCATGCACTGAGTTGGTTCTGGGGTCCCACTCAAAATATCACTCAGCCCCCAGCCCCCTTAAATAAATAGCTAGAAAGTAGCATCCAAAGATCATAGCTAACTAGTTGGTCAGCATAGGATTACTATATTTGGTGAGACAAAAAAGAGGACGTGGCCTGGGATCAGAATATTCATGAGCCTTCACATTCACTGACCAATCACAAAAAGATTCACTCATGAATATTAATGAATTTTAGCATTCACCGGCCAATCAGTTTTTCTTAACCGCTCTGTAGAATGAAAATCCACATCCGGTGAAACTCAGCCGTATGGTAATCTTAGATCAGCAGAACATGCCGCTTCAGCATTTCCTAAATAAGGAATGAGTTTAATATTTAGTGTTTTATTTGTTTTCAACAGGAGGCCTTATAAGAAAATAGTAAACACCTGCCACTGCTAGCATAGCTTTCTGGGGAAAATGGGGTGAAGGGAAAGTTGTTGGCAGTTGGGAGTCATGCATTTCATGCAAGCTTCAATACAATTAAAGATATATTCAGATTGTATGATTTATTGTAGAAGTTTTCTATCAGTGTATCACTTTGCCTTGAGGTCATTCTTCTGGTACTATTTGTAGTTGGAATTTATGCAACGGACAAGCAACATGATGCATATGGTTGGAGAACCTCAACTGATATCCTACCTAGAACTTTGTGCTAGTGCAATGAGTGGGGGGAAATTGCATGGTTGGCTATTCATTTTAATGGTGTACTGTATAACAATCATTTAACGGTGTTTAGTTAGATCTGAGTTCTTGAATAAAGGGAAATCTGTATCATGGAAACAATGAGGGCATAATATTGATTTAAGTAATTAAGCTGGCTTGAAGTATTGAATTATCAAAAGTGGGAAAACTGCAGCTAATGACTCAATGCTGGTATCCTTGGAAACCATAGACCACTGCTATCAAATACTATGTAAAGTATATGTTCAAAATAACATAATGCATCAACAAGAGGTAAGGTGTCTTTTTACACTCAACTATAATCACCTGAGAGATTAATAAAAATATGTTCATATTTCTCCGTTCTTCAAAGTAAGAATTACTCTGTGGGGCAATGGACCTCGGCTTTATGTTCATTTGACCCCTGGTTTAGAAAGAAAAGAATTCCAGGGAAATTGTTCTGCAGATGTTCAGGAAGGTAGCTATTCAGTCACATGCCCCAATCAGCAGCTGGGGGATTAATATTCCCTTCACTTATCGAGCTCTAGGGCTTTGGCTTTTCCAATCGCAGGTTTCCTCGATGAAGGTCAGCCCTTCACTTGTGCCCCTCTGCAGCAGGTACTGATGAAGCTGTATGGAGATTATGAATTTAACAGCAGGGTTTATGACTCTTGGATTTTTATTCCGGGTTATACCTTATACTGGGGCAAGTCACAGGAACCCTCCACTTTTGGAAAAGTGCACAAGAGAACAAGAATTGGAGGTGCAGTATTTTCAAGATTCTACAGTGCATTGTCATATCCATTGTAAACACTGAATGAAAACCTTACTCTGCATGTCTTTCAGTATTGTATGTATATAATTATAGGTTCAGGATGTTTTAAATATAGAATACATTTTTTCAGTGCGCTATCTAGAAGGACATTTGAGAGGGAAAGTTAGCCCCTTTTTTTAATCACCTCATGTTGATTTTCCTTTTTCCATATTTAGGTTTAGAGCAGTCCATGTGATCTTAAAAATTTCAGGCAGTGAATAGAAACAGCCTTGCTTCAGTATTCTTCTCCCCAGTGTGTCTGTCAAATTTTGCTGAGAGGTTAAAGGCAAATAACATTCTCAATAGCCTTGGGGGGGCAGGGAGGGGGACAGACGGACGAGGGGGGGAGGGGGAGTGGATGAACCTGCTTTATGCTGAGTGAAAAATCTTCATTTTCTGCAGCGCTCAGCCCCACGCATGTGATTTTTAACCCGCTGTCCACTCAGTCCAGGTTAAACACTTGACAGTGACCCACTGATGAAAAATTACAATGAGCCCGTGTTTATCCTTGCACATCTGCGTGCATGTGTTGGCTACGGTGATACAGCACCAGCGTTACACCGCTGCAGGGAAATCTCAGCTTCAGGCTTTGCTAAGGTTAAACCCCGACCTCATTATTCCCTGCCTGGTGATTCTGACTTCTGTAGAGGCCAGCCGCGGGAGGCGGGGGGGGGGGGCAGATCCTATAGCTCATAGAGGGTGAAAGGATCACTGATTACTGTACTCAACACAGGACAAGCTCTTTCTCAGAGTGTCCTGAGTGAGCAGGTTTCTGCTTTTCTCCGAATGGCCGGAAGGTGATTGGAGTCACATGGACACTGGGGGGTCGAATCAGTGCACCTTTCATGTCTTTGCGTATCTAATCAAGGCCCTGACAATCCGAGGGAAAATGCGCAGTGCAGGTCCAGAATGAGTAGTTGTACTGACCTTGCCCTCTGCATCTTTACCATCCGGTTTGATTCCTGTCTCTTTCTGTCCCCTTGGGGTCGTAACGATTGCTATTGTCGCCTAATGGCATCTTCAGCGACCGATGCACCCTCCTTTGGTGGCGGTATATTTTTTGAACGTGAAGGACATTTTTTTTTTTCCTTGACAGACATCGAAAACAAGAAAGTGCATTTGCATGCGATTTCCGCACAAAAATAGTGAGGTCGCCGTTTCTCTGTCATCATCCCCCTGGTCATGATTTACCATTTCTTTTATGAGTAGTAATATATCACGTTCAAGGTGATCATCCTCTGTGGAAGTTTTTACTTGTCAGGCGTCACATTGGAGGATCTTGGCATACCATGTATTTCAAATGTTCTTTTTTTTAAAAAACACATATATTCCCTCCGGCACCCCCCCGCTGCGGAGGGCTGGTTTATTTTTAATTTCCATTCAAAAGAAAAAAAAAAAAAAATGAAGATAATGATAATATAAAAATAAAACAACAATGACGGGCAAGAACAACAACAACAATAACAGCAATAGCAACATAGATAACGACTGCAACTGCAACTGTGATACGACAATAACAACAGCAACATCGGCCACCACATAATACAAATTTACAACTTATTATCGTTAAATCAAGCGTGTGTGTATGCCTCTACCTTTGTATTTGTATACTATTGGTTATGTGTGTGTGCATGTGTGTGGGGTAGAGATTAGTGTGGATGTATAGCTATGTATGTATGTATGTATGCATGTGTGCAAGTGTAACGATTTGTCATTTTAGAAATTAAGGCTATAAGTACTATGATGCAATCTAATAATAAGGTATTTTAATATCACATTTGCTGGAATAGGTTTCAATGTAGAGCATGTTGAAAATATTTGGAACATTAATATGCTTGCTTTTGCCTATTCCTCTTAAGGTACTAATCTGTGACCCTGAGGTCCTTGATAACATATGTTTGCATGAGACTGAATGATACAAATTGGTTAGACACACCATATGTCACATTTGTGTGGCTGTAGAGTGCAGTGTGTAGCATCGTGTTTAAGGACAAATACTTACAAACCAGTGTTTTAAAGCCAATTTAGGTTCTTGCATTTGTACCCTTCAGCAGACGACTTAACCTTCATTTGTCGAGTTAACATGTCAGGATACATATTTAAAAATGGTATGTGGATTTGGGTAAAACTGTCACTAAGCAATCAAATTATAACTGCTCTTACGTACCCAAAGGAATTTTTATTTTTTTAAATGGATTGCCAGATAGACTGTGAATGTTTTTAGCTTGAATGAATCCTTTAATTTATTTTGATTTGCTGAGGTCATTTTATCATGCAGTTTTGAAGGCGGTGAAAAAGGAATATGAATCAAACAACAAAAGAATCATGTTTTGTGTTACATGTTGGCTTTTTTGAGGTACTTCCCGCCATTAACTTAGGATGGTGTTCAAGAAGGCTGATAAGTAAATAAATCCAGCTGAAACTGCCTGATTAGCTGGTATTATGAAATGTAAAATGTGTGCACGGAAAATGCACGATGTGGCACTAAAAGAGGTGTGCTAAATAAGTTCGTTTTCACTGGAGTGTTCCCTTGTTCCATGCCTCAATCTGAGACGTGTGCACTTTGGCGTGTGCACTTTCATAATACTATATTCATTTAAAGTAATACTGTTACTGCTTTTGTCGAATGCAC
The DNA here is from genome assembly GCA_026777045.1 of Hyperopisus bebe. Lineage (NCBI taxonomy): Eukaryota > Metazoa > Chordata > Actinopteri > Osteoglossiformes > Mormyridae > Hyperopisus > Hyperopisus bebe. The sequence continues at coordinate 47,245,077 of JAODJW010000001.1, read as the reverse complement.
TGTATGTTGTCTTGTCCTGTAATATTGTATTGTGGCTCTTGTGTTCATCTTGCTATTCTAGGACTCTGCATAGTTCTGTCCTGCCTTCACTTATGTAGTCTTGTGTTGTTTCTGTTTTTGTTCTTTGTGTAGCACTATAGTCCTGGAGGAATAGTGATTCATTGCACTGTGTACTGTGCATATGGCTGAAATGACAATACACCTACTTGGCTTGATTTGACTTAGAGAGAGGTTTACATTCTAGGCACAGCCGAGAAGCTCATCTATTTATCGTAATCGGTCATTCTTTGGTGTAGTTAATGCTTCAGACAACAGTCAGAATGGGCAAAGTATGTGTGTGTGTTTTGAGAACATGTAGAATTGTAACTACCTATAGGGTGTGGCTGTCTTCCAATATTGGTTTGTGGCTATTTGAAAGTGCTGGAAGTGGAAACAGGTTGAAATTCTCCTTTGTGAACATTTTAGTATCTAGAAAATTGTGTATCTGTGTGTGCTTGAGTTTATCATCTTAAATGTCCATTTTTTTAACTGTAGGGTTAATGTCTATCAGTTCTGAGTGGAGGTCAAAGCAGACTATGTAACGTTATAATGTAATAATTCTCCTTCCAAACCGTGCATTTTGTGGGTTGGCATAGGATTAGCACATTTTAAAACTGCTTTAAACTGAAATGTAAGTTACTGTTTGTTGTTTGTTTCAAAAGATTATAGTGATGCTTTTCTACATGTTAATGTTTTCTACAGTAGTCATCCAACTCAAGAATTGCGTGGCTACAAGCTTTGCTTATTATGTAATGTGTTTTTTTGCATAAAGTACTAGGCTTTTACATACAATAAATCTGTAATCTGGTGATGAACAGAAAGCCCCATCATTAATTTATCAGTAATTAATTTTGTAATAACAGGAAATGTTGTTATTATCATATTAAATATGATATTATATATCATTTTAAACTGATCATAATCAATGATATTGAATGCTAAATGACAGAAATTTCCTAACTTTACCCAATAATGGTTGCATCAAAGCATAAACCAACCATTCTCTAATCAGACAGATGAAAAATTCCAGCTCTTTTTCCAACTTATTGCTAAATTACTTGTGATAATCAGTGGAACAGACATTAAAAGAAATTGCAGATAATGCAACCTTAATAATCTCATGATGTGCTCAATGCCTAATGTGCTTTATATTTCTAAGCATTGCATGAGTGACCATCTTCGAATCGCATACGTCACTTTCTGTTTTGTGAAACACACATCTTCAGGAGAGTGGACTTGTTTTTCTGTAAAGGTCGGCCTATTTGGAAATGTAGGACTGGAAATCCGCCAGCATGAACAGAGTTAAATGACAATGTCAACTGGACACTTGGCTGTAGGCAACCTAGTTCGTGTCGCAGTAACACTTATTTCCAGTTGAGCTGTGGGGCTATAAGAAAAGTACCCTGGTGATTAGTGTGTCCACAGATTGTGAGGTCAGCTGTGTTTATATTAGATCAAACAAGAATTTGCCACTGTGCAACATTTAATGACACATCCAGACTGCCCAGGTTTTGCCGTTCCACTGCATGAAATGTGGTGCCTCATATTCACTTGTTCACTTCGATTCCTCTTTGTCGCAGGGAAATTTATTATTTTTTTAAACAGTTTTAGAATATTCCCTTCTGTATATTCAGCCAAAAATTATGGGTCATTGTACATTTGTTAAAGGCCTGGAGAATGTCTTCTGTTTAAGGACTCGAGTTTTAGGAAACATCACTACTAATCTATCTATTTAGTTTTGGTTTACGCCTACAGTCACTAATAACAATATGAAATATGAGCATAAATGCACTTGAAATTGCAAAAGTGAAGTTCTGTTGTAATGTATTTATGTATTTCTATGTAGACAGATCAGCTAATTTGTGGATTACTGCAGTGATTATTTCTATAGTCCTGTGTAAAATAAAATACAATAGCCATTGTGTTTTTCTGCTGTTTATAATCCATAAGACACATACTGATACGAAACCCATTTTCTGGATGTCATCTTTTTGTTAAAACACATTCTGTCTGAAATTTACTGTTGAAATCCATTGCATATATTTCCTGCTATTTATAAAAGCCATTCATGCTTAATTATTGTTTGATTTCAGTGATATAAGCAAACATTCAAAAGGTAAGGTACTGCAATGATTCAAACGTTCATAACATTTTCATAAATTTTCTGTTATCCATTTTTCCCTTTAGTAATGTGACATACTCTTAGCATCAAAGGAACCGGGTCATAGTTTTTTAAATCATGTTTTGACATCTCTGAGATTTAGGGATGTGAAGTTTGGAGCAGTTTACTTGGCCTGTGGACAAACAGGTAGGCTGAGCAGATCTCTGTCTTGTGTTAATGGCTATTTCTGTTATCACCTTGATGTGACAGCCATGAAACTCCTTAGCCATGCCATTATAACTAAATTCCCTTTTGTTTTGGTTAAAGCCTGAAGAAAAACACTGAATCTATCATTTGCAAAATACGGCCTTCGTGTTGGATTAACTCACAAATGCTGCAGCTGTTTTCCATACTGTGAAAAAGTCAGCCTAACTGAAAAGTTATACGAAGTGGAGGGATGAACCTTAAGTCTGCAGAGGTAAAAACGGTAACAGAGGACTCTACTGAGCTTTCAGTTTCAGTTTTTTGAAATCCATTGGTGTGCATCTACTGCAGGCCATGAGTTTGTTTGTCTGAAAAGCTCCTTTTTGAATGTCCAGTAGTCCTTTTCTGTAGGACTTCAGTGAGATACATCAGTAACAGTGATGCTGATGCTAGTGACATACTATAGATTACATGAAGGAACAGAAAATAAAGCTGTAAACATCAATTGCTTAAACCTTGGGTAATACTGGAGTAACCACTTGGTTTGCATTATTGTGACTGATAGTGAACACGGCTTGAGCCCCCCCCCCCCCCCCCCCCCAACACTGATGCATGGACACCAGACTTTGCAATTGTCGTGTGTTTTGATTGTTTATCTTTGAGTCAGTCCTAGTGAGTAGCCCTGGAAAACTGTTTTCAGACCTTTTCAAACGCTTTTTAGCCAGCTGAACATGAACATCCACGCCCCTCAATGTCTGACCTCAGGCATGGCGGCGTGTGACTCCTTCAGGAACTACAAAGACTGACACCGGGTGCTTATCTGAAGCCAGAAGCCTGGTAAATGGCAGACATTTCAATCTCCCTTACACACCGGGCAGATCGTGCACACAATATGGTCAGATACAGTGAAATATGTCTTTTTAAAAAAATCTGCCGTATTCAGAAGATTTATTATTCTTTATGTCAAGCTACTGAAGAACCTACTGACATTTTTGAATTCTGGTACCAATTGGTATAAATTCCTCACTTTCTACCCCTATTCTGGAGGACTAACGCAGGAAATACCTCTTTTATCAGTTCTTGCAGCAAACTAAAGATGACTTTGGAAAAATGGCAAAAAGAAAGAAATCTTCCTGGCATGGAGATTATTATGCCATGACAACTGAACAGGCATTAACCCAAAGCCCTGGTGAGAAAATTGGATTTTGAAAAGTGCCTTTTGTCTTATGAGGGGTGAAAAAAATGACCAACTGGAAACAGACTGATTTTCATTAGTTGTGTCATTTAGTACCAGTGAACCATCAAGATGGCTAAGTGATATTATGTTAACCCTCTGTTTTACATCTAAAGTGAAGATTAAATACAATTTGAGGATTTGCATATGCTCTGAACTGTTTCCCGGTAGTTAGTGTCGGACAAAAGCTGCTTGGAATCTGTAGATCTGGACTAAATTCTTGTCAGTGATCTTCATGCTGCATGATCAAGGGTGGCACTAAGTGCAATCCACTTCTGAGATGGAAAATATATTACACTGCCAAAATAAATCCAAAGCAGCACTTAAAATGGGATTCCATTTTGCACATCCATGCATGGGCTGTTGTCTCTTCTGCAAACGTGATCTCTAATTTGAAGTCGGCCCGAAGATTTCTGTCCTGTGACAGGTAAGAATTTTCCTCACCAGGAAGTTGGGCAGGAAGGTTAATGTACCGCATATGATTGACTCCCTACCAGTCAGTGGCCCACTCACAGACGCAGGACTTCTTCCTAATTTAGTTCTCCTTCTAATTAAGCATTATTATCCAACACAGCGGGCAGTACCTAGGAGATAATTGTCCACAGTGACAGCTAAATGCCCCAATCTGGAGCTGAATCTGGAGAAGCTGGTAAAGGTCAAGCATCATAATATATTCTGCTGATCTAATTAATGGTACCATTTGTCAGGAAAGCTTCTATTATTTTACATCCATGGAAGTTTCTGGGAACCCCACCCCAGCCTGGATCAAATGGTTCTTTTTATGGAAAAATATGCAGACGGCAGTTATCAGATTGAAAGGGCATTCTTGCCACTTCACTGGTGTACTGGAAATCTAATTTTGTAATTTTTGTGTATGTCTATTATACAGTGAATGGAGGGATTTAACATAAAAATGTGTAAAGGATACTTATCTGATGAAAGTAGTAACATATTGTTGGAATAGATTTTAGGACTTGCTCCTTTAACTTTACTCATAGATCCACTAATATTTTAGAGAGTCAGATACTTCATGGTGTTTTCTGAAGTTATTTATGTTGCAGCAAAGTTGTGGTGGATTGTGCTAAAGAGACACACAGTTTTATGTATAGTTTGTTTAAAGGGGACAAAAATAGTCTGTTCAGCTGCTTGATTAAAAAATGAAAAAGCTATCATTGTAGATAGGGTTACAGATGTTTAAAAAACCATTTAATTTCTGTGATAATCAATGTGCAGAGTGCATTTAATAAAACATTTCAGTTAGCTGAGTGTGCAAACTGGCGATTTTATGGGTAATTTGTAATAATACCGAGAAATGCTGGCGTCCGAAGCCAGGGTACATTTCCTCACAGTTAACAAAACTTTCTTATTGATACAAGGTGAGCAACTGTTTACCTCAAAAGGATCACACTTTCTGTCCGAAGGAGAGATTAAAAAAAAAAGAAGGAATTCTAACACTGTGATTCTGAATTATTAACCATTAAATGCAAGTGTCCTGTTTGAGATTCAGGCTGCCATTTCTTGAGAAGCTGCGATTCATTCTCGTTTGCCTTGTTATAGTCCTACAATTTCAGCTTGCTGGCATTAGTAGTACGAAGCACGCATATGAAAACATTGTTGTATTGCATTACGATAGCCAAGTTTATATAAGTAATAAACGGTGTGTTTCATGTCACGTCTACAATTTAACTTCCCCCCTCCCCACACGTCTTCTCCCATGCTTTGATTTCTGAAGTCATGCTCTGTCAGAGGCTGAATTATTGATCCTCCCAAACTGATCAGCGTGCAGAGGATACCGCAGACTGAGATGATTTATTCAAGCTGTAATGTACAGTGTATAGTGACATAAACCACCCCTATGGGTCTGACTTCTCCAGTCGTTACATCTTCTTGCCACCATACATATCAAAAGCACCACAGAACTCATGCCTGTTCTTATCTTCTGTGCCGAGAGCTGAATGCCCTCATGAACGTGTTCAGCGTGACCTCCTCGCTACATTCCCGTTTCGCTTTTTAATGCGATGTTGTGTTTGGGGTTTCCCCCAAGTAAAACAGTGTCATCTTATTTGAGGCCATTGTGATGCAATCGTATACACATGTATACGTTTGGTCTCTTTTGGGTATAGGAACCTGTTTAAAATATAGTAAGTAATATATTTAGCTCTTTATCACTCAGAACTTGCAGTCTTCATACTGATCTCAGAAAGTGCAGCTTGGGTGTGATAGTTGCGATCTTGTGTTCTGATGGTACATCAAATGCTGAATAGAGGAGTGCGGTTATAGGGTTTAGTAGGGGCCTCCTGTCACTCAAGTTTCAGGGTTTTTTTTTGCTACATGTGTTTCAAGGATCACAGGAAAATTCCAGTGCTACAGCTGCAGAGGAGGGGGCAGGTGCATGGGGGGCAGGGGCACCGTAAAGGGGGAGACAATTAGGATGATTCCAAGGGCCCCTGAGCCAATTGGTCTGGGTTAGGGGCCCAATATGATATGCTTTCCTGGGGCCCAAAATCTCTAATGACACCCATGCATGGGGAGACAATAGGATAATCAGTAATACAATATAAGACAGTGCGAGTCTAAAGGGTATGATATGTGAATGAATAAGCAGTAAGGAAGAAATAACTATGTGCAGTGGGCATAATGTTCGGTCCACTATGATACAGAAACACCACAGAAACTTGCAGTTTCTGCAGCTCCTATTCGAGACACTTGCTGATGCTTAAAATGGGCTCTGCAAAATAAAACTATAAAATGGTCCGAGCCAAAAGACTATAAATCGCGGAGACAAATATGAATCATTTAGTATTTGGGTTATACATGGCTGGTATTCCGTGTGAAACATTGTTCCACATTTTGTGTGTAGGGACAGTTCAAAATGCTGGGAGAGTTAGGTGTCAGGTCAACATTGATATGTCAGTAGGTAAGCAAGATTTCCCTCATGTTTCTGTGTTACTTGAGAGGTCAACCGTTACCGTTCAGATCCCAGACAGCATGTCTTTCGAAGACAGGATTCTAGCAACATTTGAAGACTTCATCTGGAGATGTGAAATCAGATGCTAATTTCTGCATATAGAAACGTGCTCCAGTGTGAAATGCAACCTCTTTCTGCTGCCTATTACTGTACTTTTCCTCTGCAAAGTAAATACTGTAATAACAATTTCATTATTTATGGTTTTATTATAACCTCCCAAACGACCAGTTATACTTTCACTGTCTATTTTTTTCCGCTGTCCACTTTCACGTTGCGTTAATGAACACAAGTGTTCTCCTCACATTGTGGTCTCCTGTCATTTCGTCTCATGTGGAGAGCACTGTCACTTCCACGTGAACCCTGGATGGAATTTATTTTTTATAAAAGCAGCTTTTAGAATGAAAGTGCATTTATTATTTAGAAGAAACTCGTCGAAACTCCGCATGAGCGCTGTTGTCAAAAGAAGTTCAGCCATGACATTTGAGTTTTTCTGGTTAAAAGGAAAAAGCTTTTCTTACGATATTGAAGGATCTTATCAACAAAGGAGAAAGACAATTAAAAGAATGCAGGTAAACTACTGGTCTGAGTTGTGAAGGTTGTCCTCCTTGTTGTGGCATCCTGGCGGTTCCTTTAGCTATATGTGTGTTTCTCGGTGCGTAATTAGATTTTAGATTTTAGATTAAAATTGAGTTTTCATTTTGAAATCAACAGCTTAGCTACTCTGCAAATGTGCTTGAGTAAATGCAGAAGACTAAAATGAGGTCAATAAAGAGCGCTGGTTATATGGTCCATGTAACGTCTGTCATTTAATCAATATATTTAATTGAAACAGCTCCTTTTTAAATACGTTGTCAGGAAGGACAGAACAAAGTGCTGCAAAGAGAACGAGTAAAACCCATGACCTCCTGTTGAGAAGGAGAGATAGAAGGATGTATTTGACTATTTGTCATCTGCATGAGGGTTCTGCTAACTTAGCTATGATCTCCTGACTTTACTTACAAGCTAACCGCAGAACGGGGGTTGACAAGATGCCAGCAAGTATGGGCCAGCCAAGAGAGGCTTGACATTCATCCTTCGTGACCTCTGTGTGGGAGGACAGCAGGAGAGGCGGAGAACAGTGGGATTTCCACACCTACGTAACTGTCAAATGAAATATTTAAATCTGTAGCCCGCGGCCCATCCGCGGTTTAGATATAAGTGGATGGCATCTTCAGGGAGGCTTTTAAAACGAGCACGGCTGCAGGGGGTACCTCCCCTGGAGACGTGGCAGAGTAGTCGCTACACTTCTGGCACGCATCTGAGCGAGAGGGCAGCGGGGGCCACTCAGGTCACGGGGGAGCGGTCGCACCGGCCAGACATCATGAGGAGTCCAGCGTCCTCGGTAAAGGGCACCAGCATGTGGAAGCCCGCAGAGCCCAAGTCGCCAGGCCCGAGAAGTTAAGTAGCGGCCATCTTTCACAGTCGGAAGACAAAGGACGCGTTCACAGTCGCTGTGGCTGCTCGTCACTGCAAGCAGGCCAGCTACACACAAAAGGGCTCCAAAGGCTCGTTTAAATTTACATTTATTTGTTAGACACTTTTATCTAATGTGACGTACAAGTGAGGAAAATAGCACATTATTAAGAGGAGTCAACTAGGCGTAAGTGTGGCTCAGTTCAGTTGTAAGCAACATTGGGGCAAGAGCTATATAAAAACTTCCAACAGTTCACCTCAGACAGCGGGTCTGGCTAAGTGTTAGCCCGGCCAAGGCCTGGGTGACAGAGCAAAGTTTTTGTCACGTATCTTTCTTCACCACATTAACAACAAAATAGAAACACCAGCAATGCATGTGCATGATCCCATTTTATAGGTCAATACAAGATCGCCTCAGTGAGCCATCCTCTCATTACTAGATGTATCGTGGCCCTTGGTATTCTCTGCTGTACGAGATGTTGAATCCCTGTCCTCAAGGGGATCTTCTCTGGGGGGGGGGGGGGGTGATATTACCATCTTGAGTGATCTTCTGTGTATGAGATGTTAAATCAGTCTGGAGTGGTCACCAATCTCATCATATGCCATTTGATCTGAGTATTGAATAATATGCTGCCTTCACCTTCAAGAGGGATTCAGTAAATGGATTTTCAGGAGCTAAAAAAAATTCCAAAGCCCTTTTCAATCTCTGTGTCTTCCCCATACATTTTTTGCCTCTAGGTGCTGTCCGTGACATGAAAAGCATGACAGGCTCTGTCAGAACTCCTTGACTCTGCCATTCGAATAAACAGGGGGGTGTGTTTCCATGGCATTCATTCCTCTACTTCAGTGTTTCCCAACCCGGTCCTTGGGGACTTGCAGACGGTCCACGTTTTTGCTCCCTCCCAGCTCCTGGTAAGCAAAAACATGGACTGTCTGGAGGTCCTCGAGGACACCATTGGACACTGCTCTACTGTTATTTTGCCTTTTTTCTTATTTTGACATATTTTAATTTAGTTCAAACACGTGATGGAAAATTACACCAATTAATGTAATAAGCTAACTTATTAGTAATTTTTGCAGAGGGAAAACAACAGCATTTTAATTTGCTGCTATTACACTAATGAAGGAAATGGAAATTAGAATTCATTAAACCATTATTTGCCATTCAGATTATGTGAGTTGATTTTGTCTGCAACTCAAGGCGTCGAACAGGAAGGACTCTGCCTATAGTAGAGTCAAACCTTGCTGCCTCATCGTTGGGGAGAGTTCAATTCAACACGGTGTGTCACGTTACATAAACGTAGACAGCGTGCTCCTTTCAGAAGACTTCTGCTTTCAGACCAAATCTGTGTAGGCTTTCACACCAAATGTGTGCCTGTATTCTCACAGATACTCATACCACAGAATCACACATAAAGAAGCAAATCTGCCAAGTCGTTAGCATCTCGAAGGTGTCTGGGGCCGTGGCGGGAGGAGTAAGGCCGTATTAGTCAATCTGTGAAGGAGGGCTTTATGGACGTACTAAGTCAATGAGCGATTTAAGTTGTCTGGAGTCATGGATTTGGAAGAGACCATGCAGGTGTTGTGACATGACAGGCAGGTAAAATTATGTGATATGAATCATGTCGAGCATCGTTCCGGGAGGCCTCTTTGCCCTGGTGCAGAGGAGGTTTGCACAGTGAGACGTGACAGGATGCAAATTTTAGAAATGACATTTCCACAAGGACCTGCTTACCTGCACTGTCAGGATGACTCCCAGAGTTTTCCTTTCGGCCACATTCTCCTGAGGGAACTATTTGTGAAGTGTAAATATTGCTGAGAATTATGAAAAGGTCGTGTTTGTCCAATGCCGTTAGAAGGTAAAGTTCAGTCTTGACCTGCGTTCAGATGCCATAGCTGAAGTAGCAGATCCTTTCCTGTGGTTTCTTCCTGCTCTGCTGTTGATTTATAACAGGAAGTATCATGGTGGTTAAGGTCACAGGCTTGTAAAGTTACGTTTGCTGGCTTGATCTTTAAAGTGGAACCTTGCTGAAGAGCACTCGTGCAAGGTACTTAGCCTGAGCTGTCTCTGTGAGATACTGAGCCTTATAAATGTATTTAAAACCAGTTAATTTGTAGAAGAAAAAAAAACTGGCACATAAACAACAGGAAAGTCATTAAGACATTACAAATGTTCTCCTCATAGGCTTCCTACAGTCATTTGTCTGTTTACTGCTGACATAAAACATATTTTAAGAGCAGTTCCCCACTTTGATGTGGATGTCAAATCTCGTCGTGCTCCAGGAGTTTCTGAAAACTTGATATTAACGTATCTAAGCACTTCTATTGTGGCTTGATGATGCCGTGAATGACCCAAATGTCCTTAGTCTTTGGGAGCCGTGCTTTATGTCTGTATCTTTCATTCAAATAACGTTTATCTGGTTGGCTCTTAGCCCAGCACGAATATTGAATATTCATTGTCAATAGCTTTTGTTCATTCCTATGGGAGGATTGGGCCTATAAATTGGCTTTTGCAGCCCTTGTTCGCTCTTATTCTCCTCTGAATAGCCATTAACCTAAACGGTCACACTGATTGACAGTGGTTGCGCACATACGGTGAACTCCTAAAATATGTCCTTTTATGTTAAGGCACAAATGAGTTCATGGGTCATGCATTCTCACATTGGCTTACAGACTTGTGTGATGTGTTGAATGTTTTGTGCTTATTTCAGCTCAAAACAGAATCAAGGTCTATAAAATGCTGAATTTTACACAAAAAGTGTTTCATTTGTATTTGGTGAAATTCTGACCATAAACTCTAAGTAAGAAAATAATAGCTTAGCTGCTTCCTCTTCTTTTGAAATATTTTCAAATTATTTCAAGTCAGGGTTACATAGCACATCTCAAGCAACATAGGGCACAAGACGAGGGTTGATGTTGAACAGGATGCCAGGTCATCATATGATGTATAGGCACACACACACACACACACACACACACAATGGGCAGTTGGGAGATGCCAGTTAGCTTCAAAGAAATAAATCCAATGTGACACGAAAAATAACATGCAAACCCCACAGAGACAGAATAGAGGTGGGATTCATACCTCCAGCCTTGGACTTGTGCACTAATAGGGGTGCTCGATGGGCATGGATCCCCGGGCAGATTCAGGGGAGCTGCACTTTATAGGGGAAAATCTGTCTACCATGGGGACCAGACCCGAGGACCCAGGCAGATATTTTGTCGGGGGCCCCAGAATTGCTAGTTCTCCTCCTTCACTAACCACATAATGACTGGGCCACTCTCACCTGCTTTCAGAAACTCTCAGATGGTTATGTTTAAGTGTAAATAGATATTTAATGGGAAACAACTCAAAGGGAAAGGGAACGAAGTAAACAAATAGGCCATTGCTGTTTCCAGTGGATACCACCAAGCCCAAGAGTTTCCATTGATATTGCTTAATGTCAGACATCCTGCTCATTTAAATATCAGTCCCCAGTCCTGCTTTACGCACATTACTGCTCTCCCTTGGGCAATACGTTTGTATTGCAAAATGTTCTTTCAGTGCACCGAGTAGAATGAAGTTAATGTATGCATTCGTTGTCCATTGATGTCTGATCTAACTCTGTGCTACAAAAAAAAAGTAAAACGGTAACTAAAAAATAAACCTTGAAAATAAAAAAAATAAAACTTGAAAAATTAAAATGGTAAAAAAAACGTGAAAATAATAAAATTAATTAAACATCCATTTGTAAACAAAAGAAAGACTGTAGTGTGGAAGAAAATGCTTGGTGTGATGAGCGAGGGCACATTGAGTGAATGTCACGTTCTGTTTGCTGCAGTCCCTCGTGCATTTAATCCATTGCTCTGCCTCACACTGAAACCGTAAGGAAGCTGCTACTTTCAATTGTAGACTCAAGTCCCTTAATTGGTGGTGATGAGGGACAAAGAGCAGGCAAATGCTAGGGACAATATTTAGGGTCATGGGGGGGGGGCAAGTTTTGCTAGAGCAAGATAGAAATCATGCCCGCTGTTCAGATAACTGGACAGATGATGTACGGTATTTCATTTAAGACATTAAAGTGAGAAGCTTTTGAAGCAGAGTGATTAAAGATGCAGTGGCAATCAGGAACATGAGCAGGCCACTGAGAGGTCCTGGTAGAACAAACCATTCATGTTTCTTTTGAAGCACCTGGTATCTTAAATGTAGACTGTGTTTATACTGTTAATAAAATTCCTTTCCTCAGATCACTCAGCCTCGATGAACCAATCCAGAGTCAGCTTGGTATTAATTGGGACAATTCATCATGTTCATCACAGGGCGTGGGGTAACTACGGAACCAAATTCCAGGTGGTTCCAAATTCCAAGACCATTCCTTTACCACTAGTGTTATGGAATCCATATTCTTCTGGAAATGGATTGGGAAAAATCTTAGGAATCATGTATATCTGCATCATAATCAATTAAAATTTACCATAATTAGTAAGCAAATACTGAATAAGACTTTCTTTTCTACAGGAGAAGTTTGACTGTAAAGAATTGAATCAAAGTTGTAAGCATTCCTAAACTGAACAGAAGCTGAAAACTTAATCTGAAGTGACTCTGCATTGAATTCTTTGCATCCTTGTATTTCCATGTGGTTTTGACGTGGTTTTCGCTTGTGGGTACAGGGAAAATCGAATCAAGCTTGTTACTGAGAATCTATTCAAGCAAGATGGTCTAGTACTCCGGACAATAACATGAAATGGTTTCTATCATTCACATGAACTGTAATTTTCAGCTTTTCGTATGGATGCTGACACGGGTGACGCAAATTTGTGACACACAGGTATCACCTCCAGTAGCTCGAATTTTGGCAGACGACTTTTCAAAGCCAGTTTACAGCAGTTAGAAAAAGCACTAGAGCACAGCTAAGAACTACCTAAACTTTATGGGAAAGAGGGAGGGACATTGGAGAGCATACAATGAGAAAATAATCACAATTCAGCCATTTCAATAATTATCTAATTTCCCACTTAGGCCACATGCTGGTGTACTTTTTATGACAGTGGCATAAAATATATATATTTTTTATTCCTGGATTGCAATATCAGTACAATGTTGTTTTGCCTTCAGCATGACTGACTTTCCTGTGCAGTTATACTACACATTATAGAAATAATTGTTTTACTTAAATAAAAAGAGATGGTTATACAGTGGTGCCTGCGGTTCACGGACGCTGTGGCCTACAAACAATTTGGTTCACAACCAAAAATTTCGTGAAAAAATGCATTGGTTTGCGTACAAAATATGGTCGACGAATAGATTCCACGTCCAGATTCCTTTTTTTTATACTATAGTGTAGCACTGGTGGGGCACACGTCCCAGCATGCCCTGCGTGCAATTGTAAATAGCCCTTGTATTGTTGTTGTTGTTAATGGTTGCATTTCCATATTGTCGCGCGTGTGTTTGCCCGTGTCTTGTGTGTACCCGGTCCCATCCTTGCGTATATTTAGCGTGTGTAAATCTTCCACCGTGTGTGCATCTTGCCGTTCGGAGTCTGACAACCTTGTGTTGCCTGTCTGTGTATTCGGTTCAGTACTTGTTGGGTGCCTGTTGTGGTCATTTTAAGGACTGATAATAAAGAGCACGATTTCTCCAGCAAGCAAATCTCCATGTCTCTCTCTGCTCTTGTGATGCCTCAGTCCGCCTGTCGTCACACTATATTGTGTTTTTCTTTAAAGTTTTTTACTATAAAGACCAGGAAATTAATTAACAAAAATTATTATTTGGTAGGCTTGTGAACGAATTAATCGAATTTCAGTGCTTTCTTATGGGAAAAATCGCCTTGGTTCACGTCCAAATTGGTTCCTGGAACGAATTGCGTTTGTGAATCGCAGGCAACACTGTAAAAAAAAAAAAAAACGCTAGGATAAATTTTGTATGTTGTAATGATAATGATACAGCATTGCCTGCTTATTATATGTTGAACAAATTGTGTACATATGATTATCTGAAATGAGATACGTCTGTAGATTTCAGCAGCTCAGATACTGCTTTGGAAACTGACTTGTTCTAAAGCCTGCAAACAACTCACATCTCTGTCACTTAACCGTCGTCTTGATGTGTGAATGTGTCTCTGACGTCAGTCAGCGGTGAAACACCCACCTCAGGGCAGCCACTGAACCAATTTTCACTTTAATTTCCTCATCCATCCGCATTTTGATTTATAGCTTCGAATCAATAAGGCTCAAAAATGATTTTGTGATAATATGCCATCCAGGGAATTTTGTGGGTGCCACTGTTGCGAGCATGTAGAGATTGGGGGTCCAATGCTACCCCTGAGATATCTGTGCGTGTGTTTGTGGTAAGAGGGACTGCGTGTTCCCCCCATGTTCCGGTTTTCTACAGCAGTCCAAAAGCAGGGAATTACATAAATTGGCATCTCTAAATAGCCCGTGGTGTGAGCGTGTGCGTGCTCTGCATTGGGCGAGCTTCCCATCCACCTCATGGCAACCATATAGCGCATGAATGGACGGATGTATGTATGGATGCAGGGGCTGATGGACAGCTGCCCAGGACGGCATCTTCTGGGGGGGGGGGCGCCGACTCCCCCCACTGCAAACCCTCGTCACTGCCAAAGGTCAGCAACCTTTACCCCCCCATCTCGGAAATAAACATCTTTTCCAAAGAGGGTCCATCATCATCACCAAAGTATACTTATACCTTACTATGTATTATTATAAAAATGATTACACTTAGAAATGCCAAGCAAGGATCAACAGGCTGTTTCTGCAGAAGCAATGACATTTTAAACATTTATTTTTAAATTGTCTAAATCATTTATTTTTGGGGGGAAAGTATTAAAACTTTATCAAATGTACATGTCTGTGGGATTGTTTTTCATTTATATTGCTGTGAATTACGCTGTATATCGCTTACTGAGTCTTTAAAGGTGTTGGAAAGCCCAAGGCCAGTTAGTGACATTTAACTAAGCCAGCGCTAAATGCTAAATCTGTGTGCACTGCAGAAAGAGATTATTTTGGTAGATGTGTGGACACAGTTCTACAGAGGAAGCCCAACAACGGGAACAAATACAAATATCCGTGGCGCAGTTCTGCAGTCGCCTCTACAGCCTGAGGGTTTCTGTTTGTTTTCTCCTTGTTTTTACCTTGCAGTCAGTAACTGTTGTGGTGATTTATGCATAATCTATACAGAAAAATAAAAATCTGTAAAATTAGATTATACTTAATACTCTCAATGGAACTGCGTAATTGTCATATATTGCAACATTAGATGCCATCATTTAACTCCCCTCTTGATTCTCACCCCCCCACCCCTACCCCTGCGCCGGCCCACAAGAAAAGAAATATTACTGCTTCCACTGTCTTTCCGTAAACATCACAGGTGCCCCTGGGGATCACCTTTTAAAGGGATGAGTAGTCAATAGGAGTGCGCTCACAGAAGGGCTGTTCAATGAGCATTATGCTCCTGGTGAAAACCAAACCCTGCGGTGACCCAACATCTTAAAGATTTTAAAAATACACACAAGCCAAAACATATTTCTCGTTTTAACTCCTTGCAGGGTCTGGCAGTCGGTAAAAACCCAGGGCTTTAACTTTCCATCATAAGCCAGGGTTTCATTTACAGAATGTTTATTTCCTCGTGTATATTCAGGTCTTGATTCACACTTTTATACAAAGCCAAAATAAACAATGTTTAGTCTGCCAGGTTTGTGAGTTTTTTTTTTTCCTGATTGTGGCATCGCTACGAAATGCATCCAATTAAAAATCTGCAATCTGTATGTGCCATTTGCCTTTCAATCGATAACAGCGTTTTGTTTTTGAAATGCTTTCCCAGAGTTCCGAAATAGGTCCATCAGGAATAGGAGAGTACTGGTAGCTGCTTCGCTGTTTTAATAAACTGCCCTTTGCTCAATCCAGTCCTATAGACAGCCACGTGTCATTTTACGTGATTGCAGACAATGGCTGTTTTTAATGGATTTGTATCACTCATCATATGTCATCTTTTCCGAAAAACATGAAAAAAAATTAAATCTGCATTTATAAGCTTTTACAGCCTTAAATGGTGACATCAGATGGATCACACGTTCAGAGATGAGAAATTCATTTTTGAAATAACCTTCTGCATAAATGACCCCACCCCCATGGGTCCAGCATGACTAATCTTAATGAGAGAATAAACTGTTTATTGGAACGAATCCTTTAATATTTTTTAGTGTATTTGCAAAACTTTCTTTTGCTTACGGAAAATACCGTCTATGAGAATCGACACAGTAAGAGATTAGAATCAATATATTTATTTCAACACGTCCAGCATCATCTGCTTACAAATTAGGTGTCCACTAATTTAAATTCGAGCTGGAGCCTTGCTATGCTACCATTAATTCCTGATAAGAAAGGACCGTTGTAGTGCCATCCTTAATCTCTGACACATGCTTTTACGTGATCAATAGGCTTCTACTTTTTTATCCCACCCACCCTCCCAAAAAAGAGGAGATTGATTGGTAAGAGTTGTCTGGTGCTCATTTTCATTTCCCTCGCTCCTCATTATTGTTTCAATTAGTCACTCACTGGGGATCAGGGCGCTTTTGGGGGGGGGGTGTAGATGTTAGGAATTATGACCACATAGCCTCCTGTGGTGGTGGGGGGGGTGGCTCAAACAAGTGAATTAACCGGCAGCAGTTTTATGGGAAGTGGTGGGACGAGGAGAAAGTTCTAGCCCCCCCCCCCCCTCCCTTTTTTTTCCCAGC
>JAODJW010000001.1:47215466-47225779 GCA_026777045.1 Hyperopisus bebe | reverse complement strand
CCGGGCCCCCCCCCCCCCCCCCACACACACACACACACACACTTACACAAATATTCCCCATTCCTCTGGTTTGGTATCTGATACTGTAGGATTGTCACTGTCCAACAAACATCAAATCACCCCCCCTTGCCAAATCGTAATTTGCTTCATGCCTGGAGGTGGTGTAACTGAGGCCGGTTGGAGACGATGGAGGATGTGGGGAAGGTAGTTTGGTCTGAACTTCACACCGGCCTCAGCATTTCCCAAATGTTCAGAAAACCATAGGACTCTTCCACAACACAGCGTTATAGGGTAGCTAGTAAACACCGTGAAACAGAATGGCAACTGAATGTCAATTATAAACCAGACTGTCGATAGGCAGGATGGTGATTTGACAGTGAGCTTGTGGTCTGCAGAATGAATCAGCTATTGGCTACATATGAGGGATTTTACTTTTTACTCTGAGGATGCAAACATGGATTTTGCTTAAGTTTTCATCCTAAATGTTTTAATTATATTCATATAGATGAGCAGTTAAACATTTCCTAAGATGTGAAGTTTTGTGTACTTTTAGTGTATTAGAGTGCTGATGTTGTTCATGTGATGAAACATTTAGGAGAAAACATCCATCCATTCATCCATCCATTTTATGTAAATGCTGGTCCTGTGCAGGGTCACAGGGGGTCTGGAATCTCAGAGGCTAAGGGGGGGCAAGCTCACACACGCACACCTACGGGCAATTTGGTGACTCCAGGTAGCTAAGTTTTTGGACTGTGGGGGGAAACTGGAGTACCTGGAGGAAAGCCCACAATGACACGGGGAAAACATGCAAACTCCACACACGAAGAGTTATGGCGTGAAGTAACAGTGTCACCCACTGTGCCACCCCAAGTAGAAAACTTTTATCCTTTAATGGGAATTGTAAAGAAAAATGTCCATCAGTCTAATTCGTTACTGTGGTATTGCACATGCTATAGAACAAGTATGACCACATCCTCCAATCTGCTACAGCACTGAGTTCATTCTATTTTATAATAATACTGCTTGTGGTGGGAAAAAACAGGGCTGTGTCTATAAATATAATCTATTTCATTGCCTGGTGTTTGCATGGGTGATTTCCCTCTCATTGCCACAAATACCTCAATCTAGGATGTGTTCACGATCTGCTGGATTCTCAGCACGCAGATGTTAGTGTCAGAGCATTTAGTGATATTTAAAGGCAGGCACCCTTTAAAAAGCACCAATCATATCACGCAGCCTTCCAGATTTACGTGTAGTCTGCACGCCTCTTGGGCAAGTTAATTGAGTGAAATTTGCATAAGAAATCATAAGGTTATTTCATTTTAAAATTGAATTAAGTTCTTGAAGCTGTGCTTGCTGGGTGGGATACTTTGTGTTATAGCCAGAAAATAAGCTGAATTGGTCTCCGGTAAAACAATTTTGCTTTAGGCTATAATTAAAAGTGCCACGGTATTCTTGATGGCAGTGAACAACTTGGTTACTAAACTAAATGAATAATTGCAAATTTCCCATTTTTAAATATTTACATGTCATTCATTAGAGACCTTCGCTTTTCTGGATATTTGGAGTATTTGGCAATATTACCCGAAGAGGAGCATTTTGGGGGCTGTTGGCTTATTAAGCAGATGTGTTTGCAGATCAGTTTCAACATTTTTCTTTTAATGCAATCAGGCTTCCTTTTGCATAAATTCATGAGTTTAGCAAACAGACGGAAAGAGACGGCGGAACCATCTATAAAACCCCGTTTAACTCTGGGATAAATGTTCCCGGCATTGCGTCTTCTGTCAGCGTGTCCGGTCCTACTGCAGCTTTTGAGAAATTAACACCCCCACCATCTTTTATAACCAGCGTGGGCTGCAGCTCCTAAAACCCCCCCCCCCACCCATGCCATGTGCAAACAGACAACCTAGTTTGTTTCAACAGTGATAAGATTCCTGCCTAAAAAAGACAAAATTAATGAAAATATGACCTCTCTGCAACATCTCCATACCTTCAGCAACGCTTTATTGCCAGCTGTGCATGGGTAATGTACTTTAAGACGTGCTCTTAATTATCTATCTTTGTGTTCAGACTTTTGGAACATAATCCCTAAATGCTAAAGACCAGCAGATGAACTTGGGAGAAACTTGTTCTCCATGTGATGTCTAATTCTGACGACTGGCCTTTGTTGTTTTGTGGTCGGGGATGCTCCCATAGGGCTCTCACATGGGTATAGAACGGTATGAATGACATCATCCCCCCCTGCAGAGCCCGCCCCCCCCTAATTTCACCACCACCCCCACCTTCTCTGGACAGAGACGGAGGGCCTGAGACCGTGAAAGTGACCGCATTTCTGGGGACCCGTCCAAAACACAGGCTGTCAATTAACCTCGCAGTCCACCCAACACCCCCCACCCCACCCCACAGCATCAGGCCTTCTTGGTCCATCGGGCGGCTGGACCGGTGACGCACTTGCAGCTGGCGCCCCCTGCTGTTCGGGCCACATGCCTCAGCATGTCGCCATTCGCGGTTGCTACGCAACCTTTCGTTTACTATGCTATATCTGTGACTCAAACTCTCTCCCAGCCTGGCTGTTAACTTAGAGAAATGGGGGGTAAAAAAACATCTTTTCAAGCTACTCCCGAACCCAGGAAGGTTTGGCGCTCCGCATCGTCATTCCGAGCTCTCCGACGGAGATAATCGTCTGCGCCCAAGTCCCACCGCCATCCAGCGTCTGATGAGACAGACTGGAGTGCCTGCACTTCCCCATTCCTCCTCCGCGTCACCCTTTTCCTTAAAAGCTGGCACCACTGTGATGTGAATCACACTCGCACTATTACTCTGCGTCTCACGGAAGGAGCCTGTGCTGCTCAAGACTGCTTATTGTATTGAAAAGTGTGGGGGTCTGTCTGGTTTAATTCTTTTGGTCACTGATGTCTTTAGCAACTGAGGAGCCGCTTTAAAACAGGCCCGTTTAATGCACTGTGGCCATGCCGAGGTGGCTTCCTCGGCTGGCCCTCTGTAACCCCCCTGCACGGCCCTCTGTGGCCCAACCCAAGGGGCTTCTGCCACTCAGAGTTACGCAGATTTCTGTCTGGCGAAAGTTATGCAAGACTGTGAGCGTGTGCCGTCCAGAAAGATGCCCGATAGGGGAATCAACTTTTTCTTTAACAAGCTCGTGCCCAGTTTCTGCTGAAATAGCTGCCGTTTGTTTTGCAAGGAGTAGCAAAGCAGTTTGGATTGTCAAGTAGTAGGTCTGCGATTCCTCAGAATGTGCTCTTTTTAAAAGCTCGATTTAAAAGTCAGCAAAGCCATTAAGGTTCCTCGTTAAGCCTGTTTAAATGCAGTCAATAGTATTTGCTGCAATTCTCCTGCAGTTAATGACACGTAATTTGCCTATTTGCTCTTTACTCTTTGTAGTATATCACAATAGCTTGTCAGAGATCTTTCTGAATACATGATGATCAATAGAAAATAATACAATGATCGTTTGTCTTATTGTTTATTTTTATATGCTGTTATTTAAGGATCCCCGTTTTTCTGCTGAATTTCTGAGTTGAGAAGATTTAAACTGAAAACACGTATAAAAAAACTAACTCTACTTGGTTTTAAACCAAACCACATAATGGAGGCGAGCTGTGGTTCCCGATCCATGTTCCTATTTTTCCTTTACCTGCATCGGTTAATTATTTCGAAAGGTGCGACATGTTTACAATTTCAAAGGGATCGCAAATGTACCAAAAAAATAAATAATGGCCGCACTGCAATCTGCATTAAAATGTCAGTTTTGAGCAGGTCTACCGTACGGATGGAATAAATAATATGAGACATAAATGTCACAGACCGTATCTACTTCCAGGAATTTCTGCATGAAGTACTGTTCTATCTGCTTGGCTGGCCAGTTGGCTTTCTACTTTGCTCTCTCCACTTTGCTTTTCATTGATCTTTTTAGGGAATTTCCATCCCTGCAGAAATTCTGGGTGTGTGTGCATTATTATTATTATTGTTTTCCCATCTTCTGTTTGGAAATTTTGACATCTCTATCATTTTGACACCATCAGCATCCTGCCTTCGACACAGCCACGCTGTACTTCCAGTAAGCATGGGATAAATTGAGAATCCGACCGACTTGCAGATTTATCGCAAGCACGCAGATTAATTGGGCCATAGACAGTAAAAAGCCATTAATTTAAGGATATCATGGAATAGTAATGAGACCAAATTTACTGTGCTGGCGTTCGGTTTGTAAATAAATCAGGCAGACGTGCCAGGTTGCCCCATTCGGTGTACGTTTACCTTCGCATGCGTTTAATGAATCGTTGAAAGGGGAATCAAAAATACGCACTTGGATTTCTGGCTGCGGCTTGCTGTTTGTGTAGTCCCTTGTTCCCCCGAATCCCCAGCGTCTATTCCATTATTGATGCGAGCAGTGACTGTATTAAATTGCCCTTTTGAGGATGCTTTTTCCCTCGCTCGTTAATGCGGTTTTCCCCCCGTGGCCCCTCGCCGGCGCCCAAAAAGCAGCCCGCGCCTCGCAGATGTTCCGCCCGCGGGAGGAGTGTTTACGTCCAACTGCACAACATTCTCCGCGGAAACAGATCCTTAAAAACAGATTAGGAGACAGCAGGGGATTAGGGTACAGATTGCCTTGACGTGATTTCCCAGCCAGGTTGACTTACCTAGTCCATCTACCACTGCTAGAATTGTCTCTCACTTACCTGGAAGATTGTTTTGAGTCTCAGTGATGAAAGTCTAGGGTGTTTTCCCACTCTTAAGTTCCAGTACATGTGCTTTATGTCCAGTTTGTGTCAGCCACCATCTGTGTGAATGAGTTCCTTAGCAACTGGCAATGGCGGTTCTAGGATTTTTTAAAGTAGAGGGCATAAGAGGAGCCATAATTAATATAGAGTAGCCAACCTTATTATTATCCAGTGATATGTTTTGAATCAATGAGCGATTAAGGGGGCCATTCCAGGGGCCAATCAGCTTTCAGCTGGGTCCAGTGTCCCTGTGGCCCCACCAGTGTTCTGTATACATCTGGCAACAGGCTATAACTGACTTTAGGACACTGGAGAAAGGTGATGAATGAATGTTACATTTATATTGTGCTTTCTAAGACATACACACTTTACTGTACTGTACATCTCATCCAAAGGACCATTAGTACAGTACAGTGTCCCCATCACTGCACTGGAATCTACACTGACCACAGAATGATCTAACCTGTTGACAACACCAACACCTCTTACAGCAGCAACCCACTTTCCTAGTCGGTCACCCATCCAAGTACTGGTCAGCCCTAAACCTGCTTAGCTTTAGGTGGATTATGGAGTCTAAACTGCAGGTGACAAGAGGCTGATGTCACATGGGGGTGACTTGACTGTGCCTTGGCTGGCTTCCTTCCCCACTGTGAGACTGTGATTGGCTATTCTGGTGCCATACAAGCTGGCCTAGTACAGTGGTTTTTAAAAGGGTAAGATTAATGATTTAAACCTCAGGTAGAGGGGAGGCTGCAAATAATAAAATGCATGTTTAAATACTGCTTTTGTCTAAAGGATTCATTTTTCATGGCTGTTTTATTAATCGCTATGAATTAGGGAGGAACTGGCCTCTGATTTTGTTGTAGAGCTGCAAGCGTTTCCAATGTATAGTCATTCTGCTTCGGCATTCAGCCGATATCAGGGAACCACTTGACCTTTACTTTCAATCGAATAAATCTAAATATTATTTAAACCATCACACAGTACTTGATTACTCATCAAGCCATTATGTCATCTAAGAACAACATTACTGTTATTAACACTTAAGCAGCAATGTATGCATTGGAGTCTAATGAAGGGCCTATTATTTTAACTTATATTGAAGTTCATTTGAGTACAGTAGCTTAATCATTTAGTATATTGTAATGCCATATTCCACATAATTTCAAATGTCATGTGTTTTTTCTTTCATTCCTCACATTTTAGTTTCACTCCCTCAGAATCATGTCACAGCTACCTGCCATAGGATCCACCATGATGAAACTGTTGTGAAACTGGCAGACAGCTTCCGGAACTAAAGTACCTGCCCAGTGTTAGTCACGCTCTGTGCTGACCTGGGGAACCAGCCGGGGTTGCAGTCTGCAGAGGAACACCCTCAACGCTGCACCTCGTGCCTAAGCAAGTGTGCAGAGATGATGAAGGCATTTCCTTATGCTCTAACGAATAAAGAAGAACAGACTTCTGCTGGCAGACCCGAGCCGTCGCACAGAGGTGCGTTAAGCTGCGTATGTTCTCAAAGCGAGCCAACCTGTCTTGAAGCAGTGAAAAATCAAGAAAAAAAAATTCACCCGTCTATATTGCTCAATCTCAAAGGATATCAACACTTTGAGTGAAGCAAAAAAGTGCCATTTGTCTATCCTTACTAATTTCTTCCTCATCTCTGACATTCATATGATCATACTGCCATCCACCGAGTTAGTAAAGATGCCCCGCGATCTATGTTAATGAGACAGTTCTGTGTATTTGATTGTCAATAACTTGAAATACATTCTTGTTCCCTAAATGCTGCTGTCACCAGCTCAACGACCCATTAAAATGAAATCACAGGGGGAACCCAGCCTTCATCGGGAAAGGCAGTCTGAAATCTGTGCTGACATTGATTCTCCAAGGAAAGGGGGCGTTACAGCTGTGTTAATGCACTCAGCCTGAGGAAGGGTGCCTCCTGTTTGTTGGAGACTGGGAGTTTTTTGCGGGACTCCCTCAGGGTGTTTGGATTTTGCTCTGATCTTGGCGGAACCTGGAACTCCTTAAGTGCTTTTGGATCTTGATCCTGAGTGTTGGTATGAAGGAACATGAGATTAATACTGTAGGTGGATCCGTTCGGTGACATTGAGGGTCCGTGGTGGTGAAACAGGAGTTACGTCGTATGAGGAGACTTAAGGCTTACTGGTTCCTACACCTCAATCCATATCTATGGTCACGCATCATGGGTATTGACCAAAGAACATGGCCATAAGCACAAGTGACTGAAACTTGGTGTCTCTGTGGGGTTGCTGGATATAACAAGGTGTCAAGCTTGAAGATCTAGAAGGACCTGAAAACAGTAACACTGCTCCTTCGGGTCGAGAGGAGCCAACTGAGATAGGTCAAGAATCTCATGTATGCCACCTGGATGGATCCCAGAAGAGCTGTCCTGGACCACGGACACACTGGAGGGATTATATCTCCCAGCTGGCTTGGGAACGGTTTGGGATGCCCCATAGCAAGCTGGAGTCTGTCGCCATGGAAAAGCAGGTCTGGCCTGATATGCCTGGCACACGGCCACTGTGACCCTCCCCAACAGAGACGGAGGGGAGGTCAGACGAAAGATGAGATGAACCTCCTTAACTGGAGCACATGGAACATGAGTTATGGCCAGAAATGCAGATCACATCTCAGCACATAAATTTGGCTGCCACATGCGAAAACATAAATGATTTTTAATGATATGCTTCGCTTATGCCCAGCTATAAATAACCGCAGAATCAGATGCCATGAATTAAATCTTTGCTGTTTTTATAATGCAGAAAAACAGCAGTGAAATTACTGGTTATTTATGAATTATGTAACTATGGGAAGGTGTCCGGAGATGAAGCCTCACTACAGAAGAGTGTGACCTTCCTTCTAAGACTCTTCTCCCTCTGAATCAAAATGATTTATACAGGTCTATAACTGGTATAACAGAAAGTTTATACCATCACGATTTTCTTAATTAATGGTCAGATGCAACTACTGATACGACCTTAGCACATTTTTAGTAGTGACGAACTTAAAGGCTGATAATTAGGTATTATAAATGCAAACATTGTGCATGAATGACTTTTTTGACATAGAGACGTGATGTATTTTAATTCTAAGCTCACCATTGTTTTGCTGCATTACAAATGGCTTTTATTTTCATCAGCCTAGGAATAAATGTAGGGTAGGTAGAGACGGGGTTCCATCTCGCAAATCATAATCTGCTCAGTTTCATTTATGGCCACATTGATAAGCACGTTATTAAAAATTAAATATGGATGTTAATTAAGCATGGCATCTTGATCATTTTCACATCTGTCCTTGACATCCTCACTGCCCAGAGAAACAGTTCATATGACTCATAGGAGAGGATCTTAGAAACCCCAGGATGGAGTGAAAGCCAAATCTTGCAGCTGACTTATTTTGGGCTTTTTATTAATTTTTTTTGCTGGTATGTTTACAGCTTCCCTGAAAACTGAAAATTTATGCTAGAATACCTGTTGAATTTTTTTGAGTTGCACACAGATTTTCAGTCCAGCAGAACTGGATGGGTGTAAGCACTGCAGCCACTTTTACACCCTCTGGAGAAGGTCAAAGGCGCATGTTTGGTACTGACTTTAACAATCAATTTTAAAAGGTCGGTCTAATGAAGTGGGTAGCGAGGTGTCTTTCACAGGCCACTTTCGGAGACAAAATCCAGATAATGGGTCAAAACCGGCCAGGCAACAGAGTGCAAGTCATACACTAAATGCTGAGGCGATAAACAGAACCTTGTCAGAAACCTGGCAGGCAAAACGGCGATAAACAAAATTTTAAATCAGAATAACCAGTAACCAGAATCAGGTCATGCAGTTAAACAGAGACGGCTCAGCCATAAATGCACTAGTCCAGTGAGGGGCAGAGGGTGTATATATGGTGTGTATGGACCAATCAGCCATAACATTAAAATCACTGACAGGTGAAGTAAATAACACTGATTTCCTTGTTACGGTGGCAACTGTCAAGGGTGCCATTATATATTAGAAAAGTGCACTGTCAGTTTTTGAAGTTGATGCATTGGAAGGAGGGAAACTGGGCAAGTGTAGGGACCTGAGTGACTATGCAGTGGTCAGTACCCACCAAAAGTGCTCCAAGAAAAACCAAATGATGAACTGGCGACAGGGTCTTGGGTGCCCAAGGCTCATTGATGAGTGTGGGGAGCGTAGGATAGCCAGTATGGTCTGATCCCACAGGAGAGCTACTGTAGCACAAATTGCTGAAAAAGTTAATGCTGACTGTGAAAGAAAGGTGTCAGAACACACAGTGCATCACAGCTTGCTGCGTACGGCGCTGCATAGACAAAGTCTGGTCAGAGTGCCCATGCTGACCCCTGTCAACACCGAAAGCGCCTACAATGGGCAAGTGAGCATCAGAACTGGACCATGGAGCAACTGAAGGGGGCTGGTCTGATTTACATTTTCTGTTACATCATATGGACTGGGGTGTGTGTGCATCGTTTACCTGGGGAGGAGATGACACCAGGATGCACTATGGGAAGAAAGCAAGGAGCAGGACAATGTTCTGCTGTGAAACCTTGGGGACTGGCATTAATGTGGATGTTATTTTGACACAGACCACCTACCTAAACATTATTGCAGACCAGGTACACCCCTTCATGGCAAAGGTATTTCCCAATGGCAGTGGCCTCTTTCAGCAGGATAATGCACCCTGCCACACTGCAAAAAATCATTCAGGTATGGTTTGAGGAACATGGAAAACAGTGGAATGTGTTAACTTGGCCTCCAAATTCCTCGGATTGCTGTGTTGCTGTAAGGAAGTGTTCACCTTGTTATGTTAATCTCTGCATATCTGTTAAGACAACAGGTTCTGAACAAGTGCAAAAAACCACTCAGAAATCCCCAAACTCTGGGCCTTCAGACCAGTTAGAGAGTCTCCCATGATGACCTGATTTCTTCTGCCAGTGCTTTTATAAAATGGCCTTTCAATTATATAGACATACGTTCCGTTATATTTTTATGCAATAAACATTACACTCACTTTATTTGGCTGGCATTTGTATTTCATAACTTGAATTAATAAACCATTTTGTCTTTTACTGTGGTTAGGGGCTAATTCAACAATCAAATTATAATTATACCTTGATTACTGAGCTGTTTTACACAGGCCATAAACATAATACAGTGATTTATAGCATGCCTGGGTTTTGCTAGGGAGCTGCAGCTGTAGACCTGTGTAAGAGTGGAACATTGAAGATGGGGGGGAAGTAAATACATTACATCATACTGTTTGACCAATGGGCAATCAGTAATCGGCACAGGAGTGGGCGGACTTTATAAGCCTGATGGAATAGGCCTCTGCCTGCTCACCGGTACATGGCTCATCACTCAGAAGTGTTCAGATCTCCAACTGGCTGAGTGTTACACTATGTTCCTCACTCTGTACTGCTCTGTAGAAACCAGCAGAGGATAGGACGAGCACAGGAAGACTGGACAACTGTCAGCGTCATGGCTGGCTGGTTCAGGACGATACTTTGTAAACAAAGCCACACACCTAAATGTATTCTGGGAGTGATTTTCA
>JAODJW010000001.1:47201620-47215366 GCA_026777045.1 Hyperopisus bebe | reverse complement strand
CGTCATGGCTGGCTGGTTCAGGACGATACTTTGTAAACAAAGCCACACACCTAAATGTATTCTGGGAGTGATTTTCACACACGTTCCGCTCTCTCCGTGCCTGTTTCTCATTTATCCTGCTGCCTGTAGTAATGGAACGAGAGACAAGTGTTAATGAGATGACTGTGGTCAACACAGCTGCTGGTTCAGTACTGCACAGATCTAATGTGAACTGGTCAGACCACAGCACTGCTCTGTCTGACCATCGCAGATATCTAGTTTTGTGTCGCTATGATGTGGTGCCTCTGCTCTTTCTCCCATGCAGTCTGTTTTTTTCTTGATGCCAATTCATATTTCTATAGTTTTCAGGGTGTCCAATGCCCAATGTAATCATACTGTGATATGTGAGTTTATATTATATACAGCTCTGGGAAAAATTATGAGACCAGAGCAACATATATATATTTTCATTTATTTCTCGGTTTATGGGAATGCGACTGTAAAATATTGTAGCACCCAGCAGACCGAGGCATCGCGACGGCAGCAAAGAACAAGGAGACTTGCTTGCCAGGAAGAATAGTCCTTTTTATTACAGTCCTTATAAGGACTATAACAGACACACAATAAGGACCAAACCAAACACAATAACAGAAACACAAGGAAGTCATACCCCGGACTGTAAGGTACACACAAGGTGGGAGATTTATACAAAGCTATGGAGGGTGCACATAAGACACAGGCAAACATACAAGCCACAATCGGGAAATGTAAGGATTAACTATAACAATATAACAGGAATGCAAGGGCTGTTTACAATGACAAACATGGGGCCATTTACACAGTCTGCGAGTATGCTGGGATGTGCTACAACATCCTCCTGAGATCCAAGGAAGAAAGTGTCCTTTAATTTTAGGTTATTTGTCTTTGGAGGAAATAAGACATCTTACAATTTAGATTTTTTTCAAATTTATTTTTATTTTTAATTTCACAGCATGTCCTCTTTAGTGTACAACAGGAATAAATACTTTTCCTAACATCAGTGAAAAGATAGATGCAAAAATAAAATGTCCACTACAATGGACATAAGTGAATGGGTGGGGTCTCAGGAGGATATATCATTTTTGCAAACTCCAGCCTGGCTTTTCCCTGCTTCTCATTGATGAAGGGCTTCTTCCTTGCTTTATGGGTCTTCAGTGCTGCTTCCAAGAGCCTATTGTGAATCCTCCTAGCAGAAGTGCACTTCACACTACTTAATGTTTCCCATTCTTTTTGAAGGTCATTTGAGGTCATCCTCCGAGTTATGAGGCACTGCCAGATAAGTTGATGGTCATCTCTGAATTTAGAAAGTTGCTTCTGCCCTCAATCTGGCAGGTTTTTGGTCATTGCCAGTGTCTCCTCCTTCATCTTTGTCTTGTGTACTGTTGTCTTAGAAACTTTGAACCTGGAACCCGCTCATTGTAGCCTTCCGCCAGCAGAACCAGGATTAAACCAGGATTTAATATATATATATATATATATATATATATATATATAGTAGTCTCTTAATTTTTTCCAGAGTTGTATACTAGCTACAAAAGAAATTAAAAAAAGGTTTACTCTGGTTTGGGTCTGGGAGATGGCTATATTGACTAAAACAGATTTCTTTAAAAGTTGTACTGTTTAGATGTAGATAATGTTGAAAAAACAGGAAACTTAAATGCAGCACAATCTAAATTGTTCATTTGTTCATTCTAAGATCAAGGTGTGGGGGTACTGGCTGGACAAAGCGCTCATTTGTTGTATAGTTGGTTTACAAGAAGGGTGAGCATATTGTATTAATTAGCTCACACTGGGTACAATGAGATGCTACCAGATTATCTGCTACTGGTTAACGACACTTGGACAACTTGGACTTTAGTTTAACTGAAACAGTGAAGTGGCATCCATTAGGAATGAACCAGGTCTCTGTTATGTGAATTTATGTGCAATAACATTTGGAGGCGAATCCAAAAGTGAAATCTCTAAAGCAAGGAAGTAAAATGTCCCCTGTCTTGCTGGGCATTTCATTTCAAAGTAAAGCCATACTGCAATGCTGCAAGTTCCACCTGTAGCTGGATGTTAAATCTTTTCCCGTCATTAATATCAGCTTTCGGCAGTGGCACCCAGTGTGTTTGGCAGGGAGGGTAACATTTTGAGAGACTGCTGATTTCAGTGTGAAACATTACATAATATACAAACCTCATATTCATTTGGCAGGAAAGGACTGAAACCTTTCCTGGAAATAAAACTTTTTCAGTACAGTTTACATGTGGCATGCAGAAAGAGTTCAATTCATCTGCTATTTGCAGATATTTGTCTGTCAGTTAGATTGCTTGTTTCATGTTATTTTTGTCAGCCATGTTGAATTGAAAAAAGCTTACCCTGAAGCTGAACTCAGACCTTAACATATCTATTTTGTAACATTATTTTCCATGGTTATTGTTGTCTATAATGTCTAACTGAAAGAAGAGGAGAGTTCAAGCTTGCTAATTTTAATGTGGTTTAACAGTATGCTATTAAAACTGCACCATCATTAAATAATCCATCATTATTTAAGAGTTGCAGAATTTGGTTCAACTTACACAGTAAGTACAACTACACAGTACATTGAATGCGCACAGAATGGATAAAAATGTGAGAAAATGAGCTGTGAAAATATAACTTCACTTAGAAAGTCGGAAAAGGTCACCTATAAGGAGACCCTTCTTTTAATTGGGGAGCTGGGATAGGGAGATGCGTTGGTTGAAACAATATGTCTGGATAATGAATAAATAAGTAAAAGTGCCAAGAAGAGTAAAGGGAAGCATTTCCCAATCCAGTCCTTGGGGACCCAAAGAGGGAGCAAAAACCTGGAGAGGCTGTGGTTCCCCAAGGATCGGATTAGGGAACACCGGTGTAGGGTCTGCGTTTGAATTCATTAGACAGGCTTGGGATAATGGACCAACTTTGATTAGGTCACCTGCCTGTGCAGAATTTAAGGAGAAAGAATATAATGATAAAATACTGGGCAAGAAATAAACATGCATTTTAAATGCCAGAACGGCTATGTGTGTTAATGCACCGTGTGCCCTGAGAATAAGCACGGCCCTTGAAAGCTTGCCAGTGCAAGTTGCTGAAGTTCTGCTTCTCTGAATTTTCTTCAGTTGTGTCTTCAGATAATGTTGCAAACTCAGTGGAGAACAAGCAGAGATGGGCGTACAATCTAATGAGTGCATGATGAAATTCAAGGATGAGGCTGCAGTGAAAATTTTAAAAAGTACAAGCTTGCAGAGATTGAAAATATTTTATACACTCAGTTATGGTAGTTGTTCATCCAGGCAATGATATACCAGGTATACCAAAAGTGATGAAGGGTTACTGTGGCTTGTGTCGGGGGTGTGGTTATACTGATTAGAAAAGTTAAACACCTGATATTTTTAAAAGCTAAACTGCTTAAATATAGATTTCTGTTGCTTAAATATAAAATAAACACAGCATAATCAAAATCATTGTCAGATAATGCTTGGAAAGAGCACTCAATTGCTGTATTGTTAAATTATCAGAAATTTGGAAATTTCCTGTTATTTTTAATGACACTTGTGAAACGAATGAGTGTGTTCACCTGTAACAAAAAAACCTTAACCCACGAGGCCTGCTCGTGAGAGTAAGCTATGATCACAGATTGTCATTACATCGGTATACATGGCTACCCAGTGGAATTAAGATCACATGGCCTAGGATTGGCCAATCATACACCAGTGCTTGACAATAATGATGGATTGGAAACTACTTAAGACGCTGATAGCTTTCAGTCATGCTGAGTGGCAGCGCTCGTTTCCACCTGTGAAACTGTAATCTGTGCAGTGATTTTATACATTCTGCAAATTGTTGTGTATATCCTCTTGGGCTGAGGCTATCATTGTACCCAGTACTTTGAGATGTACCCTGTGTTGCTTAGAGATGGCTACTGGAGAAAGGTGTCTGTATCTCATGCTTGCTTTTTATTTTATTAGCACAGTCAATAACTTCATCAAAACCTCAAATAAAGGCCCTGCAGACAAAGTATGGTTCTTCCTGTTTCATGGGTGCACTTTTTATTCCATATTCCTTTAGTCCTACATGAACTTGTTTTTGGATTTAATTTACTTAGGCTAACTGGTGCGTTAAACATCTGTCTGCTGAATTATCGGCGAATGGAAAACTGCAGTTAGAAATGAACGTTCCCTTTCGTGTTTTGCAGGATTCTGTCACGGGGACTATTTGTACCGTGTGTGTACGTCACCACATTTTGGATAGGAATACAGTTACAGACACTTGACAGGTTTTGCGCTAATTTAATTCTCTAGGAATCTCAGAGTTATTGCTGAATTATAAGTCTTGCCGCTCATACATGGCCTAGCTGTCATTAATGGGCTGCCTGTGGAGATGGAATCAGATTCCCAAGGGCTGATGCACCAAGTCCCAGGAGAAGCTCTACCATATTAATATAACGTAGCTGTAATGATTCATGTCAAGGCCCGGGAGTGATCCACAGCCATTCATAATATAACACTGAAACTCAGTCCAAACTTGTAAATTGAAAATACAGGGGAAAACAGTCGTATTTGTGTTGGGACAGAGTACAACCAAAATCACTATCCAAAAAAAAAATAAAAATGGACAAGGAGCTGTTGGAGATAAGCTTGCAATGCTCACAGCAAGCTAATGTGTGTGGTGTTTATGTCCTGTTTATGTACACAGGAAGTAAGTTCCAGGTGAGTTTCATCAACAAGTGATGTGGTTCAGGGAAAGGTAACTGGTTCAGTAGATCTGGGCTGGATCCTGAGTCCAGGGCTGATTAGCTGGTGGATTGACAGCACCCCCCTCTCTTAAGGCATCACCTGATGTCCTGGACCCCCAGTGGGACATAAGGTCATGTTGCCTTGGGGCAGGATGGTCCAGATGAAAATCTGCTATGAGAGACAGGTCCAGCATATCCCAGGCCCAGACCCATACTGTAGATGATTGCTCTTTAGGACCATAGCTCACCCAGTCCACCAGATACTGGAGCTGTCTGAGGCAGCACTGGGAATCCAATAGAGCTCGGGTGAAGCAGGCCGGCTTGTGACCGGGGTTCTAGTGAAGGATGTAGTTTAGAGTCTCCAAGAAGAGTGGAGGACTGTAACTGATGGTCTTAAGAAAAATGATATGGAAAACAGGAGATATTCAATACTTTGGTGGCTAATGGAAATAATAAGTTTTAATGTGATGTATTTTAAAAGTGCCAATATGCCAGGGACTTTTTTTTCCGATCACTTGCCTAAAAAGATGAGCAAACTCCAAAAACTGGTTGGTATCCTTGGCTGTCTTTGGCTCTGGCCAGCCACAAACAGCTTGTGCTGTCTTTTCATCCATTTTTATTGCTTGCAGACTCAGTATATAACCTAGAAAAAAAACAGCCGATCTGTGAAATTCACTGTTTTCTGCTTCAGCATAAAGCTGATCTTTTCTTAAACATTGTTAGATTGCTTGCTTGCAGATGTTTACAATACTCAGCCAGCCTGGGAGAGCAAACCAATATATCTTCTATATAAACGATGACAAACCTGTCCCAGGAAGAACTTGTTCATGAAAGACTACAAAATCCTGGCCAGACCTTATGACATATAGGTACTTGTGATTCCCCTTAATGGTTGTAAAGCAGGACTTCCAATCCTTACCCTGGCAAATATAAATTAGATTAAAATAATTTGAACGATTATTCTGGCCCTTCTGACTTGTTCTGGGATTAGAGGCAGGTGGTAGCAAAATTTGACGGTGGCATCGTTCAAGGCTGTGCAAGGACAGAAGCCTATTAGAGGCAGGTGGTAGCAAAATTTGACGGTGGCATCATTCAAGTCTGTGCAAGGACAGAAGCCTCAGTCCTTCTTTTACACAGAAAAGAAACTGGAGGCTGTAGGTGACATAGAGGGTCTGACATCCCATTTTCTAGTGTCCCTTTGATGTTTTTGTGTAGGGCATATTCTTCAAGATGAGACAGAGGGTAAATCTAACTCTGTAGGAGGTGTGCCCTAGACAGAAGATCTATCACATAGTCCGAGGAGCGATGGGGAGGAAGGACAGATGTCTTCTCCTTATCGAACACGTCCTGAAATGAATGGTACTCTAAGGATGTGGGACCTTATCCATAGAAGATCTGGGCTGGATCCCGGATCCATGGCAAGATTCACTGGTGGACTTGACAGTAGCTTGAATCAATCCTGAAAATTTGTTAGCTTGGAAAAGAAATCAGGGTCAGACAGTCCCTAGAGCAATGGCAGGTTAAGGGCCTTCCTCAAGGGCCCAACAATGAGATGGCTCAGCTGACCCTGAGATCTGAACCAACATTCAACATTCCATTCTTGTTGTTAACCCACTGAGATACACCCACACAGATTGGAGAGTATTGCATAGCATTCCTCTGTGAATTTGTAAAACTTTTTTTTCTTTTCCTTCATTTTATTTGTGTTATTATTCAACTGTGGTGATTTAAACCTTCCTTGGCTGATTTAGAAGTAACTTTAGAAGTATCGATCAGTCAGAATGCAATTTGGAATTTTGCAGTCCTCGGTAAATCTAACCCTTGCCTTGCACCCATTTTCTGTGGAGGGACCAGGGGGAAAAGTAAAATCCAGAGGTAAGTGAGTAAACTGTGAAGCAGGGTTGACCACATCGGCTCAGCAAAATGAAAAGAAACAACATTAATATTGTAGGGGTTGCATCACGATAAGCCCAATCTCAGAACTGAAAAGATTCTAGAGCATCGATTCAGCTGGTACCTGTCAAGCTCAAAGCTTGTTTCTTAAACTGGTTTTAGGGTTTTTCTCCTTGGATTTCTAAGTAGGTTCTTTTTGTGGTATTTATTGGGGGTGTGCAGATTTAAGTCATAGTTAATTTCAGCTGTTTGCACTGAAGTGTATCAGTTACATAAAATAATCTGCCATAGATATGTTAAATCTTTAAGTCAGGATTCAAGTAGCACATGTTAATACTTGGTGGAGAATGACATACACGTGAGTGAAGTTCCCATAATGCCTTGCATCGTCATATATGTTTGCTTTTAAATACCGTTCACGTGCCTTTGCAGGTGCTACCAGCACGTCTCCAGCATTGTTGTGCAATGACATGTCGGGCAGCCTCTAATCCCCACATGTTCTCTGGGTCTCTGTCATTCAGGTGGATTGCAGGTGTCAATGCAGACTATAGTCTCATCTTTCCACATTGTAACAATTCTTCATCCCGACTGGAACAGAAATATTTCACTCTTCCAACTGTTGAAAAACAACTTTCTACTATTTAAGCCTATCGGCTTCAATGTTTTAAATTATTATTATTATTTTTAATTACATAGAAGTATAGGATAAGAGTATGATTACATTACAGGCAGAAAGATAATTTGCATATACATACAGTAAGGGAAATAGTTACTTGACCCTACGCTGAATTCTTAAGTTGACCTATTAATAAAGAAATTAGAAGTCTATAATGTCACTGGTAGGTTTATTTTAACAGCAAAAGATAGATTATCAACAAAATCAGCAAGAAAAAAATCATCATGTAACAATTTCAAACCAATTTGTCATTTATCTAGGGAAATAAGTATTTGGTCCCTTGGAACACATGCTTTAGTACTTGGTGGAGTAACCATTGTTTGCAAGCACAGCTGTCAGACCTTTCCTGTAGTTAGTCACTAGGTTTGCATCCACGTCATCACTCTTTGCAAACTTCCTCCAAATCTCTAAGGTTTTTAGGCTGTCACTTGGATCTATGAAGCTTGAGTTCCCTCTATAGGTTTTCTATGAGATTAAGGTCCAGAGACTGTCTAGGGCACTCCATGACCTAAATGTGCTTCTTCTTGAACCACTCCTTTGTTGCCTTGGCCATATGTTTAGGTTCATTGTCTTGCTGGACGACTCACCTACAAAGCATTTTCAGTACCTTGGCTGAAGGAAGGAGGTTCTCATCCAAGATTTTACGGTACATAGCCCTGTCCGTCTTTCCTTCGATGCAGTGCAGCTGTCCTGTACCCTTGGCAGAAAAACACCCCCAAAGCATAATGCGTCCACCTCTGTGTTTGATGGTAGGGATGGTGTTCCTGGAGTTACAGTCAGCATTCTTTTCCCTCCAAACACGGTGAGTAGAGTTGATGCCAAAGAGCTTGATTTTGGTCCCATTTGACCACATCACATTCTTCCAAGCCTCACTGGAATTATTTAGGTGTTCACTGGCATACTTCAGAAGGGCCTGAACATCTACCTTCTTGAGCAGGGGTACTTAGCAAGCACTGCAGGATGTCAAACCGTAACGACATAATGTGTTACCGATGGTTTTCTTGTTGACTGTGGTCCTTGCTGCTTTGAGATCATTAACTTGTAGTTCTGGGGTTAGCCCTCACCATTCTGAAGATCACTGATGATGGATGAGATGAGATCTTCCCTGGGGCCCCAGACCAAGGGTGATTGACAGTTATTTTGTCTTTCTTCCATTTGTGGATAATTGCGCCAACAGTTGTCACTTTCTCACCAATCTGCTTGCTGATGGTTATGTAGCCCATTCCACCTTTGTGAAGGTCAACAATCTTGTCTCTGATGTCCTTAGACAGCTCTTTGGTATTTCCCATGGTGATAAGGTTGAAAATGTAGACAGGTTAGTGACCCAAGTATACTATTTATCAAAGTAATGCCATTGGCTTGGCATCTGTTAATACTTAAGTACTACTTGTACCTAATTTCTTGCTGGCTGGTAGGGGATCAAATAATTATTTCCCTAGACAAAGAACAAATTGATCTGTACCTGTTAAATAATTTCTTTTTCTTTTTGTTTTGTTGAAAATCTATCTTCTGATGTTAAAATAAACTTACCATTGAAATTATAGACTTTTCTTTATAAATGGGTGAACGTAGGAATTCAACAGGGGGTCAAATATTTTTTCCCTCACTGTAGCTGTTGTTAGATGTAAACAAAAGATTGTTGTAATCTTTTGGACATTCACTCCTAGAGTATATGTCCAGACCTCACTTGATACACCCAGCTATAAAGTACATTTTCCTTCTAATTGACTACCTAAGAGAGTGAGGGAGTATTTTGCCCTTCATCTCTTATCTACACAGCCATCTGTCTTGTGAGATTATATGGAATCCTGATTCTTCCCATACATTTAATCTTCCTGATTACACAAGGTGTAGGAGCTGTCTGTCTTCCTCATAGGTAGCGGGGCGCAGACGCCAAGGAGGAGAGGTGTGTGTATGTGTGTGTGTGTGTGTGTGTGTGTGTGTGTGGGGGGGGGGGGGTTATGGGATTAATCCGTGCACTGTGAGAAATTAGGCTCACTCTTCCCTTGCCTCTCTCCCAAGCCTTTGATCAAGCTCCGGCGTGATTAGAGTCTGACCCTGACATGACAGGACTGAGAATTTGTAAAAGAAGCAGGGAGACCTTGTCAGATCTGGCTGGCAGATTCAGAAAGAAAGGATCAGGAAATATTCCGGAGGTGGTCATTCTCCTTCCCTGTTGCCTTGTGGGTAATAATGGTTTCATGTATTCATTTTATTCTGGCAAAAAATGCAGTCTATAATGACCTGACATTTCTTTTTTTTACAAGCTAGGCATCTCATGATTTGAATATAAAGTGAGATCGTGTTTGACTTAATGCACGAAGTTGCAGTAAAGCAATAGTGGAGGGCACTTAATGCACAGCATTCTGCATGCACAGAGATACTTATTTAACTATTAAAATTGGTTTTAAGAATGATCGATGGTCATAAATGCTCAGCTCTGTGTACTTTTGATGGCATGACTGAACTTATCAATTCAGTGATTCCTCACACTTCTGCAGTGTCATCAGGTCATAGTTTATTCTAACAGCAAGAAAATGGCACAGCAAACAGAGTAGCTTGCTGGTAAAATGCACTCAACACAAATCACATTGTGGAAACTAACCAGTCTCTACTGCCCTGCTAGCCTGTTCATCAATGGTGTGTGCAGACCTTTAAACCCACTATAAATAACTATTTACATGCGTTGCTTTGCTACAAGCACCAGAAAGTTACAATAAAGTAAGAAAATAAGTGCTAAGCACAAGTAACTCTAATAAATATAATTAAGTGTTCCTTTCCCAGCATGCTTTTCACTACCAGGAAGTTGTAGCCCCTTAGGGGCAGGGTTCATAGAATATATACGACACTCCTACCGACCAAGGTACCGTCTCTCCTCCAAGTGCGGAGCTTTAAGTTTCACAATAAACCGACATGGCTCAGCCATTGGCCTGGCAGAATCCACGTATACCGGGTCTCCACGTATTAGTTTAAATCTAATGCAACTTATCGGCTTTGCAGTGGAAGAGTTGTGGAGATTAGCAGGCGAGTCGAAGGCTGACGGCTTCATATTTGATTTGGTATCTCCCACTAAATTTGGAGGTGCCCCAAATGCCTTAATGCCCGTCAGGATCTCTTTAATGTATACTTCATCCCAGGATATTTCAATTTCCTTAACCTGCATAACCCTGGCCCCAGCTGGTAATCTCCATTGGTAATGAGATCTGCACTTTTTTTTCCTCCCCCCACTCCCGCCAGTAGAAGCCACCCTCTGCTGAATCACGCTCCACTTTCCTGTGGCTGTTTTGAGCTGCATTTAGAGCATAAAGGTCAGAGTATAGATTTGCAAACAGCACAGCTTTGTAATTACTGATCTGGTCTGTGTCTAGGCCAAGGAAAAGCCAGGGACAGTGATACAAATGATGGCTTATCTCTGCATGTCAAGTGTGACATCTCTCTCGTGGGATTTTGCTCAACGTTGCTGGCTGGGACCCAGTTTTGCCTTTAACTATTTTGCAAGCCACGTTTAATGCTGTCACAGTGACAGGATTTTTAGGAACTCTAGAAAATGCTGGGTGCAGTACTTGCAAGAATAATACAAATTGAGCCCTAACTGAGCATCCCCCCTGAAGAGCTGTTAGAGGAAGCTGGGGAGAGGGAGGTCTGGGTATCTCTCCTGAAGCTGCTACCCCCGCGATCCGAACCCTGGACAAGTAGAAGGTAATGGATGGATGGATGGAGCCCTAACTGAAGTCACTTTTGATTTCATGCCGTTCAGAGCTCAGGAGGCGTGGCAGAAGCAATCAGAAGTCCATTCAAGAAACCAATCAGAAATAACAGTGCTATTTGGTGGTTTAATAGTAAGGTGTCAATCCCATCAGCAGCATGCAATACTGGCCTTCAGCTGCATCCTTTCCATAAACATTAGTTGTGCAAATTGAATATATCCATAAAACCCATGGATCCAGGTGAACAGGAAGTACCACATATCTGAGCTATTTTTTATCTAGGTGTAATGACCCTGAGAAGACTTTCAGCCTTGCCTTAAATTTAAAAAATGTTCACATAACACAAAACATATTAGACCATAAAAGTATACTGTAAGCACTGCTTTGCTTTCTCTATAAAGACCACAATGCTTTTATGTTTTGTGCTGATTTTAAGATTTGATAAGAAATCTTGATTTGGTGGCGCATCAGGTTGTGCGCTATTGTTTAATTCCACGATTTAGCAGTGAGTGCTCTACAGCTGCTTGAAATCACACCCTTTGATAATTGGCATGATTGGATTGAAGACAGGTGCCAGTGTAAGTGCAGAATGGGTGCCGCTGCCACCTATTGTCATTTGGCAAAACCCAGAGTATTGGATGGTTACGTCATGCTTGCAGGTGTGCAGATGTCCACTGGACTGGTGTCATGCCAGATCAGGGGGACGTGGCTTAAGTGGGAGGCTTTGAGGATTACATATGGTGAGCACCATATGAGCTCCACATGGCTCCTATGCAGACCCCGGTCACGGCTGTAAATATGTGAGGATGCCTTGAAAATATTCATCAGAAATTGCTTTGAGAAGTATGTCTACCATGGTAAATAACACCACCATTCTTCTGTTTTTAAATCCATTTGGTACAAGGCTTTGTTCCTTCATGGTGGTTATATCGTACGTTAATTATTCTTCTTCTGCTGTCTTGGTGGAGACATTAAACTCTACAAACTAATGAATAAAAATGTGCTTTTATTTCCAACCCAGACGTAAGGTCAAAATCATACCACAAGAGAGCTTAAAGCAGATGCGCATGCCTTATTGTCAATATATTTTCAAAATGGAAAATTCTATCGATTTCTCTGAATTTTCAATGTGGATTCCTGTGAAGCATGGAACGAATCAAGCAAAATCACTGGTTTTACTAGCTGTTGTGTACTGCGTTGGTACAAACTACTAATAATAACTTCAACATGAAAAATCTTTTAGGATATGGAATTTCTATGTATTGAAGTTCATGGCATGTTTTGCCTGCTCTGAGCGTTCTTTCATGGAGATGGATTTTTTTCCGTTTATGAAAATAATTAAGAACTATTTATAAATTTTTAAAGTTGTAGACCGTGTGGTTTTTATGGAAACCAAAGGCGACTTCTGTCGGCTTTGAAAATAAAGATGGTAAAGGGATGAATAGGTGGCCCTCGATTGCAAACAAATCATAGACACATTCAGTAAATATTATTCTATCCAGCTCTTCATGACAACATGGTGACATGGTGATACCATGTTTTGTCCACAGCCAAGCATAACACAAAACTAATGTTAGGTCCCTCTGTATGTAGTCAGTCAAAGTCTCTTCCCAGCAAGCCATTTCTCCCATTCCAAACTGATCATTTTCTCTCTAATATCCCCACCATGGCCTCACGGGGTTTGATCAATGCTGTTGAGAACTGCAAACGGTTCATTCTGACTGAAAGCAAAACATGGTAAATTGATGAAACGAGGAGGGAGGCCTGGTTTCCTGACAGTTTGCAGCAATTTCCATCTCCGATAAATTAGAAATTCAAAGTACGATCCAGGGGTTACCGATGTCTGCCCAGTATGAGGAGGACTCATATTTTACTCTGCAAATTTTCTTCATATGACACTTATCGTTACCAGGAGCTTCAAAAAACTCAATGCACATTTTAGGTCATGTATAACAGAATTTATATTGTGAAATGTCTTGCAAATGTCATTTGTGATATTATTCTAGCGTCTTTCAAAAGTAATAAAATTTCCTCTCTTGCAAAGTGTATCAGAAAAAGTATAATTGTATTATTTGCTAAACATACTTTGGATTAACAGTGTTTTACAGTTTTACTCTTTTATATCAATCTATATTACTACAATCTCCTGTCTCCCTGGACAGCACTGTGTAGAATGTTCAATGGATTAGTGCAAATTTAAAATATGCGCAGCTTTCACAAATGCCATAAAGTTAGTGAGAGTCTAAAATTGCATTACCTCTTACTAAATGGCTGTATTCTCTTTCTGGTAGACACAGGTTAAGCATTCCTGACTGTGAATAACATTTGGTGTAAGTGCTGTATAAGTATTATTAAATGTTTGCTGGCTATCCACAATGCAGTTTTGAAATTGCTATTATTTTCCACTAGACACTCACCTCTAATGGGGAATTCCACCTGAATTTGGAAATCTCATATGTTGACTCTGGTGTTTACAGTCTATGCCAAGTAACATATTTCGTGTTGGTAAGCAATAAAATTAGCATTTTTATGTTGCGCCTCCTGCCATGCATTCTGCTGACAGTTTCATTCATTCCCACTGAGCATTTACTCATCATCCAACCTACTTATTACCTTTTCATAACACCAAGGATTCATGGGAAAACATGAATTAGAAACCATGAAGAGGTCAGCGAGGTGCTCTCTCTTAATATAAATTTTGCCATAGAGCAAAG
>JAODJW010000001.1:47188353-47201520 GCA_026777045.1 Hyperopisus bebe | reverse complement strand
GGGAAAACATGAATTAGAAACCATGAAGAGGTCAGCGAGGTGCTCTCTCTTAATATAAATTTTGCCATAGAGCAAAGCCATTTAACTGCTATAGCCTTTTGAGGCAAATTAAAGCTTTACTGTTAATAATGAGGGTGAATTTCTTTCAGGAAATACAGGCCACAGTTTATTGTGAAACCTACCTTAATGCCCTTTAAGGAGGAATTGCGTTAATAAGGTTGCTTATATTTCCAGAAGGTCAGTTATATGTTTAGAATGAAATACTTATATTGAGAATAGTATGGTAATGTTAACTTCATTGCTGAAATTCGTTGTCCTGTTGACTTTCTTCCGATATGTGATTTTGGCTTCATACTGATGCTGAGGTGTACAATGAATTCACATTGAATCACAATTCACACTCAACTCAAGACCAGCCAAGTCCAGATATATACACCAATATAATATGTAAATGTATGTCTGTTTCATTCATTATTTTCATCTGGAAATATCTGGGTTAGGCCTATAGCCAGCTTTTGTCATTATGGACTCTAGCTCTTAACATCAGTGTGGGCTTCTTCCATGTTAAACTGTCTTAAGAGGATCGTGGATCAATAATCCTAATTAGCACTTCACAAGCACATCAGATTTTAAGATTTTTCTCAAGCTTACTAATCAATTGGCTGTTTGAAGTGTCCTTGTAATAGTGTTACAATAATTTTCAGTCAGCTAGCTGCTAATTATGTTAATTTTCCCTCTTAAAGGCACCTCAGAGAGTACAAATGCAGTGTGAATTATTTCTAAAGAAAGGTATTGATCAGCTGAAACAATGTTATACATTCTGAATTTAATGCGTGGTTTCACAATCAAATCAAATTCAGAAAAATAACCATGGTTCTTTTAAGTACATCAGAGCTTGGATTATTATATTGCTGCAACTGTTTCTTCAGCAGTTGGAAAATTGTGTTAAAAACGGAAACTGCTCATCTGCCTTATTAAGACATGATAGGTTTAGATGAATTTTTTCAGAATAAACAGTTTTGTTACCTTCTTTGTTTTCGCTCATGCAAGCCTTAATGTGCAGTAGCAGTGACAGCTTGCACCCCCTCACTGTGCCCTCCCATTTCTCTGGTTCCTGCCCCTAATTATGTTAATCATCTCCCAGTTTCCCATATCCCTGGGATCATGGGGCCGTACTGGGGCTTCGGAAGGTTAATGACAGTCTGAAGTGTGATCAGCTAAGCAGCCCCGTCCAGGAGTGGCATGGGCATTTCCCAATGTAGGTACCATACGCAGGTAGTGGTTGGTTTTCGCTGCGTAACGGACAGTCCCCCCCCCCCCAGGATTTCCTGCGTCTGCTGCGTGGCCCCATTTCTGCCTCTTCTCGTACATTTCTAGTAAGGCTCCTAACTACCGGTTTCTCTTTCCCTGTTCGGTTTTCACATAAATGGGTACATATATGGCTGCTGATATTGGACCATCCAGGGCCGGATCTGGGCTTGGGCTGTGGTTCCGTTTGCCTCGGAGGTCAGTTGG
Source organism: Hyperopisus bebe (assembly GCA_026777045.1). Taxonomy (NCBI): domain Eukaryota; kingdom Metazoa; phylum Chordata; class Actinopteri; order Osteoglossiformes; family Mormyridae; genus Hyperopisus; species Hyperopisus bebe. Next base: position 47,200,005 of record JAODJW010000001.1, on the reverse strand, counting down.
CGCTGGGAATGACACCACCAACCGCGTTCTAGAAATACAAGTCGGAAAGCCATAAAGCAATACCGACTGTAGCCAGGTTCATTGCTGGCTAGTGTTAGCAATTCCAGTACTGTGTTTACCAATTTAATGAGACACAAATAAGACATACGTGCTAATAAACAGTATATACTGTAATCGAGGGGCCCCAATTACTTCTGTTGCGCAGAGAAATTTTCCTGGAAAGGGGGGGCACCCAAGTAAAGCTTCACTTAGGGTCTCTGAAAAGGTAGATCTGACCCAGGAATCATCAGTTACTAGCAAGTTTAACAGAATATGTACATGTAGGCTCTATGACCCTGACTGGGATAAGTAATTAGAAGATGGATGGATGGATAGATATATGTACATATATGGATGTGTGCGACATGCAATCTGTTTGTTCAGTCTGTTGTTGAATCATTAGTTACCAGTGAGTCTGGCAGCCATTCCCTTCCCTTTTCCATTTTCGCTATGAGTACATATCCATGTGAGAGCGTTTGACATACATCCTGTAGATAAAGTCTGTGATTTTATTACACGGATGGCAACAGTCCGCCCCCATGTTTCGCTGAGACAATGAAAGGACCCGCTTTTGTTTGCTGGTCAAGAAAGTGCCAGTAGAATCACGGTTATTTTCAGAAGGAGGGCCACTGTGTCACCATGGCAAAGGAAAAAAGCCACTTGTACAAAATCACAATGGAGGAAATGAGTGGGATTCAGGAAATGAGCCCCACCGGAGCTGATTTCACAGTGTTCCGGAACAATATCCTTTGAAGCTTTGGAGGATAATTTATCACCCAAGACTTTATTAAAACTGATATCGGACATCGATTTGTAAGCCACCTAGGTATTTTATTTCAAGGATGCTTACAGAAGATCATTTATTTTACCTATTGCTACTTTAATATAAAATGTAGTTCCAAAAGCACGATATACTGTAATTTAGGGTTCCCCAATTCTTGTTCTGGAGAGCCAGAATCCAACACAGTTTGCAGATTTCCCTGCTCAGACACACCTAGTAATCCTGGTAATTAGCTGATTAAGGTGTGATTGAGCAGAGAAATCTTCAAACTGTGTTGGATTCTGGCCCTCCAGAACCGGAATTGGGAAACCCTGCTGTAATTGCTCAGTTTAACTGAAAAATATGTTATTTCTGATGATGTTATTTTTTATTATGACTGTTTATTTTTCTGTTTCACGGTTCACTGCTAGTGATTTGCATACCCATATAAAAAGATGCTGGGAGACACCAATGAAGTGTGATCACGTTTTCTGAGACACCTCCTTTGTCACAGTTTCTAAACTTTGAAAAATCATTTTATGTTGCTGTAATGGTCACTTTAAATCTGTCCCATATTCCTCAACAAATGTTTCCTCTTATTTCTGCAATAAAACAAGATTCCTGTCTGGAAAAGAATGCACAGTGTTGGGGAAGTTACTCACAAAAGTAATCCATTAAAGACAAAGGTGGAAAGATCCAGAAAGTACAAATCCAAGATTTTGCTTCAGCAAACCAGTTGAGTATAAAGAGTTCCAGTCACAGAGTACATCACCTCTGTCTGTAATGAATTACTTTTTTGAATAACTTCCTCAACACTGTGTATGAAAATATGATTTCGATATTTACCACATTTGGATAACTATGGGAAAAGAAAAGAAAGTATGGAAATATTTTGGTGTTTCCAGACTATTGACAAAAATAGGCCTATCATATTTTAAAAAAATCTGAATCTACCTATTAAATATTTTTGGTGAAGACACCAATATGAGCCCGGTTCCAGCAACATGATTGTGCACGGAGTGTACACTGAAGACAGAGGCCCAAATGAAGTAATGGTAATGTGTCTGCACGTTCGATTACTTTCCAGCGAGAAATATCGATGTAGGCTGCTTTGCAAATTACAGCGCTCACAAGGGGGAAATGCGAGTTTTCACCTGCTTGGTTTGCCAATCTGTAGAGTTGTAACGGGCTGGCTAAGGATCCCAAATGTAAACGGAAAACAATATGTAAAGCTGTTCGACATTACGAACACGGGCGAGCCGTCACCCCTCTGGTGGGCAGAAGCTTTGTCCTGCAGTCGCAGCCAGTAGCAAATCACTCCCTGAGATGCATCTTCTGAAGGGGCGCCAACCCCCCCCACCACACCCCTAGATAACCTTTACCAACCGCATACAGTCTGTAAAAGTATGGAAATTTAAAATGGAAAGTGTTTAGGAACCCTGTTGAAAGTTATAAATTGGTGAAAAATACTCAGAATTAATATAAACATATTATACAAATTAAAAAGAGTAGCTACATTTTAAAAACTCTTTTTAAACTTATTTTAGCTTGTTTTTTAACTTTTTAAATTTAAGGAAAAAGCAGTATGTTTTTACCCTTTATGAGTGACAGGTGAAATTTTAGCCAAAAACAAACCTATCATTGTATTTTTTATTGCACCATTATATGTGTCACATTAAGCCTTAAATATACTGCTGACTTGTTCTTTCACTTTAAAAAAATCAAAATAGTGCATAAGGCATATTTACATTTTGGTCTGAAATATATGCATATACTCACATTGATTCAAAGGATCAGATTCATCATCTTTAAATGAAAATGTTAATTGAAATTTAATTGAGAATGCAATGTACATTTTTAGCGGTAGCATTCTGAAATGCTAATGACAGCCACGTTTTCCTTGTTTCGCGATTATTTTCTGGGCCGAGCTGTCTTCATTCTGACACCGCTTCCAGAAGGAAATGAATTAAGTTTTTAATTCAGCCTTATGGGTGACAGAAATTGATTTATTTGCAGCATGCCTGCCTCTTGATTAAAGTGACTTTGGATAAACAAACGCCGCGGGCTTCCACCAAACAGCATTACCGTGAGCGCGTCCACGCCACACCGAGATGTGGATGGATCTGAAATCAGGAAACAGTAGAGGCGCTGATCGATCATGAAAACGCAAGGTTGACTTTAATTAAGAATCACTCTGGAGTGCTCTGGTACATGCAGGGGCCTGTGATTCACCAGAGAGAGTTTCCGTGCCCCGTGAGGTCTGCGGGAATATAAAACAATTTCTTGCGTTCTTCTTGATTTTACCACTAATGAAATCAGGGTTACATTAGGAAATACTGCCAAAGTGTGAGACAGAAACTCAGCCTACTGCACCCGGATGGAGTAAACAGCCTTTGTGTTGGTTGGTTAATTTTTTTGACCTACTACAGGAAATACATGCTCTTTGACTTGAGTCTGCCTACCAGTTAGATGAAGTGTCTCAGTGAATGATTTGAGAATGACCGTCATCATCATCCTTGTGGAGATGAAGAATTCCTCTCTGCCATTCTGTCAGCACAACCAGCTTGATAACATAACTTGCGGCTCACCTTTCAGTACTGCCCCCATCCCCTCATGTCGTCATCACCCCTCCCCTTCCAGAGTCATAACCAGAGATGTTTTATAATAGCAAAAGGTCCCTGAAGGATCTGATGGGTAATTTACCTAATGGTGACCTTCGTCGTATGAGGTGTTCCTCTGTGGTCTCTGAATAAACTCTCTGGATTCCCCATGATAGGGTCATTCTTAGTGGTTAGACTAAATTGATACGGGCAGTCCCCGGGTTAAGAACATCCGACTTACTAACAGTTTGTACTTACAAACGCATTGACATAAAGCCTATTGTAATAAACATTTGAGTTAAATACAATGATTCGTAATAACAAACACACATACTGCTTTGTGACACTCAAGAAAACGTAGTGCAGGTTCAGCGGTTCGTCAACTTGAGGTACAGTAGCTTATGTAAGTTTCTTTTATTATTACTGTATTATTATCATCATTATTATTTTTAAAAATAATTATTATGCACTGTATTACTATTGTTCCAACTTAACAACAGATTTTACTTAAAGACAGACTTTAGGAATGGATCTCATTCGTAACCTGTGCAAAATTACTGTACAAACCTTTTTTTTTTTCCATATATAAACCTGAATCACCCACCAGTACACTAATATTTAAGTCTTGGCATCACACCTCTGAACTGGGATATCAGGCTTTGTTGGGTTCTTCATCTTTAGACATCCTATAATATATCTTTATGATATAATTTAATTATCCAAAACTAACCTTATGAAGCAACTACATTTAATTTCAGTATTTAGCCTGTGGGATCGGCTTATCTCTATGATTAATTTTGTATGGGATTTGTGATATTATACAGGCAGATGTCAGCAGTTGTCTGATTCTATGTGCTGGTGTTATATAGCATCACATCAGTACAGTGATTTTATAATTCTAGATCTATTGTTCAAACAATAAACTTATTTTATATCGGATATTTATTACTTTATGTCGGAATTTGGTACATTTTATGTCTAGTATAACTATTCATTGCATATTCATATTTTGGCAACTGATATGTGGTGGTGCCGTGGAATATTCTGGAATATTCTATGGGATATTGCTAGCTGCAGCACATGCCACAGCCCCAGGAATACAGATGACTGATGAATACTTGTTCATTCAAGCATAGTCGCACATTATATTCTTTCCCTACCAAGTAAACACCATTTATTGATGCTGCATAAAATGCCATAAATTCTGCTCTTCCAAATGTTTCACTTGCACTCTGGTATTTGGCTTGATCTTCTACGCCCAGCATAAATTGAAACTACAAGCACATTCAAAGATCATTGGTAGATGTGATGTAAGCTTAGAAATTAAATGTACAGTGCTTAATAAAATGCCCTCCATACCAAATTTCCCCACATAAATAAGTTCATATTCATGAGGTGTGTAGCCAGTCGCAGCTGTGTAACATACAGCCGTGTAATATTGCCATGTTTCACAATTACCATGTCATGCAAAACTCGCAGACCATTTCTTACACGGCCATGGCCATTGTGTCTGTACAAGGAGGCCACATTTTGGGCCTGGAACCACTTCTCAAGACCAATACGAGATGAGAGCTTGGGGGATTGTGATCGGAGCGTAATTGTGGATTCTTGTGTGGTGGATACTTCAGGACAAATAAGAGAAGAAAATCTCTTTGGAAAGTACTTGAAAACCTGAAGGACAGGCATTAGTCTGCAGCAGAGGACAGACTTACGTCACTATGGCGGGCTGAGGTTCAGCGTGGATTGTGAGCATTTTGTATCAGTGAAAAAGGTCCAATTTTTCCTTCCTTCCTTAGCTGGATGGCTGTGTACAAACCACTCATAGCACATAGAACATCCATTTGCTGGTCTAGTGATGCAGAAAGAGTCCTACAGGCAGTGGATGAGCTTTATATGCTCTGATAAATCTTACTCAAACATGCTCTCTCTCCAAAAAAAAAAGAAGTTCTGTGTACTTGTGTGGCAACAGCCCATGGTCAGACCTGTGAGGGTCTAGTTTGCATCCTGATAGGGGGCGCTATCTTCCAGGACCCCACTCCAACATGACACATCAACTGCGTGTCTGTCAAACCACTCTATCATGAAGTTTTCCCTCTTCCATAACCCTATTACTGTGTCTAATAATGCAAGCCACGAGCCGATTTTCAGTTCCATTTAAGCTAATTGAGTTAATTAGGGTTGTTCATGCTGTTGATTTTATCCCAATCTGTTTTTTTAAATATGGACATTTTAAAAAACTGCCGGTTAATTATTTTTCTCGTATTTCTAAATAAAAATATAAAAGCAGAGAATCTTTTATATTCCATGTCTGTAAACATAAAATTTATGTGAAGTACATCCATGTAAAAACTGACTTTAAGGCTGAATTCATGATAACGGTCCTTTAAGGGGTATATACTTCCAAATACTGTGAGCTTTGTTGGTCATGAAAACTGACAGCTGATTTGGCTCCGAATCCCTGAAGGAATCTTGCTAGTCATGTTTGACCTGACTTTTTTTTTTTGAAAATGAGAAATAGTCTTTTTTTTAATGCTAAATTATGTTTTTTCTTTTTTTTTTTCTTTTTTTTTTTAACATCCCAACTAAGATTATTACAGTTTACCAAATTATACTTGGGGGAAATGACACGATTCATTCAATCAGCAGCTCAATTGAAGCTAATTAATTAAGATCTCAGCCAGGAAAAATCAGCGTACATGTAGGATCATCAAAAGCACCATTGAGAATCTTTGCAATATGCCATCTGTGGCACCTAAAATAGTTTGGGACCATTTTGAACCCAAAATTAATTTTCTATCACTTATGCATATTTCAAGTTCTTCGACTGAATTTTGCACAAAAGTATCTCCACAGTGCGGAAATACTCCATTTGGCTGTATTCCAGAATAGTTTTAGATTTCCTTAGTTACACCATTTATTGATACTTATTTACTATAAAAGAGGTTTCCCAGCATTTTTAGGTTGAGGCATCTGCTGTGGCATTTACAGTAGGTGTGAACTCATTTGCAGCTTTGCAGTGCATTGTGGTCCGCAGAAGGATGCATGAACAGCTGTAAACAGGATATGCTTAGTAATGGTGTGTAATGTAAGTAATTTAAATGATTATTAATAGAGGGACAGAGAGAGATAACATCCAAAAGTCAAGGCTGACTAATTATGGATTTCACAGAAGAGCGGAATTAGTGTATAGCGTATAGTGTATTCTTCATGCTTCATGTATAGCAGCAGGTTGTTTGTTCTAGCAGAATGGCAGTGGGGGCAGATCAGAGCACTAAGCACTACATGTGCTTCTTCCACGCGTTTCTGTCATCCATGGCCCAGGCTGTCCCCCAGAGGCTGTCACAGAAGGACAGACAGACTCAAATCACTGTCACAGTGACAGAGAGGTGAATATGAAACAGTGGCTTTAATGATAAGCTATTCTTGCACAGCTCAAACACCATGCTTGAAGCAGGGTCCCTACAGCCTTGCCCCAGTGGTCTCTGTCTCAGATTCAAGCTACAATGTTAAAACAAGGAGTGAAAAGAGGCGTGGCCCTCCCTATAAGGGCCTGTAATGAATGGCAGATTTTTAAAGGGTAAGACACCTTTGGTTTGCAATCTCCACCCAGATGTTTTTTCTCAGATATTGAACCTGCGTGATTAATGAACTTTTTCTTTGAGACTATAGAATTTAACAGCCTCTGACTCATGGCTGTCCACTGATATATCTGTGTGATGTATATCTCTGCTTATCCAGTACAGGATCACAGCAGCCTACTCCAGGCAATGCACTATGGGAAATTTACAGGTAATTCACCTAACAGTACATCTTATGGCTGCATGGGGAAAGTGTATCCGGAAGGATCCTATACAACGCAGGGAGAACATGCAAACTCCACACAGAGCAGGGGTGAGAATCAAACCCCCAGCTGGGGAGGGGAAAGCAATGCCAGCAAATGAGCCACCTTGTGATGTGCATGCATGTTGAAAATTAATATGTAGGAATTTTTTTGCCTTCTACCGGATAGCTGTAGGAATTCAATCAGGCTAAGGGAAGGGGCTATGTGTGGCTCAGTGGGCTAAGCCTCTGTGTCTGTGATTGGATGGTTACCAGTTCAAGCCTCAGCAGAATAATCACATCCATGGGCCCCTGACGTTTAACTCCCAGCTGCCAGGATACTAACCCTGTACTGTGACTCCTACAGTGCATGTTTGCACTCACCTGTATGTGTGTCTTCACAACCATGCCTGAAGCAGAAGTTCATTGTAGTAGCACGTCATCTCACGAGACATTGGAGGAGTTTAATGGGGCATATCTTCCTGCAAGCTCCTCCCTATTTTCAAATTGCCAATCAGCTGGCACCACATGGGTGGACAAAGCACTGATAGGAGGAATGACACAACTCTAACTGCTGGAAGCCAGTTACTGGCAAGCTTTTGCCACAGCTGATGAAGCTGTGCAGTGCAGACAGCAGAAGAATAAATCACAGTTTATTCCTTCTCTCACTGTTCAGAACAAAAAAGCCTATTTCCCCCAGTCAATCAATCCGTCTGCATCAATAGCTTATGTTCACATTAACAAAACAGAGCCAGCTCACCTTTGCATTTTAGCGAAACGCGGACAAGGTAGCTATGAACGCACAGAGTGCGATGCGCGGCACTTAAAAACAGAATAGTGAAAACCGCAGGCCGCCAAGCAACTGGGTCTCAGCTAGGCCCTCACACACCATGCAGTAATGAAGAGTGTTATAATAGTAACTCGATGACCTTTTCTCTGTGGCTTTTTGAGCCTTGCATGCTGCTGCTAATTTAACATTTGCTCTTGGCCAATGGGAGGCATCTGAGGTGGTCGGCGAGAGAACAGAGAGAGGCAGTCGGCGTCGGGGAGGAACACGGCAAAGGTCATTGATTCATCTGTTTCTATTCAAGCCTCTATGCTGTGATGACATCAAAAGAAAAAAATAACATAAAAAAGTGACCAGATGCTCATGCATATTCCTGATTCTGTAGAAACATCTTTCGCAATATTTTCTCATGCAACCCCCGCAGTTCCTCTTCTCTTACAATTATCTCCGTTTAATCCCTGTACTGTCATAATCAGCAGTTTTGCATTTAATAATATATGTTGTGGCAGCAGAACTGCAAAATGTAAATAATAACATGTATTTATTAAGGGAACTGTAAATAACATTAAAATTCAGGATTTTTTAGATTATTTACAAATTTCATTCTATCTGTTATACACCATAGTAGAATAATTTAAAAAACACCTAAATACTATACCTAAATGTAGAATTTACTGAGATCATCAAAGAATAAAATGATTTGCTAAAGGATTTAACCTATTATATGTGAAATGGTGTTTTATACCGGAGAGTTTGGACAATTTAAGTAGTTTGATATTAGCTAAAGTCCTTTGTCATATATACGACAGTGTCTTCACATGCACTTAACAGTCATTGTTTATATATATATATATGTGTGTGTGTGTGTGTATATATATATATATATATGTATGTATGTATGTATGTACTGTGTTATACAAACAAAGCGAGCACCGATAATTGTCTTATTGAGAAGAGGCTCACAGTAGATTGTGCAGAATATTCATGAAGCTGTAGAAGGTTTTATTAAGGTTTGTTTTGTTTCCTTAACATTACATTTTCACATTTGTCGCAGCATTATAAATAGTCAATACCTTTTGAAGTTGCTGTTTGAAGGCAACAGCATCAAAATGTTTTGTTGTGCTTAAAAAAAATCCATGATTGATGGTTATTTTCCAGTGCCTGCAATTTTTCTTTGTAAAATCGATAGCAGTTTACCAGCCACAGCTGGAGGCCTCATTTCCAGCATCGTCTCATTGGCCTCCTTGCAAGCAAATTTGTAGCGGACGCTATCTTCTGGTATTCATTAAATGAATGAAAGGCAAAAGGCAGCAGAGCTGCCCCTTAATGAACCTGCTTTCATGGTACATTTTCCATGGGCTACTGTGTTAACGTTGCCTTTGGGTGCGTCATTATCTGCAGAACGCACTGCACTGGCGCTGACAGAACATCTCTGTAAGACTAGGCCTCTTCCAAGGGTTATGTGATGCACAATTTCCAATCCCAGCACACAGGAATATCTAAAAGCATTAATCTAAGCAATTTTTTTTTTCAAACACTCTTTATTATTTACGCTTTATATTACATTCTTTTTTTGCACATCTATATCCATAACAACCTGACGTCAAAATGATATGAAACGTATTACTTGTCAGAACTTTATTCCCTGTGGTCATTTGCTTGGCTGGTTTATATTTGCATTAAGAGTTTCTTTTTTTCCATAAAATTTCAAGCTAGGCCTGACATTTCTGTTTCTTATGGGAATTTTTGGACAACAGATCACATTTTTACATACTGTAATATTTCTCACATCAAAATCACATGGGGATAATATGTAAAATGTATTGTGCAGGTAGACATATATATATACAAAATAGGTACAAATAAAAAAACTATTACTTTTTTCAGTGGGGCAATAAGGTATTGGAAGGAATGAAAGATCCAATGGTTATGCTAAACCGGAGAATATTTAGTGATTTTGTGCTACTTCACAGTTTGTTTTCATCCTGAATGTCACTGTTCATAAGTAGCTTATAGATATAAAACGCCTTTCTGTCATGATTAGGGTAGCATATAAGTCTTTGATCTTCTTTATAATATGACCTTTTCTTTAAATTGGCTCAGTCAGAGTGGACCAAACAATTATTTTTTTAATACTCAAAACATGATCCTCCATTCATTATTTCTCTTATGACTAATGATACAAAGTACAATACATCAATGCATGTCCGCTGTCATGGCAACAGCCGTGCGGTTTTCTGTTGTTCATCATTAAAGGTGTATTTGACCATGCTGCAGTGTTCATTGTTTTCTGAAGGTTCTGTTCGGTTACTAGCCTCTGGGTCATTTAGGGCAAATCCTTAATTCTGACTGTTACCTCAATGACCAAAGTATCTTTCATGATTGTGGGGAAGCTGAGAGAATAGAATGAGAGAAGCAACCACAGTGTGTAAAAGACGTGACCCGAGTCTTTCATTCAGTGCATAAGATCCAGTGATTCCAGTGTTATTTCATTGGAGGTTATGCATGTGAGGTGTTTGAGACTGGATGGCACCTTGATGGAATCTGAGGGAGGTGTTGTGTTTTATTTATTTGTCTGAGTTATTTTACTTTCTTGGACATGAGGTGGGGCTGACTCTGGGATGAGGTCAGGCTGGAGATAATACTAGTTATACTGTGACCTCAACTGCTACACATGCCTAAGAAATGCGGAATTATGCTTTTTGAATTTCTAGCAGTGTTCACAAGGGGTCTCCAGAAGTCAGGTCAGATTCTTTGTATTCTGGTGCGGAGACTTCGCCAATATGAATGCAGATCAGGCAAACATATTTAAGGCTCCCCTCTGAGCAAGTGCAGGGCAGCAGGGAAGCTCTCCAGACATCCAGAAAAAGATGCTGTCAGCCAGGCCAAGACGTGAGAGTGTCCAGTGGAAATCAATAAAGCCAGCGCTGCGTGACTTGTTCGCGGTGTTGCCGTCGGACAGGATAGTAGTCATCTTCACGTTGTTCCCCTGTTTGTGGTGTCTATGTGCCGTCTTCTGAGACAGACCTGACACCGGTGCTGGCGGAGGTAACGATGCACTGGCCAGCACCTCGGGTATCCGTACGTAGGCAGTACAAAGACTCACCATCCTTAATCTGAATTAGTAGCAGCAGTTCAGTTTGAAGCTTCCTGGATGCTTGACTCCACAGGAAGAAGGTGTTTCATTTTCCTCACTTATTTGAACAAAAAACAAGAGGAAAACTGGAGGAAAAGCTGTCCTACTGCAGCATAAAAGCAGCACATTATAAAACAGAGAAATAGTTCTAAAAGCACTGAAAGCCAGTATTTTTTAAGGAACCAAATGCATAATAATGTAAAACAAAGCAGTTGTTTAAATGTATCATTTTTAAGCCTTAAAATATACATTATAGATTGGAATAGTAAATTGTTTTAAACTATGCATACTAATGGGTGTTTGGATAATGCATTTAAGGAAAATTTAATGAAAATATCACTGGTAAATATGGAAGCATGCAATCATGAAGTGAATGGTGGTACAGTCTCTTAAAGCTGTCTTTGCTATTGCCTGAAAATCACGTATGCTGTTGTACCTGCTGGCTATAGCTATTAGCAATGGGGTGTGTGTGTTTGGCGGGGGGGGGGGGGGGGGGGCGGGGGGGGGGGGG
>JAODJW010000001.1:47176945-47188343 GCA_026777045.1 Hyperopisus bebe | reverse complement strand
GAACATTATGTTATATTGTGATCTTCTCCCTGTTTCATTGTGTCATTTCTTTCATTGTGTAACAACTTCGATGGAACAAAAGCGCCCTGAAATACCCTAGGGAAAGATTCTGATTGTATATTTGGAAATGTTTTACAGTGTAGTAACTCCAATTTTTCCACTTAATCTAAATATTTTAATCGATAAAAACATCATTTCTGGTGGCTGAGGGCTCAACCTTATAGTATAAATACAGGTGTAAGTCAATAGAATTCACATTGACTGGTTTCCACTATTACCTGCTACAGCCTAAATGAATCTAAACTCTTCAATGTACAGTGTTCAAGAAGGCTTATATGAGGGTTGTCTCTATCAGATTGTAGGTTTTATTGTCTATTGTCCATTCTGTCAGATATCACTGGCACAAGCCACATTTTCTGGTTTGATTTGGCAGGCCTCTGTTAAATACACATCGCCTGATCGCATTTTGTATTTTATCAATGCCAGCGCCTCCCCAGGGAAGCTTGCACAGGGTGCCCAGCATGGGTTTGTTCCTGAGAATGCATGCTTCCTCACGGCCCCTGGAACAAGCCTGCGTGATTCTCTTTGCTGATGCTAACCATTGTGCAGGTCCAAACCCCCTTTCCGTGGGCCAACATATGCTTTGTGCATTTCAAGCTAACGTGTTTTTATGGAATGCTAATTGCTGACGTCATCTTTAATTCTGAGGTCCGATCAGCCCATTTGTTATATCTTGGAAGACTATAAAATAAAGATGAACTACCACCTTAACAATATTCATGAAAATAACATCAATAATAACTAAACAATTTAACAAGGTGTAGTAACACAATCTTGAAAATCCTTAACATGAATAACAAACACACACATTGATTTCATAGGAAATTTTTTAGTCTTTTATTCATTGAGATGAAATCAGATTTACTCTTAATATTTTAAAAATATTTTGTGAAGTCAATTGTATCTTCAACAGTTAATTCATAACATGAGCGTGTGCATTGTAGAACATTATATATGGCTGAACTTCACATACGGTAACTTCAAAGGGTGAATGAAAAGACATGACTTGGTTCATTTATAATCTAACATGGGTTAAGGAATCATTTAAGCTGCATTTTACCTGAGGAGCGAAACGAGATGATTATGACTTTTTGATTTACAAACACAGAATGTTTAAAAGTTACTAGCACAGAGCTAATGTATTTGTTTATAATACTCTCATATTTCTCAGATGAATAATGAATCTTTGTGTTCAGGAAGAAAAAAAATTAAAGAAAGCTGTCAGTCAAGTGTTCCCATGCCATAAACAGTAGTGACAGGAGAAATGAGGCCTGTAAACTTACAATTGTTGGGATAATTGTGTGCAGTCAATCATAGCCTGGTTTTTATCACACTTTCCCCCGGTGTCTTGTGGTTCCCATTGGGTTAGACTGAGCAGTGACTGACAATGTGCCCTGTGGTTCCGCCCACAATGGGTTTCTGAGCCTCATTTCTTCCATCAGCAGTATTTTTTCCTAATGGGAGGCAAAAGTTTACGTTCATACTTGACCGCTTTCACGTCTAGCTAGATGACAGCCTCATGACAGCTGCAATCTTTGTATTGATGCCGTCTCCTGGGATTGGAGCTTAATAGCCGGTGAAATCCCATGATCGCTTAATACACCTGTCATTAGCTGTTGCCACGGCGTTAACAATGCTTGTGGCCTGCGTGCCCATAGAACCTAAAGAAACAAAACACACTGGAGGGGAAGGTGAGTGAGATGCCCCTGTTCTAAAGTTAGAAATGTAATTGCAGTCCCTTAATAGAATATACAATTTCTGCAATCACAAACTGTGCTCCAGCACTTTGACCAAACTGTCTCACTTTGTTTCACTTGTTTTAAAAAGCATTTGAATTTAATACAACCAAACAAGTTAGACAACTGGGTTAGGACCTTAATGCGTCAATGGAATGTTATCTTTAAGAGACTTGTTAAAAAAATAATTTAAAAAATAGGCAGCCCTGTATAGAAATAGATTTTCTGGTAATTGTTTTTTTAGCTGGAGGCCAGAGACGGAGAATCACAGAGCCATTTGGGCAAACCGTTTATTTCACAGCATCAAAGGGAATAACTTCCAATTTCAAAATGATATTATATTTTTTTTGTCATTTAAAGGTTTGTGTGAGATAAGGAGCCCCCGTTCCATATGTTACACATACACTTTGACACTTTCCTACATCTTCCTACATCTCAGAAAAAGGTAATATGCTCATAATTACATATGATCAAATGCAAATAAGTAATAGTAATTTAGTAATGTTAGCAATTAATTAACATTTATCACAGTACTATTACAGTTTAACAACTTGCTTTGAATAATTCTGTGTGTTTGGTAGAGGTTGGTCAATTTTAGAGTGGAGGTTTTGTCAGTTTGAATTGTGCATTGTATGTTAATTTATCTGGCGCTTTCCCAGTGGGTTAACTCAGCGGGGTAAGACACCTTTTAAAGAGCCTTTTAAGGTTATTTTGAAGCATTAATAGAGACCATCTGGAAAGGGATGGTAGAGACCGCATTTCAGTCCACATGGGCGAACACGGCACAGCCAAGTGACTGACCCTTAAAAAGACAGGTACTGAAATAACTTCATTAAGTCATTATTCTCTGTGCTGAGCTAATTAATGAGACTGTTGGGGACAATATTGAAGTGACATCTAGTCTGGCATGTTGTAATGGCTATCAAATGAGCTTCTTTCTTCGCCTCAGTTGGCTGCGATGTTCATGTAGTATAATGCAGCTGTAATATTATCACCAGTAGGGGGCACCCCACTCTGGTGAGAATGATGTTTTCTCTGGGAATATCTGTTTTATAGAGGCTGTCAATATCCAGATGATGTATTTTAAGCCTCGAGGTGAATTTAATCAGCTTTTCTGGGCTCCCAGTTTGACAAATGTAGAGGATTTAAATTAAAGCTTTTCAACGTGGCGTTGTAATTAAATATTCTTTAATTAGCAAAGGCATGGCGATGCTGACATTCCCACCTGTTCATATGGCTCTGTAATAATTACACGGGTGGCTATAGTGTAGCACCTGCTGTGGGGAGGACAGACACGACCCTGGAGGACGGCGCACATTGATATTCAACCACATGACAGAAGCAGACAGAGCCGTCCAGATCGGCATCGCCGGTGTGAAGCTTGGCTTTCTGTAGCCTCTGTGGTTGGTTTCGGGGAAACTCAACAGGGAGTTTGAGGGCTAGAGGCCAGTTTACCTGCAGGCCATAATCCTGCCCCCCCCCCACCACCACATTCTTTGGAGGATGAACGAACAGCTGCGATGCAGGGTTGGGGGGGCAGGCAGGCTGCCGAGAAGGAGTGCCGCAGGATGAGATGAGTCCTTCCCAACACCTCTACGTATAAAACAGCTGGACTGACACCTCCCTATTCTCTCATTTTATTTCACATCCCGTTTCACTTCTACATTTGCCAGCACATACTGGTTCACATGTCATGCTGGGGAAATTGCTTTTCAGTCTTTTAAGGTTTTTCTCTTTTAAGTTTTTGTGAAACAATCCCAAACAAGCATCTGTAAACGATTTAAGCTGCATAGTTTTTTTTTTCCTTCCTTCAATCAAAGAATCTTTTATTTTACTGGACAAATAAGTCCAGACAGTTCCACTGTTCCCTTTGTTCTGGCAAACAGGTCTCAAATGAAAAGAACCGATTAAAGGGGTAACGCGGTAATCCGCAGATTCGGATAAAACGATCTTGGTTTTTTTTTTTTTTCTTGCCACCGCTTTTAATAACTTTGAGGTTTCAGTTGAATATTTCAGTTGTTCGTGTTCAAAGGGAAAAAGGGCGCCGGCAGCATCAATAAACTTGGATGTGATTCTGCTGTCCTCCACCCCGAAGCTACACAGCAGAAACGATTCGTGCTTTATTTATTTATTTATCTCACCCGACTGCAGCTACCGCAATGAATTGCAAGATATGGGGCTAATAGGTCCCCTTCAATCACAGTCGGTTCCATGGCCTTTGAATCGTGGCGATCTTTGGGAAACGTGTCTTGTGCTAAAGCATCGTGTTCTAAATAATACATTTGCCCGACATGCACATTCAGGTATACATGCCTTTGTAATTTGGATACCGTCCATTTAATATTTATGGGAACAATTTAGGGCTAGCATTTTCATTAAAGATATAAAAGCTGGCCCAAAAATTTTCTGGGAGTTTCACAAACTGATCAAAAAGTAATTTAGGATTCAAGCGGCCCGCTCAAATATTGCATCCTGTTTGACAAAAACAGAACATTCCATCTTCTAAATGTAGACCACTGAATTGATTGTCATTTTCAGGAATACGGAACAATATTTGAAGAATGTCAAGGTTAACAAATAAAGTGTCTCACGTTTGCCTCATCATACCATAAACAAAAACAGCTTCAAACTGTAATGTTTATCTCTCAGATCCCTTGGTTGCCTAAGAGACTAGAATGTAGGTGCCCTTTGGCGTTCACCACAACACCATGCCTCCAGCTCATTAGCATAGACTATCTTTCCACTGTGGGTACCTTCGATAAGGGGGCATGCCATGACATTCCAGTGATCCAGAAAATTGCTGCGGAGCCAGCCTTGAAATTAGTTTAAATTGCTGAATCAAAAAATGTTATCCCCGGTACTGACAAGGCCGGTGTGAGTCCTTCCACCTCTAATCCCCAGTGAAAAGTTGTCAGGGATCATGTATCGTACCACCCAGTTGATAAGGGTGGGGGTGGTGTTTCAGTTGCCCATGACTGGAAAACACACATGTCCGCCCATGGAATATAGCTAGAGAGGGTCTCGGGAGACTTGGCAGGGGGGGAGATGGGGGAACGACGACTCATGGTCTGGTTTTTAATTTGAGGTCTCAAGTTTTGACCGTTATCTACCAGGGCTTTGGGCCTTTAATCTCGCATTGGCTCTGTTACGCAAGTCAATTTCACGTTCCTCTGTTAGCGGTTTCTCAGTGCATACCAGCCCATCTCGTCCCACAGCCCCAGAGCCAAATGGCATGGGATAATTTATTGGTAGTCATGTTTCGCTTCACATGAGTTTAACTTAGATTTAAAATTGATTAACGTTACATAGAAGCACAGAACTGAGAGAAGCTGAAAATATTCCGTAGAAGACTAAACAACAGGGTGGAATACAAAGCATATCATTCTGGTATTTACAAATAAACTTCTAAATGCTTTCCACTTACATATTTCTCAAGATATCTTGCATTCACATGCAGGAGAAAAGTTCCTTTTGAAAGGGCAACTGTTTGAAATTTCTTTTTTTTATCATTCCCGTCACAGAGTGTCTGCGATAACAGATGGCATTTAATCTTCCAGATTGATGGCACATTTTTACACTGCTTTAACTTTTCCCTTTGCACCAAACTTTTTTTTCTTCTTTGTGCTTTTCTTCACACATCCCTATCAAAACACCAGCTGTAATATTTGTAAGTTTAAAAACCTTGATTCTTGAATGGAGTGCCTCACTTTTCCTAATTATAAATCTAAACTTAAAATGCCATCTGATGACTAGTATTGTGCTAAATTGGGTCAAACTCTTGTTACCCTAAATGGTCATTTGATCAATTGTTATGTGACAAAAATCCAGCAAAAAGTTGCTTAATCATGAACGTCAATGAGCATTTGGAAATGATTTACAAGTCCTTATCGGTTGATTTCCTAATTGTCATTTTGTTGCATTTTTCCATTATTTGTTTACTTGTGCTGTGAGGCCACTTTGTCCCTGGATAAAGTAACCTCTCCTAGTCCAAACCCAAAAAACAACATACAGTCTGACGCTATTTGTGTGTGTTTTATTATTATTATTATTATCACTACTATTATTTGCTATCCACGATTCCAATAAAGCCGAGTGCAGGCATTGACATGTTTGTGCAGTTTCCTCATCGCCAACCGCGCTTCCCAACGCTAAAACTGTTCCATGCCATTTCCTCTGGGGAAATTAAAAACATATTGTACACAGTTTTAGTGCAAGTCGCAGACTCCCAGAGGAGGGATACCTCTTAATTTTTTAATAAAGAAGACTTTGCCAGGTGTGTCCATTTAAAGAACAAGGGACTATAGTTTAATTAAACTGGGCTTTAGGACAGTCATATATATGTGTTTGTACTTTTTCTTTGATGCTGTGAGCGGAAAGGGTTGGGACTGGGGTCAAGAAATAAGGGCCATTAACAGAAAAGGAAATAGTACCATGTCTGACCATTTGGGTTTAAAACCTTATGCTGCTCTAGAAAGTTCTCCAGAAACTGAGTTTCTGAAGTTTGGGAGTAAGGAGGCAATTTTGAACATGAAGCCATTAACACCTCAGTACTGTTATTTTATTTATTTCTTGGACAGCCTGAGCTCTAACCTTGTGAGGTTTCCTTTTTAACCCCAGAAAGGCCAAGCATGCTGTCATTCGCTCGCAGTGCTGATCCTGAGTCAGCTCTCACTCGGGGTTTGACAGGAAAATAAGCTCAGCTAAAAAAACTGCTTATAACTCCTCCATCTCCAGCTTTTTCTCCCCAGGCTACTTGTGCTCACATAAAAGAACCTGCAAAACGAATATGTTAATTGGATCAAAGCTTTTTTTCTCCCCGTGCCCTTTTGTAAGTTGCAATAGGCATGAGCCGCATTTACATGTTTTAACAGACGCCTTCATAAAAAGTGATGTACGAATCAGGAAAAGTCAGTGTTAGGTGGTAGGGTAAAGGGCCCAACAATGATATGAGGACATAGTCAGCCATGGCATTTAAACCCACAACCCCTAACCCGACTCAGAACCCTAACCTGCTAAGCTACACCCTACCCTATGCAGAAAGCGTATGGGATATAGGAAAGCTTTGTAGAGTTAAGCCAGTTACTAAACAATACATCCATGTATTTGTGCCGATGCATGATGTATAAATATTTACACTTGTGCTATTAGCATCAGGTAACTCAAATTCAAACTATGGAAATGTTAGGTTATAATTTCATCAGTAATATTTTTTGAATTGAGGCCTTAGAGAATTTGAGATACCTGTTAGTAACAGGACAGAAGTAAATATTTATGCATCTATAGTGCATACAAATCTGTTAGATCACATTCATACAAAGTAGTTGAATGGAGACAGACCCTTGTTTTGGTCTCTGTAAAATAATTTCGAGGAGAAACGAGTGATCTTTGGCAGGCCATTGAAATTGCTTTCCTGCAGCATGACAATTAGGTTTCTTGAGTTTCATATTGGTTTTATACTTTATACTGGAGCAACATGCTGGCTCAGTGGGTGGTGCTGTGGGCTTATACCTACAGGACTGTGTTTTTGAGTCCCTCTGTGCTTGTGTGAAGTCTGAGTGGAAGCGTGCATTCCTCATGCTGTGCTGGGGTCCAAAGACAAACAGTTTAGGGGAAGTGATTCTTAGCACAGAAAAACACAAAATATAAATAAAAGTACCAATTTGTGCCTTTGAGTGTGCAACTACTTGTCCAAAGTCTGCAAAGTTTACCCTAGCTGTAGGTAAATATACCTTTTAGTCTAATTTAAGGTACAGAAATTGACTCTGAGGAACAATACCACCGGGGGTAAATTATTGTTTTTTGTAACATGGGAAACAAAACTGTACCCAACAAAATGTCAAACACACAGTACTTTAAGATGAACCCTTTAATAATCTCTTCATAGAACCAAAAGAGTTTATGTTTTTGTGCAAGTTGATGTATAAACTGCAGTATATGCAACATTAGGGCAGGTGACCTGCGAAGTAACATCAGTCTTCACTGAAGTGAAGCACTGCTTTCATGGAGGCTTTTGCAGTTGAAGCATTGCTTTCTCCAGGGGTTTTGCAGTTGAAGCACTGCTTTTGCGAACGGTTTTGCAGGTTAATTTAGCACTGCTTTTGTTGAGTGTTTTACAGTGAAGCACTGCTTTTGCTGAGGGTGCCTACAAACGTGTGACAGGCTATTTTACAAGAGCAGGTGTGTCGCTGTGCATCAAAACACTTCCCTGCTGACTTCATTGGCTGTTCAATAAGAGACGGTCACGGAAAATGCATTTTCCTATGAAAGATAAAGATCCCATGCAGAAAGTCTGCTGTGGGAAGCTTCATACTGATGTGTTGGCTTTATTACTATGCCTGTCCTGATAAAGTGTTGGTTTTCTATTTCTAACACTCTTTGCAGGACTTTCCATGGGCTCATTACTTATTCAGACAGAAAGTACATGCTGCAGAGAAGGGTTTGTTTGAAATACACATCCGATAATTGACAAGAGAAGAAAGAAAATCGAATGCTAATGTGGCTACAAAGATTCTTGTGTTCTTCAAGCTTTGAGTGCAGCAAAGGAAAGTACGATTCTTACATGAATCGAAATCCATAATTATTACAATTCAGCTTCATACCTCAACTTACTAGGCCAGGGACATGAGCCCATTTTTAGATGAATGATCTCACAATTTCCTCTAGTAGGATGTTCAGCACTGCTGGTTTCAAAAGCGGCCCATCAGGCGGGGTTATGGGAAGAGAACTGGAGTGTGAGAACCATAGGAGGAGGACAGGGCTTCTTGCGAAATCCTCAGCCATTGCTCTGACAAGGGCCCCGTTGACACTTGCAAACTGTCAGACATCAGTATCAGGTCTGGAACAGCCCTCGGGGGAATTGGGCCAATGACTCACCACTGGGGTCTGAGGGCTTTTGTGTGTCTGCATGTGCGTCTGCTTCCTTTGTAAATCTTCAGAGGCAGATCTGTCTCACATGCCAAGACCCCCTCCCATCTCCACACCCTGAACCAATACAAACACACAAAAACATTCCTAGTGTTTGTATTCAACATAGAGAAAAACAATAAGTTCAAAGTGCTGAGAAAATGTTACTTTTTAACAGGATACACTGAAAATTATTCAATAGTATTGAATTGGATTTTTATTTCAAAAATGCATTATTTATTGATTCAAATGTATAATTGCCAGCTCTATGAACATATACTCAGTGCTCCCGCACCTTTGACTAAGAATTTAGTTCACAAAAAAAAACATGTCTGTACCCTATTTTAAGGAATAGCTGTTCATGAACACTTAGGGTATGTAAAAAATGGACATGTAATAGGAGCCCGCTGTCCTCTGTTAAGATTATATGACCTGTCAGTTGCTGTTACAATTCCTTCCATCCACAGACATCTGTGGGTCCTTAAAAGAACCCTCGGAGAGCATGCTTTAAGTGTGGCACCCCAGACAGATTGCCATGTACGATATTATGTAAATGCTCTTTATTTAATACTTGCCTTTCATCTGGGGGACTTGCATGTTCTGTACAGAATTAAATATTTAACAGTAATGTATGCATTTGCCAGTGCAAAGAAAAAATGCATACTTAAAAGCTATTTGGTTTATCTGCCGTAATGACTCTAATTTTTCACTATTTGCTCATAAATGTTTGCACCCAATTAATAGGCTTTCTATATAAAAAAAGCAAATGCTGATTAATACTAATTCTTTCAAAAACAATATATCATTTCTGTTAAATTCTTTATTTTGTTAGAGTTTTATATCGCAGAACTTTTGTCCAGGATTTATTTTTAAATTCAGATAAAGGTTGTGACTTTAGTAGATGGAGTTAGAGGTCAGATGAAGAAGATGCCTTCTTCAAGGAGAAAATACGATCTGTTATCAGACTCCTTTTGACACCGACTGGAACAGGAAATAATTGGATAGACTTTGGCCAGAAGGGCTACGTCCTATATTAATATAACAACAAGATATGATTATATTTTCCCTTTCATTTTGCAAAAATTTAATACAGGGCGTGAGCTGGTGCCTTGAGTTCATTTTAAAATGAAATTTCCCAACTGAGAA
The DNA here is from genome assembly GCA_026777045.1 of Hyperopisus bebe. NCBI lineage: Eukaryota > Metazoa > Chordata > Actinopteri > Osteoglossiformes > Mormyridae > Hyperopisus > Hyperopisus bebe. The sequence goes on along the minus strand of JAODJW010000001.1, from coordinate 47,178,498 downwards.
AACCAAGTATCTAAATAAAGTGAACAATATCGCCGCGAGGGCAAGGTGAGTGACAAATTTGATTTGCCTTGATATTTAGTAATCTAAATAAATTGTAAACCTTCAGAATACTTTTTAATTCACAGGGAATAATTTTTGGCCTCTTTAATATCATTGGAGTTACACAGACTCAAAGGTTAACTTGCAGGAAATTAATTTCAGATTGTAAATGAGAGATAATCAGGTGCTTTGATGGAACAGGATCGTAAATGTTATTGCTGATCGTTTCTGAGGAGGGAAACGCAAGATATTCATGCAACAACCTGAGCTGCTATGTATCTAATAGTTGCCTTTACTAAACCCGCAGTAACGCTGCATTTAAAACAACCACTGGTTCTGGGTTGTCATATTATACCGATATTAATATGGCAGAGACGTAACGTTTGAAATATGTGAAATAAATTATTTGGTTCATATGACTGCCAGGTGAACAGGTGTGTGATGATCATTTGTCCACATTTTTTATAAAGACCACTTTAAAAATCCGTCATATTTGACTTTGGGTTTTTCCATATGTGCTATATATACATTATATATTTCTTACTTAGAGAAGAGATGCATGGTGGTACATCCATCCTGCATCCACTCATCCTGGAGCCTCTCGCAGGTAGTACAGAACATGATGCCAGTGGCAGCCTACCAGACCACCTCAGGTCACATATTTGCAAAATCATACAATTACCTCAAACCCTGAGGGTAATAGTGATACCCATTCAGCCACTAAATCACCCTGTATTGTGATCATTTTAAATATTATATACAAATAGCATAATGTCTGCTTAATAGATATTTCTTTGATACAAATCACTGCTTCTTCATAATGTATGTTATCAAGGAGCTCCTCAGGTCCTTTAGGGAGACCTTTAATCTGGATCACGGTACTCTTTGTGTATCACCATGCACCATCACTGATCCGCCTGACCTTTACCTCCTTCCCCAGTGAGCATAGAAGCATCACCCCAGGCAGGTTCCGGGTTTTAAAGGATTCCAGATTCCCAGAATTCCCGGGGGTCATGGGATGACTGAATTGTGAGCGCGTAGCGCATGTGAGCAAAATCCGCAGCTGATTGTACCTCAGCTTCACTCCATATCTAACATTTGCACAAAGATGGAGGAAGAAGACTTACTACACACGGCATTTTGCCATCTGCCTGTGAATACACCAGGTCAGTCGCCATGGTAGCATTCAGAACACCATCCTGATGAAAAAAGGTTTCTCTTTTTTGGTAATGGCCATGCAGATTACATTGTGAGGCTTGACCAGATTCTGCTGTGTGGGGCTGGTGACCACATACACGATGTGTGGGAATGCCATGCATATCCAGGATAGCTCCCATCAGAGTCAGTGTCTGGCAGTTAGCTAGTGCACATGTGCAACATCTGCGAAGGTGGCCCTAGTTTAGGATGCTAATGCCGTAGTGTATTGACAGGACACTGATGTACACTCACCTAAAGGATTATTAGGAACACCATACTAATACGGTGTTTGACCCCCTTTCGCCTTCAGAACTGCC
>JAODJW010000001.1:47134995-47173299 GCA_026777045.1 Hyperopisus bebe | reverse complement strand
GTGCTGGACATCTTGATAGATTGAGGTCTCCAGGCAGCACCCCCCAGGAGGAGTAGGGGAAATAAAATATGCAATTATTCAAAGCAGAGGAGACTATAGGCAGTGCTAAAAGTTAGATGAATGCAATATGAAGTGCAAGCTCTGGCAGATATGGCAATGGCAGCATAAATAGGAGGGAGAGGCAGGTGGGAATGCAGGCATGGGGGGTCCCTGAAACGTCAGCACTCCAATCCCACAAGCGATTGTGAACCATTACCATTTCTGTTCTAATAAGTCAAATGTTTCCAAGAAGTTTCTTACTCTGTATAAATACATTATCCAACTAATAATTTTGTTGATTATTATATAGAAAAATAGTCTTACAGCTAATGTATATTTTTAATTTAGCAACTACCATCGTAAAAACATCTTCTCATTATCTGCATGACCGATGCATAAAATAATTACAGATGCAAATTTAAACAGACATGAATTTTTTGGCTGTTACGTTTGTGTTTTTTTTTTCTCCTTTACTCACATTCTAATTTTCATCCAGCGTTATTGATTTCTCTCCATCTCCATGGACTGTGAAATTTGGCCACGGATCATTAGGCTTGAACCAATGCATGGCTGTCAACGTCGGGACGCGTCTCGATGGAGGGCGCGTCCGTCTGATTTATAAAGCCGTTAGCTGGCTACACAATGTGTCTCGGGCCTTATCGAGTCCCGCACACGCCGTAGCTAATGGATGTGGGCTGCCAATCAGCTTCCCCCCCGTGTAGCCAACCCTCCACACCCCCCCATCTGTAATGAATTTCTCTGCCCTGTGTACAAATGAAAACACTTTCGGTGACATAAAGTCCGGCAATAAAGACGAAATGGATGTTCCCTGGGGTGGTGCCCACGCTGAAGTCTCTTTAAAGGGGCGTCAAGCGACGGGCTGCCTGGCGTTACCCGGGTGACGTCTCGTAAAAGTGGAAGCTTAAGGAGTTTCACTTGCCTGGCATAGGTATTTAAAGTGGAGAAGAGGGAAGGACGACGCAGTCTGGGAACTGCCAAATAACTCTTAATGGCCAGACATTAAGCCCAATTAAAGCTGGAAGCCAGAAGGGGAAAGATTTATGCAAATGAACTGTGGTCCGGCATCTTTCCAAACGATGCTTAGCTCTGAGGACCCTCAGCGCATGTTAATGCGTCCAATGTGCCGTTAATGCAGCAGCTCTCGTTGGGGGGCCTTTCTGGTTCCCACTGACACCCCCCTGCTGGTCTCACCTGTAAATACACAACCTACAGTCATTGAACATTAGGTTAACATTAAGTATTCCCATTGGTGTCACTAAGATAATGCATTATAAGCAAGTAAATTAATTAATAAACTGGTACCACATTCTGGAATGGGCCATTCTTGCAGGAAGTAATCTCAATCGCATCCACAAACCATCTGCTGGATATTGATGCATGAGATCAATACATATGGCATTCATCTGTTCTGATTTATATGACAGACAACATTTACTTGGCTTCAGAGTTTGTAACTGAGTGGATAACATGTGACTGGCGAGGCAAATGCTTTTTCTTCTCTATGAACTATTTTCCTCACTGTACACAAACACAAGAGATAACTTGGTTTCAGTAAGTTATAAAACTGATTCAGCATGATAGAGAGAAATAAAGCATCGAAAATGATCCACTTTGCATTGGCAGTGTGACTGGGGGGGGGCAGCCTCAAGCATATTATTGCCATAATGGCTCAGACATACTCTCAGTTTTAATTTTTGACACCTATGTGCTGGAGTTTTCCAGAAATCGTCACTGACTTCAGGTGAGAGGTCTTACGAGGGAAAATAGGTCCATCAATCAGACAGCCTTGTCAGAGGGGGCCCTAGAGACGAGAAATCTGGGGGGGGGGGGCTCTCGCCAGCTACGCCAATTTGGGCTAAGCTACTCTGTGCCACTGGCTAGGGGTCTGACCCTCTCTGGGTGTCCTGCTGACGAGAGTAAGGACCCAGGTTTCACTCTGGAGATTGATTTTGGTCTTTATTGCTTTTGTCTAAGTATTTCATGGGTTCAGTACTTTTCAGAGTCATGACCTGTCATCAGAACTGCAAGGCAGAAGGTCGTTATCGCCACAATGGAGCCGTATTTGACATAATCTGTGCTATTTCCCTTCAGAGCTATACCGTGTTAAGATTAAAGCGATTAAAGCACAGCTAATTAATAGCGCCTATCTTAGAAGCCCACTTCACGCACTACAGCCTTTGCGGTATCTTTGACATTACTGTTCTCGCCTGCATAACTGCTAAATCTCTTCCACATGGCAAGCAGAAAAGATTTTCAAACCATTATTTTTTTTTAACTCAAACTTTCTAGCTGCACTTGACATACAATCATAAAATATTATGGATTAGCGAACCTGGTTCGGTCAAAGGCTAGGAAGTGATTTGTTTTCTCCATTTCGGTTGCAGAGGTTCAGGCCAGAATATAACAAAATGTGTATTTTGAATTACACCATAACTGGCTGCAAATTGAACGCTGTGGACAGAGAGAATCCTGCAACCAGAGCTAAATTGTAGTGAACACCGGCTGTGGTCCAGTCCGCTTTGATTAACAGTTTAGCATCAGTAGTCAGTGTACTCATGTGGTCCATAAATGAAGGTTTATGCAGTGGATTGTTTGTCCTCGACTTCAGAGGGATCTGCTGCATTGTCTAGATGGAGGGCGCTTTAAGTATGGGCTGTTTCAGCTTTCCAAGCTCCTGACATTCATTTGGGATTTTATTTTTAGTGGGCTCACTTTGAAGACCTGCAAGTCCACTTCAGTGACTACCTCGTTGTTTGGAAGGCTGCAAAGCTCGAGTGACAATGTTCCCTCACCAACAATCACATACAAAGCAATAACAGACACACTGAGGAATATCATATATACCTTTTATAATTGAAAGGATTTCATTGCTTTTTTTTTTTCCAACGGCCAAATAATTGGACTTGTCATTTTCAGGTTTTTGCCATAGAAAAGGGGTTTTGTTTTTCTATGTATGCTGCAATAAGGCATAACCTTTTTACCCAAATATATTTAATATGTAGTATCAGTATCGTTTTGCATGTTGATGAAATGAACACTTTACTGAAGGCCGTGTTTTTAGTCATTTATAAACACATTAATAACAAATAATAATGCATTCATAAAGCATTATAAACACAGATATAAATATTTATCAAAAGGCATAACACATTATAGCCATGTGTATTATGCATTATGAATGCTTTATGAAGCTATATCTATAATGCACTCTAGATGCCATTATAATGCATTATACTGGTTAGTATAAGCATCAATGATGCTTTGTACTGCATTATAAAGGTATCTGTAGGGCATTATAAATAACACCTTCATAAGGCAGGCATAATGCATAATAAACATGGCTATAATGTGTTGTGCCTTTTTACAAATGTTTATAGCCATGTTTAAATGCATTATGAATGCATTTCTAAATTACTAAAAAACACGGCCTTCAGTAAAGTTTTATCAAAATGTCTTCTGTTCATTACAATACACTGGTATCAGAATAAAAAGAAGAACCCCCTTAAAATGTCACATTTACCTGAATTACAAATGATACACACATATAATTTTCTTGTTAGTACTTTATTGCAAAGTCATAGTAACTTTATAGTAAGTTACTAAGCTAGTTACTAAGTCATAGTAACCTTATAGTAAGTTTTCAAATCAATTATTTGTTAGCAATAATTAAATTCATATTGTATTTAGTGTCTTAGCTGTTCACAGGAATTCAGTAGGAGTAGCTAAATAATGGCAAATGTGCTGGGAAACAGTTCAATAAAGCTAGTCGTATTATTATTGAATTAATGTGTGAAAAGGGCCATTGTTTCCGAGTGTGTTAAGGCCTAAGCCTTTTGTGGACATGTGTTCTTTTGGCTCCGTGCATCAGTTCAAGTATCTGTGTAATAGAGTGAAAAGCACGTCAAAGGTATCTGATCCACTAGCCCACTCCCAGCTGTCGAGGAGCATTTTGTGAATATTTTGTGCCTCATTGACCTCATGTTATCAGAAAAGAGAGACACAGGCAGTGGAGAATGTGCCAGCACCTTTAATTGTTACTTTTTTTAGGGAAATGTTTCCAGTTATATTGCATTATAATCTATCCTCTTCTTAATATGCTTTATTTATTTATCTACTGTGTGGCAGGACCCATCACTCCCATCAACATTCTTAACGTTATCTGCAATTTTTTGCCACAGTAGCCTTTCTGCTGGTACGTACCAGACACGATGACCTTCGTTCATATCTCGTTTCCATGAGTGCTGGCCACCCGACACACTGTCAGTGGTTTGTGGTCTTTCTCCTCGGACTCCCAGTAGGTATGCACCCCAGCTGGCCGTGAGGCCCCCACACACCTCGTAGTTTCAGAGATGCTCTGACCCAGCAGTCTGGCTGTAACAAAGTCGCTCGAGTCTTTACTCTTGCACATTTCTTTTGGATTCAACACGTCAGCTCTGAGTACTGAATGTTGACTTACTGTCAAATATATGCCAGACCGTGACATGTGCTGTTTTTAAGAAGATAGGCAATGTTATTCACATCATATGGGGGTGGTAATAATGTTTTGGCTCATGAGTGTGTGCGTGTGTATGTACATCTGTGTATTACATATATATGTATGTGTGTGTGTGTGCGTGTGTCTGTGTGTGGTATATATGAACTTAATATAGAGTCATAGAGAGTAATATAGAGATTCTGTTCTGTTGTAGATTCTTTTTACTTTTCATCAGATTAAACCTTGGGGAGCTATTGAGTTTAATAATGTTGATAAAATTAAATTAAATTAATTATGAAGTTGTTCATATTTCATCAAAGCTTTTAGTTTTGCCTTTTAGGGTGATCAAATAAGCAAATAAGATCAATCTATCAAAACTAATGGATTTTTCAAACTAGGTCAGATTTGAACAAATTAAAAAATAAATATATCTTATGCACTTTTTCTGAAACTCAGAATCTCAAAATACTATCAAAATATAATTTGCTTGGTTTAATGACTCCTGGCTGTTACACAATGACTTTTAAGAGTTTACCTCCAAAATTATTGATATCCCTCGTTTTAAAAAGGCTCCCCATATATCTGGCTAAGGAATGATAGCAGTAATTAATATTTTATATGGTCAGAAACAGATGTAAGCTTTGCAAAAATATGAATATGTGAATGTACATTAAATACATATTTTATGCAGTTCTGTATAATGATGTTTAACAATGTAGCCATTTATCTCCACTGAGGACTTCCATGTACGAAGGGATCCAGCAATTTAAACAGATACTCTGAGACATATATGATAAAGAGTAGCCTCTCAGATGATTTCTCCCTCAGTTCTTATTCCGGATTAGTCATTCAGTGTTCTGTATCCCAGAATGAGCCATTTACAATCCTCCTGAAACTGGGAACTGCTCTGAAACACTTAATGCCAAGCCACTTGCTTTCTTTAAACATAGCCAGCAATATGGGGAGGAGCTAAAGCCATTTAATATGACACCTGTCTCACCCCTGGCAAGCAAAGCACCTCACAGGTCAGTAGTAGGTACTTATATGACATCCCCGGCATGCCTCGAACTTGCAACTGTGCAAGTTACGTTTCACCGCTGCAGAAATCCTAGATGAGATGTAGCGAAAGACCCTTCATTGCTTCAGCTACTTGTGAATCTGCAGATATTCTCCCATTGACTTTGGCGTGATGGATATTTTTGCTTCGTGAAAATCTATACAAGGTGTTCTTTGGGAATGTGATACACAGCACTGAAGAATGAACTCTGTGCTGAAGGTACCGGTAACCAGGGTGATAAATTTCAAGATTGGTAATAAGTCTTCTTCTGCACTATTTCAACCAGCTACAGCTGACTTCACTTTGCTTTACAGCTTTGACAGCTTTATTATACACCTCTGCCCCTGAACTGCACACATCTTTTCCATCTGTTTCTCCCTGCTCCTGATCACGTGCACAGTTACACTGTTACAATATTATACCTCCCTGACTCAGACATAACAGCCATTTTCTGGCCCTTTCTAGAGCAGGAGTGTCATCCTAAAATAATCCAGGGGCTAGAAACCCTAATGGGCCACTTGAGTCTTTTTTAAAAGATATATGGATCACTTACTAAACACCAGCGGTAAAATTTGTCGAACGCTGATTAGTTTTTTTATTTTCTGTGGAAACCGAATTATTGATCAGCAGGCTGGATTTAATGATAATTAGAAAAACATTTTGAGCCTATTCTTTGAGTCCCCTGTTCTATAGACTGTCTCATAACCGTAAAAGTTACCATAATGAAATACTTCAAATTAGAAATATATACCGTAGATCACTAGATCAGTGTTTCCCAGTCCGGTACTCAGGGAGCCACAGTTGGTCCACGTTTTTGCTCCCTCCCAGTTCCCTGCCAGACAGTCCACATTTTTGCTCCCTCTCAGCTCCCAATACTGCAAGTCCCCAAAGGCCAAATTGGGAAACATTGTTGATTTATTTCGTGGTCCTGACTGAACAGAGCATTTATTTTATTAAACAATTCCAGGTCTACACATGGTATGGGAAGTGCTACACGTTTAACGGGAACAAGACTGCATCCAAGAGAACAAAGCAAGGAGGAATGGGGAACGGCTTGGAGATCATGCTGGATATTCAGCAGGATGAATATCTGCCCATTTGGAAAGAGACAAGTAAGTTCCACAATTGAATTCTAATCCCCTGCACACAAGTCGCATGGGCTATCACCGGATATCTAGGGAGACGCAAATGTTGTGCCTGTTTTGGAGCCCGTTGCATGTCTCTCTCATCTGGAAGACGAGACTTCGTTGGAAGCAGGCATCCGAGTTCAGATCCACAGTCAGGATGAGCCCCCGTACATCCACCAGCTAGGATTTGGGGTCTCCCCAGGCTTCCAGACCTTCGTGTCATGCCAGGAGCAGAGGGTAGGTCCCGTCATTACCCTTCCCTCCCCACCTGGCCCCTATCCATCTAGGGATGGGCCCTGATCTGCACTGTGTCTCTCAGCTGACCTACCTGCCCCAGCCCTGGGGGAACTGTCGCTCCACGCAGGACCAGATGATCCCGGGCTATGACACCTACAGCATCAGCGCATGCCGGCTGAGCTGCGAGACGCAGGAGGTGCAGCGGCAGTGTCAGTGCCGCATGGTACACATGCCAGGTGCCTGTCGCCCTCCCTGATAAGTCACTGCCTTATCATTGCCGTCACTCTCTCCCACATCCAATGTCTCACTCCATTAGCCATCACTCATTCAGGGGCCCGGACCCTATCTCTCACTCATCATTACCTGTCACTTATCCACCTGTCCCTACATGTCACCCACCTGTCTCTGTTACTCCTCACAGTCCATCATCAGTCTTTCCAGCTCTGTTAATAATAATCGGTGAATATCACTATACATTGGGGTAACATAGAGAGCTACTCTTTTGCAGAAATACACTACAGGGCTAAAAGTATGGGAACACCACAATTAATTAGAGGAGCTGCCTAATTAAGCTACACACATTGCTGACATAAGTATATAATTAAGCTCACAGTCAAACAAACAACAGCAGCAGAATGAGTCGTTGTACAGGAGAGGTTAATGATTTCCCACTTGGCACCATCTTTCCAACAAGTCAGTTCACCACATTCTGCTAGAGCTGTTCTGGTCAACTGCAAGTGAGGTGATTGTGAAGGTCAAAACATCTGGGAGCAAGTTCAGGTGTGAACTGGTAGGACACCCAAGATCACAGACATGATCACCCAACAACATTACCCAACCTGAATGGCAGCAAATCTCCCCCAACGACTATTTAATGGAAAACTTTCCCATAAGAGTACAGACTATTTTAGCAACAGAGAGTGGACCAAATTCATATTAATACTCTTGGTTTTGGGGTCCACATACTTTTGGCCACAAAGTGTATGTTAAAAACATTTTGCTAGATACAGATGACAAAAAAAAATTGTATTCCCAAAATACTGTCTTTGATACTCAAGCTTTCTTTCCCCATATCAGTTGCACAATTGATGTGTTACAGCAGAAATAAATTCAAGGTTATTCTGTGATGTGACCCTAGGATCCTATACAAATGAATCAAAAATTGAACATATTCTGAGTCTCCTGTGTGTCTCATTCATTTCAGGGACAGCCTTTGTCGAGCTATTTCATAATATTTTCACATCTTCTGTTTAGGAAATTCTGATATCTGCCCTCCCAGCAAAATCATGTGTGTAGACACTGCACTAGGTAAGACAAGCTTTTTGACTTCTTTATAAAAGCTCTCAGTCCAGCTGACCCTTCCGTGCAATAACCGAATTCTCCCGTGGGTGATACGGAACTGTGATTCTTACCTTTGCCACCAAGTTGAGTCCTGGAGGAATTCGGAGATAATGTGCCTGTCTGCATGTTGGATGTAGGGGGGTATTTTGTGCCTCTCCTTCTCCATCTGTCCATTCAGATTGCTTTGAAATCGCCATTGATTGATGAGGTATTTCAGAGGCAGCATGCTCCTTTATATCGTGCAGAGCAAGGCTGCAGAGTCATCCTCTAACTTTACATTTTTGTAAAATGAATCCGTTGATTTCTGTATTAGATGACACATCTATCAGTACAATTATGATCTTCGGGTCTAATAAGCCAGAAATTTAATTAATTTTCCAAAAGGAAACTGACCTCATTAGATGACTGATCCAAATCTAGGTATATCACATGAGAGTTTTACATTGTCTATATTTCACTGTAGCTGTTGTGTTCTCTTTTCAAGAAATGGGAATGAATTCTTTATTTTGAGGGATAATTATTTAGAGTATTATTTTAATATATGTAATGCATTTTTTCCTTCAGTTTAAGGATCAGCTCCCCTGCATACAGATGATCTCATTATGGAGATCATAATTGACCGTGTTTGTATTTCAGCAGCCTATTCCCAAATCCGCCTTTCTGTTTTCTCCTCTCTAAATTGAATTTTCTCATGGAGACAGAAGAAAGTAAGAGATCCACTTGGATGCTTGGCAGGCATGCGTGTGTGTGTGTTTGTTCCCCTCGAATGTGACGGCGCATGCAGCATGTTCCACAGACATCCTGTGCATTACGCCCCACAGCTGCGCTGCAGAAGAGCGAGTCCTGCGCCTGTGACACCCCGTGTAACCTGACTCGTTACGGCAAGGAGCTCTCCATGGTGAAGATACCCAGCAAGGGCTCTGCTCGGTACCTCTCCCGCAAGTACGACAAGTCGGAGGACTACATAAGGTAACCAGCTGGGTGACAGAAATGCACCCACGTGCAATGCTTTGATATACAAGCCATGAGGTGAGCTGCCCTCCAACCGCAAAGTTCACAAATCTAATATCTCTTAGCCTGTATGTTTATTTATCTGCAGGCAGTGTAAGGGGCAGCTCAAGGACACAGGGGTAGACTTTTGGGGCTTTTCATCTGCGACAGTGGGTAACCCAGGCTAAGGGCTAATGAAGCCCAGCTGGTTTGTGTTAGCGGAACTGATGAACAGGGTTTTGAAAGCAGCTGGGTAGAAGGAGAGTGGTCAGTGGCAGAGGAGAGGAGCAGGGGGCCTCACGGGTCTGCCTTCTGAGATGCCTGTAGCATCTTTACATTTAGTTCTTTACATTTTTCTTTACATTTAGTTCTCACCTTGAAAGGCTACTTTTCAACCCTCTAAAAACCAGAATATATGTATATACAGAACTTTAAAATTAGAATAAGGAAAGATTTTTTCCCAGCTTTTTCCCCCCTTTTTTAATAGCTTGTAATTTTGATGGAAATACATTTTATAACTGCAGGGCAGCACCCAGGTCTCTTGGTATGATGGGAAGAGGATGAAATTAAAAAGCACAATTTAGCACAATGTTACTTAAAAAGATGTTTTGGTGTTTGATGTTGTTGCTCGATTACTGAAGCAAAAGGATCCCTGTTTTTAATTTTTTTTATTCAGCTCATTTTAATAATACCTTGCAGGTAATTATGTGCGCAAAACTGATTATTCATTAAGAAAATCAAAACTAAAGGCTATATGCTTATGGTTAGTGGTCATCAATATATTTAATATTTTTCAAATTACAGAGACAACTTTCTTGTTTTGGATATTTTCTTTGAAGCCCTGAACTATGAAACCATTGAACAAAAGAAAGCCTATGATGTGGCTGGATTGTTAGGTGGGTTTCACTGTGTTTTATTACATAATCAATGACAAAATATCTGGAGTTTCATTTTTAATTATCTGTATGTTTAAAGTACATATGTAGCCTTTAGAAAGCATTCTGAAACTGAAAGCATTCAGTATCCTTAAGAAAACCTTGTTTAGCCATAAATTGGTATTCCATTGGCTGGACATCGCCCCCTGCAGGCCCCACTCATCAATGCAGCCTCTCTGTTTCCTGTCAGGTGACATTGGTGGCCAGATGGGATTGTTCATCGGGGCCAGTGTTCTGACAATCTTAGAAGTGCTTGATTACATCTATGAGGTATATTCACATACTCAGGCTCGAAGATGTGATACTTCAGAGTAGTTACAACATTTCTGATATTTTCACATACATTTGAATTTTCTAAATTCAAAGTCACCGCCGCACATGTGGCATACATCAGCATCTCTGGTTATGGAGTCAGTAGATTAGATGGTATGACATGTGATACCTCCCACACTCCTTCTTAACCCCCCCCCCCCATACACACACACCAGGTTATGAAGGACCGGATACAGCGTCTGCTGAAGCCACCTAAGAAGGAACAGAATAAGCAGCAGATGGGCAGCGTGGCCACAGTGCGGCTGGATGATATGAAAGCCACGGTGAGCGGGATTGCCTCGGGTAACCTGGTATTCTGGGATAATGGGAACATTCTGGAAGAAAACTACTAAAGAAAACTGTAAAGTGTCACAGATACTATTAAACTGGAATGACTCACACTTTGTGCAGGAGCAATCGTCCTCATAAACTTTGCTTAGTGAGCCACCTCTCACTTTAAAAAAAAAAAAAAGGATTAAACGTGTCACTTGTAAGTCTAATTTATCGTCCTTTCCTCATGCCAGCTACTGATTGCTCGTTTTGACGTGCCTTGCTCATAAATTACTCACGGAAGCGCTCAATCTGCAGTAAACAGCCGCCTCACTATTCACCGCCGACCCAGTTCCCATGTGGCCAAGCACGCGGGCAGTTAATAAGTGCGCTTCCACAGGTGTCTCTCCGTAGCTAATGTCTCCTTATTACCCATGAACACTTGCTCATTGACTCCCTTCTCATCTGCATGTACTTATTTCCAGTTTTGCTGTGATAAATGCATTCACACACACACACACACCCAGATAAAAATACTCCAATTACTTTAAATAGTGTATTCTCCTTTATTTTCATTCAAATCAGACATCCCTAGCAAAGGTTTAGCCTCCTTGTTTTATAAATCTCCACTGACGCTCCTGGGTGGATTTAATCCAGAACAGCATTATCTTTTACCCTGTAATAATACTGGAGTATTTTGAGCTTCCATGATAAAACATATCAACTCTGCTACCCATACTTACTGTCTGCTATCGGTTCATGAAGTATTGAGCTATTTATTTATTTATTTTGCGGCTGCCAGGACCCCAACGAAATGCCAAGGAGTCACACAGAGGGGGCGACCTTCCCGTCCACGATCCTTCCCAACCATCACCACCACGCGCAGCACAGTGTCTTTGAGGACTTCGCCTGCTAGAGCCGTCCCCGCCACTAGGTGGTGTAAGCGCTCTTTTTGCGCGGAGTTGGGGGCGCAGTGACGGACGCTGGGCTCTCAGCTTTACCCTCTCGCTGTCCACCAGTGAAAGCTACAGCCAAAGTCAAACACCCAACCTGTGCTGCCAACAGACTTTGAGTTCAAAGGTGCAGCGTAGATGTCAGTGTTGTCCTGCTGGAGACTAAAGGTTCTCCCTGTTCTCCTCCTTCGGGAAGCTCTCCTCTTGTTATCTTAGTATTTCTATACTGACCATTTTGCTAAATGCCCACTTAGGAGAAACCACTCAAGGACTGCATGTAATGTAGACCCAGTTTGTACTAAGAAAAGAACGAAAACGATAACCTCAAGTCGGACACTTCTTTTCTCCAACAGTGGGTATTCCCCTAATACATCATACTGTACCTCATACCAGAATATCCCTCTGTGTACAGCTGTCTCTGCAGAGTCCACTGAACGGTCGATAGCACAAGAATAGCAACACGTAGCAACAAATCTCCAACAGGCACAGACATTTCATTTTCTTTTAAATAGATCATCTACGGAATTTTTGTAATGGTATTTGTTGATATATGAAGATTTCAATGTGATCTGGTCAGAAAACATTTTTAACTGTTATGAACCTCATTCAGAATGATGCAGAGCTGCTGATTGCTGTTGCCCGTTGATTTGACCAGGTAAAGGGTCATTCTGTTACAAATCTTCCTTTGTCTTTCCCATGGACAGGGACATGTGTGGAGTAGTACTGGGTTTTTCAGCATCATTTAGTCTCTTTGCCATTCGCCAGCTAGGGGTCGATGTGCATGTAGGTTTTTTTTATTCATCTTTAAAGGGAAAAACATGCTGAGAGCAGTGGCGATTATGGATATTGCGAGCAAATGCCCACACACACATGCATAAACTCTTTCTGGCTTAGTAAAATCGTCTCCTATGGTACTGGATGGGATAATAACTGGTCTGTCAACAAAATCAGTATGTCCCTAATTCTCTGATGGGACACAAGGTTTTCCTGAGGTAATACCATGACTCCTGTAATTTACATATCTACCCACTTTTATCTAGCTGCCCCCACCCCCATTATTACCTCTACATTGAGCCTCCATTGAACAAAGCCTATGTGGTCTCCCATGTGAACCATTATATACTGGCCTCTATGGGTCATTGGCTTGTGGAATTCTTCTGTGATTGGCCAGCGATGGCCATTAGATGGGCAAAGGGCACATTTGCCTTGATCTGATTGCCTGGGATCCAGTTTGGGGATCAATGTAGATGAATCTGAGTCAAACATTCTCATTGGCGTAAACCTTTTCATACAAACAGTCTAGTGTTCCATTCAACCATGGGCTCTTTGGATTCTTAAGTTACTCTATTATGTCATATATCTACACATAGCTTTTATTCTTAGTTTTGCTATATTAGTAATGATCAGAACCACTCTGCTACATTAAAACATCATAATTGAATCATAGGTGAATTTAAGCAAGTGTGCACCATGCTAAATACATATGGAAAATCCTTTTTCCAATAGTTAGGTAGTGCACATGGTTATTAAAATTCCAAAATCATGCTTCTGAAAGACTTTTCCAATGGTTATCCACCAATAATCATGTACACCCTATGCATAGTATCATAACATATCATAATCTATTATAACAGATATATAATCATAAATAATCATAGCAAGTAATGTGGATTTTTTTCCCCAATAAATTATGTATTCATTATCCCGCCTTCTTAAAGAGGAAGAACAATGGAGTGTGCATCATTTCTGGTGACGGATTCCGTATCGGGAGGGAAGAGGCATCGGACAGGCAATCCTAAACAAAAAGAGCTGATATCGTAGTCATGGAACTTACTGGAAATAAAAAAAAGAAACATTTTGTACATAAGACTACTGTTGTACCTGATTTTTGTTTCGTTTGAAAACGTTTTATAAATGTAATGGGAATTATAATTCAGTATTAAAAAAGTCAGATTAATAAAGCAAATGTCTATAGGTTGTTTGTACTTTGAGTCACATGTGTTTTCTGTAGATGTCTTCACATAAAAATATGTACAGAAATCTGTAAGATGCACACAATGACAGTGCCTTTCTGCATACAGTACCATAATCTGCAGTATTTGTGCTGTGCACATTCCCGGCTGCATGGTGGCTGTGCCAACTACACCAAACTTATGTGGCTCTATTTTGATGATCTGATGCAAATCATAAAGCACAAGGGCGGAACTAACAGTTAGGGGCGTCTCCAAATCTATTTTGCTATTTTGATGGTGGAAAAACCAGACTTTGCCGCAGTGCAAGGCAGAAAAATGTTGTCCTAATTCTCTTAATTATTCAGAGGTGTGTTTTGGGGGTAACATGCCATGAACCAATCGGAATGGCGTGTCACCTCATCTTTAAAAGGCAGCGGCGCATAATCCATTGAATGACGTGTTTGCACGGCAAACAATATCGCTTTTTCGGTAGAGGAAATGGACGTGCTCGTGCGCGAAGTGAAAATGCACGAGCACGCAGTATCATCTACGGGAGCAGCACTGTTCCACCAAAGCCTTTCAAGGTGAAGTACGCTTGAGATGAGGTAGCAGCAAGTGTGTCCCTGATTTCTGCCATCACCAGATCATCCAAGCAGTGCCGAAAGCGGTATAATGATGTGAGAAGATGGAGAAAATAGAAGCTCGCTGCTGTGTGTGATCCCCACAAGGTAAGGTACTGTATATTTGGACTACACACACACAAAAACACACAGGGAGAGCATGCAAACTCATAGTAACATCCCGGAATTGACCTATTTTAAAGATTTTTTTAAACTTCATTCCATTAAGAAAACAGCTTTAAAGGGCAATATGAGTAATAAATCAACTTAATAACAGCTGACATACAATGGTTTGGTTGTTATCTTGTCCAGAGGAGTGCAGTGTATTATGGGATCTTTGTTACATATTCAATCCGATTCTAAATGAGCATTTAGCACTAAATCTGATTACTGAAATCTGATTCTATGGGAAGGTGATCATACACAAACAACAAACCTCCCCCCTCCCTTGAAGATTTCAAAAACTGAAGGGTTAGTGGGAAAGATCAGTAACTGGGACATTACAGAAGGGATTCAGCAAACAAACAGCCTGACACCCTCTAGCTCTGATTCACAATAAGGTCCTTTATGTCATCAGACCAGCACACCACAAAACGCATTTTGCCCTCACAATGCCTTTTTCCCTTAGACAATACAGCAACTTCAGAAGCCTGCATTTTACAGGTATATTTCTTAATTCTTGTTTGCCTTTCTGACACACAATAATGCCTAGAATTATGTGAGATCATATTTTCACAGAAATACTAGGAATCTCAGTGATTAAAAAAAAACTGTCCTAGTAACGACCTGTAGACTTTCCTTAGAAATAATGCAAAACAATACAAATAATGCAAATTAATATGGAAATATTTGTTGCTCTATATTTTTGTACCAATTTTTTGTGCATTACAACATCATATATATTATACACACATACTACAAACAAACTGTTTACATACCAGTATTTGAAATTTTAACATTCACAAACAGATATAAATTGACAAGTAAATAGGGACGAAAAAATGACAAAAAGACTATTATAAACAAATTATGGTCTAGGTTCCACCAGAGTGGAGGAAAAATTCCATTTGTGTAATACGACTGACATCTAAAGGCAGAATTGGGTTCTGTTGATGGATTTGAATTTCTAGTTTGCATTAACATTCAATATGGTGGTCAGACCTGCCTTTTAAACCATTAAATCAGTAAGCATATTAGGATGAATCACTTCATGAGAGCAAGCATCTGAATGAGGTGTTTAATTAAGCTCCATTTTTTATGGTTTATTTAATCAGAATAGGTGAGCATTCTGGAAAATTATGTTAAAAAAATAACTATGCATAATTTGTGAGGAACAATTTCTTTTAAAAGAGTTGTACAGAAGCCGCAAGCTTCCCCACAAATTGCTTTTTACGTCAGTATGCAAGTTTGATGAACAAAATTGCTATCTACATACAGTATGCTCAGATAGAAATACTCTGCATATTCGTGACTCTCTGGTACAGCACATTGCTGCAGAAGAGAGAGGGCCTGGATATGAGGAAAGACCCTGAACCACAGAAAAAAAAAAAACAATGTGAGTTCATTCCTTACACTTCTCACTCCTCTTTGATCTGGCTGCATTTGTGAACATCTGCAAAGCTGCCTTCCATTGAGCCTGATTCACACCAGAGCAAACATCCACTATGACATCATTAGGGCAGGACAGTCCTGTGCCTTTGTATTACCTCCCGCTTGACATCTTGAATTCCAAGACTTCAAACAGTCTCTCTCGCCCCCTCTCTCTCTTTTTTTTTTTTTTATAAACGTTATTATAATGGTCCAGTTCTTGGACATACAAACCCTGTCATGGTCTCTTGCAATATGTAAATTCAGTACAAAAATAACACAAATTACTAGGTATTTAATACATTTCTGTGGAATATAAAAGTAAACAGATGGAAGGCTTTGAAATCTCATTAGGAAGGGGTGTGATGGCGGGTTACAGTGCCTTGTCAGTAGGTACATTGTTTAACACAGTGCAGCCTAATAAAACAGGATGATAATCTCATCCTTCATAGGCTCCTAAGACACTCTACCAGCACTAGTAAAGTATAAAAGCAATTTGCATATGGTACACCTATACAAGTGCACACAGTATGTCTTACAGTTCAATACTCAATTAAAATCTATTTCCAGTGTACAAATACATAACATTTATATTAACAGTCTACTTATAAACCGTAAACCTCATCAATGTGCCTTCTGTAAATTCTCACAACATTCTTAATAACAACAATATGAAAACACCGTCACCATTAACAAGGTGAAACACGGCATCAGATTTTGTACAGTCACCCAGCACATACATTATGTGGCCGATTCACATTCCTCAGATGCCTCCAGTGGTAGATTAGTTCTAATCTCAGTGTATCTCTGAATGCCTAGTGAATTCAGATTGATCATTTCTTTGAATGGATTATTTCATTCTTTTCAAATATGTTGCATGACATGCTATTTTGGAAAATAAAATGTCAAGTATTAAATATTCAGTTCCATCATTTTTGACTAAATACTTACATACCAGGAAAGGCTAATTTGCTTGTAAAGTAGTTGGTCTCTGCCTCTATATAATTACATGGTCGGAAAATATCAAATGTTTTTTTTTTTGTCCAATCAGAAGAGAATTAACAGCAATGTCTTCACTTGACGCACTGGACAACTGCAATTTAAAAAGGAAGTATTAGCTACACTGTTAAATTAATAAAGAAAAAACAGCCACCTTTATGGTATTTGTTCTGCTGTGCAAAAATTAGATCAGCATAGTATAACCATCAAGTTGAACTCCAACAGTGAGGGTGTACTTGAATTTTGCCTCTTTCGACAAGTGTCAAGCATCCTCCAGCAACAGCACACAATGCTGCTATACAGTAGCTGACAGCTCGTTTGGGTTCTAGTGCATATACACTGTGACTTGTATTGCACATAATTCTTCCTAATGCGCTTGAGCTTCAAAACACCACTTTGTCAAAAATACGAGGCAGATCTCAGAATTTTTTATGACAGCAACTTCTGCTTCACATTAAAATTTTCCAGATCTTCTTCAAGGCACTTCTGCCAATACTTGAGCAATACTAAAATATTCCATTTGTAATCCATACCTAACTATAATATGAGTGTGTACTCATAGTGTATAATAAAGTAGTGATTGTTTAAATGGATGTCATCACCTGTTATTTGAAAGGAGCAGATTCATATTATTAAAGCCTGGAACTGTTCCTCAGAACAACAGCAAAGTTATTTGTGAAATGTGAAAAAAGGGGACTCTGCATAGAGCCAGTCAATAGGCAACAGCTTGACATGGCAGAGCAAGCAGCAAAGCCAAATGCTCACATACCACAATTAAAATTCCCTCTACATAGCAGCTTGTTCCTGTCATAAAAGTATGGCATCCTTTCAGAAATGTGCTGTATTTTTAAACTCTAAAACCAAGTACTGTGACCCTAACCAGAAAAAGTGGTGGGCAAATGAGTCATGAAAAACAGAGTTAGTGTGGTAAAAACTAGAGAAATTCTGCCAATTTTTCAGATAATTTCTTCTAGTCAAGTGCTGTTGCCCCGCTGTAGTTCAAATAGTATGGTGGCCAGCTGGGAGCGAGAACCCAAATTGTTCAGGTTACTCTGCACACACCTGTGGTACATCTCCTCACTAAGATGTCGGTAACACTTCTGGTGCCGGTAGCTTTGACGCAAGTTGGGCTCAACTGCCCTAAACACATGCAACTTAGAATAATTAATGAACATGTCATACAAGTCCAAAGTGTCCGGGAGGTCTTCATTCTCCTGAACATCTGGGGCCATGGTGCTGAGCGCAGCCATGTAGTCAGAGTTGTAGAAACATGCCTCGTCGAAGATGTTGCGGTCAAAGTAACCAGAGTCTTTGACCAGGTCAATGGTGGATGGAGGATGCTTGTTGTGGAAGGCGATATCAGGGTTGTAACCTTGGAAGTGGATTGGAAAGAAGACTTGCCAGTTGCTGATGGAGTTCAACCTACAGTGACTCAGGACCTCAGAGTTTATATTAGTGTTGACACTGGCAATGAACAACAATGTATCAACTGGGAGTTTCTTCGAAATTACGTCCACGATTTTAATTTTAGAGAGGTTGTCTGCCCTAACACTCATCCATGGGATTTTCGCTGTGGGATACTCTTGCTTGTAGGCAACAATCTTTGCTTTAATATTGGCAAAAATATCATTTTTTTCAATCTGTTGTGCTTCCAGGGGGTTATAGATGAAGAGTAAAGTTAAAATGGTATTCTCAGACCTTTCTAAGCAATTTTTGGCATACTGATCAAGAAACCGGGGGGCATATTCAAGGTCATGAACAGTCATTGGAAGCACTACGTGAACTTGTGTAGCTTCTGAGACAAAAGGCATGGGTATGATTTCAACTTTACTCAACGGGCGCAGAAGGTGAACCCTTTTGATGATAGAGCAACTCCTTCCCTTTTCAGTGACCACCTCAAGTTGCAGGTCCAGTGTGTATTCCATGCCTCTTGTGTGGTCAAACCGTCTGTACCCATTAACAAGCTGCTGCTTTTTCAGCTGTAGTATGGGTTTGTACTTCTTGCTTAGCTCCTCCATGGCAACCTCAACGATATCAGTGATGTCCAATTTATTGATCCCACGTAGCTCACATTTAGGTGATCCATCGGCACAAAAATACAACTCATTTTCAGTGAAGTACTCCCATCTCAAGACCTCAAAACGAGTCTTTGGTTCAAAGGGCGGGTTCAGCCCTATAGGCCACCGAGTGCTCTTATCACCTTCAAAGGCCACTTCACTGATATTTTGTATTTCTGTCTGTGTGGAGATGAACAGTTTCCTATGTTACTTTAATGCATCCAAAAAGTATTACTATATATTACTAGAAATTGAAAGTTCATTTCTGCAAAATGCAAAGCCACACAGAATATAAAAGGAAGGGAAATATTGGAACCTACAGACCAACAAGCTACTATGTGCTTTTGCCAAAACAGCACGAATGCGTGATTCTGTGGCATCATGGCAAAAGAGCATTATGCAGTCTCGCAAGAATCTGGGACCATGTGTCAATAAGGTTATCCCTTAATTTTACAACTAATTTAGCATATTCTACACCACACAAGTGCAGACAGTCCCAAAAATAGTTAATGGGACTAAAGCAGAATTATTACCTATGGAAAATAGAAAAATGACCAGCTATTGAATATATATCCCCTGGCAATCATTCAGATCATATCATACTTCCTGCTGTTCAGAAGTCCATTATCTTTCCTCACCCAGCCTTACCCTGTTTATGTACAGCAACCAAGCTGTATGATGAACTACTCTGAATTACTCTGAATTAAAACCTGATACTACCAATCCACAGGTAATAGCACTGCAGTTCATGTCTTTGACTTAACGGCCCCTAAATTATAGTTATGGAATATACCACTCCAACTGCTTTGACAGTTTCTCTCTTTGTCTAAGATTGTACATAAAAATTGACAGGTACCTACAAATACGTTCATGATATTTAGTAAGCATATGTCACACTGTTTGTCTTTTTCCAGAACCTCAAAGGAGAAGGAACAGTTACTGATATTGAGCAACTTACCTGCAATTTCTCTATTTCTTGGTAGGTTCTCTGCAACTCAATCTCAGTGAACATCTTGTGTAATCTGTACATCAGTTCAGGATCTGATATTGGATGCGCAGCGATGATGTTTTTGAAGTGTAAATTGTCCCAAATATTTAGATCCAATTTTTTCCCCATTTTATAATGATAATACTTAAGACCCTAAGAAACATTATAATTGGTCAAAAAAGGCAAAGATTTTTAAAGCATGCTAAGGCAATTGAACATAGATGTATGGTTTCTGAATTCATTAGGATAAACTCACAAAACCCTTATCTGGTATTCAATACTTTAACTTAATTATAGTTTTTGACATCACAAGGGGAAACAAAATTGATGAAAGCTAACAATATACCGGCCCGAACTAAGTAGGTAAGCACTTGTAAGTAGAAAAGCTACTTGTCTGAATTACTGTTTTCTTATCTGAAAGGGCCATTAGCCAAGACAGTCACTCAAGACCAAAAGAGTCTTACCTCATGTTCATCAACACAGTTGATTTTTACATGATTAACAATGCATCTGCCAAGCCACTCGTCAGGTCTGGTGCTCAGAATGTCATTCTGACAGTTCTCTAGGAAAGGATTTAGCTGAAGCAGCAAGGATCGGGACAGGAGATACCCATAACCTCCACGACAGTATGTTCCCTTGACCTCCCCACCGATAAATTCCTGGGGGTGGCCCATGTAGAGGTTTACATTCATACTCAAGTGTCCGATGAGAGCTTTCAGGTGGTCTGCCTCTGTATATGTGTCATCCTGGCTGAAGTAAAACCAGTCATACATATTGATGTATTTCTCAAGAATATACCTGACAGTTTGGAACATGTTCCAGATGAGGTGCTCGTCACCATGGGTGACCACAGTCATGCCATGTGGGATCCTGTGATTGAGGGTGCCTGTGAAGAAGACCACCGCATCCAGGTGGTGGCTGATTGTGCGGTTCACGGCTACCCCCAGCGTGCTGATTGTGTCCTTGGATGTCAGGACACCCACAAAGAGGCGCTCACAAATCCTCAGCTCAGTGCTGATATACCTGGTCCTGGGAGAACAAAGCATAAAACATTCTATGCAATCTCCTAATGTTCTTTATATTTACAATACATTTATTTATTTAGCAAATGCTTTTAAGTGACCAGAGAGCAGGGTCAGACAGTCCTTGGAGCAACTGGGGTTGGGCCCTTGACCAAGGCCCTTAATGAAAACACCACAACGGTATTTTAACTCACAACCATCGGACCACTTGACAGTCTTAACCAACAAAGCCACGCACTGCCCCCACTGTAGTCTCAACAACTGGATTTCATTATAAAAAGGCTAATTTGGTAAATACCCTTAAGAAAGACTTTCAATGGGGACAATTGAGGTTAAATGATTGAATGACATTGGAGCAAACATGTTCAGACAACTCCATGTCGAATTAATTAGTTAACAGCTGAAAGTAGATTTTCAGCAAAGCAAAAGGTCAAAAAACAACCTAAAAAATGTAATTAATAGTACTGTTCTCACACAAACCCAACCAAATAAGCACGCTCATTTTGTCAGACACTTATAAGAATTTAACATCACAAATAACTTTCAGATTGGGGCACTATTAAAGAAACTTTACAAATTTTATTACATTGAAGGTACAAGGGGCAAGAAATTGTTACACCATTATGTGAACATACACCGTATGACTATAATCAAAGTTAAGTAGGAAGACAAGAAAAACTCTTTAGCATTGTTAAAGTAGGTAATTACACATCAGAGTAATATTTAAATTAAATGTATATAAAATATATATTTAATTACTTAAAATGTATGCATTTTGTGTTTTTGCTGGCCAGAAAAAATGTAATTTGTAACATAATACTTTGAGAGACTATTTTATGTATTAAAATGTTTCAAATACTTATTTATTTTTAATAAAATATCTTTTTATTTTTGTATTTGTTTGTTTGTTTATTAATTTATTTTCTGTTATTTTAAGGATCTTCATCACCAGGCTTACAGACTTTTAAATATAGCCTATCACCGTCTTTGGCTAGATGCAAATAAATCACGTGACATCGCGTTAGGCCCAGCTTGCTCGTTGTAAACTTAGTTTCCCATAACTAGTAATCCAAGCAAAGAAGCTGCAAAGAAATTGCCTTGAGGTAAAGTACACTCTCAGATATCGCTCACCGAATGTCATTATAGGGACAGAAAAATAGAGCAATTAGCAAACAGCAGTGCTGTACTCCAGAACTTGTGAATCAACTTGCTCGCCTGATAGTGGCGTTCAAGTTCATTTAAACAGGCAGTGGCATCCTGTGGTTTGTAATATATGGAAGACTTAGGCCTTGTCCTCACATACACGGGTATTTTTTAAAAAACGTAGCTATGTATATATATATATATATATATATATATTAGTATATCTGAAAAACGTTTCTTCCTTGAGTTTCCGCATATTCCGCAACCTACTGTAAGATAAATCGGAAGTTACCGCAGTATGATTATTTAATTAAGAAAGCGTTGGTGTGCCGCCCCTGTCAGCCATGCTACTACTTCTGTGGGAAACACTGAGTATAAATTTAAGGGTGTAACGGTTCTGAGACCGAGACCGAAACCACGATACATTGATGATCCCATGTCACGGTCAGGTGTTATGCCGAAAAAAGCATCCCTGCCGTAGAATGCATGCCGGTGTTCTGACGAGTTGAGCTTTTAGGGTTTTTTGGGGTTTAGGGTATGGGTTAGGGTTAGGGCTATCGATTAAGTAGCTCAACTCATTTCAGATCAGCGACCATTCGGTCATTTAGAGACAGGCATGCATTATACGGCAGGGATGCCTTTTTCGGCATAACACCAAATCGCGACACCTCCACTGCAGCAGGTGCAGCTTGTTGAGCTCTCGTTACATTAGTAAATATTACAAAAGACATTTTTCACTTCACAGTTAATACTATTACAGCCGTAAATAGCTGAATTATTCTGTTTAAAGTTAGAGCAAGTATATTTTGTATTACACATTACTAGGGCTGTAACGGTACACGTATTCGATTTGTACTGTTACTATTTTGTGTATTTTTGTATTTTCAAATTACTCGTATTTTAATTATACATTTTCTCACACCTGTATTTTGTTACATTTGATGAGCAAGTATTTGTAACAAGATTTTTTTGATGTTTTGTGCCCATCTCTGTTACACATTTAGCATAACACAAACATACGTTTGATTTATCACATGTCGGCTTGTCTGGAATCCAAAGTAAATTGGAAATCCATTCCTAGCTAATGGAAATAACTCTCAATGGAGTTACCCAACTTGGACTGGCTGGCTCATTGACACAGTGTTGCCAGCTATAATGAATTTCTAGTAGTTATGCAAGAATGAAGGGTGGGGGTAAGGCTATCCAAGAGACCACTCTGCACTACCAGTATTCCTGAAACATGTTGAGTTTCACCAGCGGTGCCCCACATCCCATACAAAGTGAAACAGGCTCGCTAAGAATGTTAAGAAGCTAAGAAGGCAAAAACCCACATAAAAGACACGACAATACAAGCCGTGTCGGTAGCTGAGTCACGTCGATACAAAATGGAAACGACAAGCGTTTGTCATCCCAAATATTTCTCACATTTTTACGTAAAACCTCAACCACTTCAATAACATTTTTATCGGCTCAGTTCCAAGAGCTTTCAGACCGTAAGAATGCACAGCAAAAATAAGATGAGTATTTTACAGTACACAACCAACAGCATTCAGCTGAATGCAGGACAAGAGGAAACAGATGCTGAGCCCGTAGTAATAAAATATACATAAAGTACGTACTCTACATTAGCTTAATATTATTTATTTATGAGTAGCAGTCACCATCTTCAACTATGCTGCCTAATTCACCTCACTGCTTTAATTTTCCCATAGTGCAGCAATTATAAGAATTATACATTATAATAAGTCACCCTTTGTGAAAAACCACCGCCCATTGTCGTAACACACATTGCATTTTCTGCAAGAAACTCATACGTGCAACTTAAGTAAAGGAGTATGAAACTGCTTTATGTTCCACTGATGGGAACCTAAGTTTTAAAGTGTCCGTCCCACTGTGGCAGCTACTTTTAAATGGATGCTGAACCTCGGAAACGCTGTTTCGCAGTTTTTCCCCAGTATAAATATTCGTTTTTGCCTTACGGTTAACATATCCCACTTAAACTTGCATAGACTAAATGACCCCTTTTGTCAATGAGCGCTTATTCGTAAATGCCACAGAGAGTTAGTTTTTCCAAGTAAGCATGGTAGGAAATACGTAGATTAAATAAGCATATTTAGTCTCACAGCTACGCGTTTTTCCCCCCAAATTCAAATCGCTGATGACAGCTTGACGGAAACATTTTGGCACCTCATATAAAGCACAAAATTGCACTTTCTACAAATAATGTTTACAGTAGAAGGAAATTACTCGTATCAAAGACCTACTGGTTCAGTAATTTAAGTCGATGTGTTCAACTACCCAACAATTATTTACACTCCTAAAGTTCTAAGTAGGCAACAATACCAGACGAATAAGCTATTTTCCTGACATTTATAAAAATACGTTTGGTACTGTCTGTTATGTGTTGGATCTTACCTGAAAAGTTTCTTTGGTTCACTTTGTCTAGCTGGTATGTAGGGTATAATCCTGGGTATAAAATTATCCTCGCTCTCCTCATTCTCATGTTTGGCGATCGGAACTGTATTTGGTTTTCTAGTGCCGTTCAGATCGCCCCACTGATCTAAAATAGGCTCATTTTCCAACTTCTCATGGAAATCGCAGGGGTCTCTCACCAGTGACACGCTCAGTAAACTCAGGGTAAATCCTAAGGAGATGCCAATAGCTACTTGTGCGACCGGCCTCAGCAGAGACAACATAGAGAATCTCATTGCTTTACATCGACCGTGGCTCTCTTGGTGGGATACCCCAGACGAAGCCGCTATAAAATCGGAAAGAGCTGGTCAGATCCAGGGGAAACAAAACTTTACAGTCTAACGGTACGGTTTGCTAGCAATCGAGACATTAATTTAAGCTTTATTTTACGACGTGTACAGTGGTCCTGGCTCCTCCTACATAAAAGCCAACGTCAGAGTCCATCAGCTGTTTATCCTTGTCGTTTCTTTTGCTCGATCCAGAATCATAGCTCATTTTTTTTGGTTCCCAAGCTTATAGTATAGGGTAATGTAAAGTATTGGTACAACCACAAGGTTATAGACGCATTTTATCATAATTTAGGATATACACATTCCAGTACTGTTTCCCCTAGGTTTACTTTGGGGGGGGGGGCAGACGGACACCGGGTTCATGGTGTTCATGTGTTTCTTTTAATGACAGCAGTCATGACAATTGACCTAAACATCAGAACATTTATTTTAATGACAATTATAAACAAAGTGTGCAGCTTTTGGTTGACGCGCGCTCTCTGTCCGCTGGTGGGAGTGTGCTCACCTGTGTGCGCGCGCACGTGTCTGTGCGCGCGCATCGGGGCGGAACTCCGCCATACGCGATACAGAGAGCACAGGAGAATTGTAAACGCGCGACCGTGTAGAGACAAACGTGACAAGCTGTTGTGTAAATAAGATAAATAACATAAGGCTATTTGGTTTGTTTAATAAAAGGACAATGTATAGGCCTGTTCTATAGGAAAGGTAACCTTAAATGACTTCTGTTGTGATTTGGCGCTATATAGAAAATAACTTGACCTTCAAGTTACTTTTAAACTTATTTATGCTGTGAGTAGCTACATTTTTACATAAAATTTTGCCAATTAAGTCCCTTACCTCCCTTCCCAGTCAGGTGGATTATGAATAAACAGATTCAAGACATCTAATTGCTCAAATGACCTCTGTTCTGGAATAAGGCTTTGATAGTTTTGTTTGTTTTTGCCTCTTCATTTTATGTCTGATCTGAGAGCTATTACATAATTTGCCATTGTCAGCAATTTCCTCCAAGACCTCTTATATACTGCATATACCAGGGAAACTGCCAGTACAAAATAAAAATGTTTAAATCATCCACATTTTTTTTTTTGAAAAAAAGATTTGGAAAAAGGGAATGCTAAATTGCGTGTTGCAACCCCATCGCACCAGTTCAGCAATTTTTACTGCCTCTTTCTAACTGGTTTGACAATTTTACCACTAACACACATCACACACCAACCCCCCTCCCCAGGCCAGCATGCCAACATTTGGCATTGGGACGGCCTCTGATTTTTAATACCGCCATCCTGTTCAGATATACTTTGGTAGGTGGTATTTTACAAAACATTATTCTGGTAGGCCTATTTCCTAGTAAATGCAGGGATGCAATCACAATGCAGCCTGCTCAATTTGCAGGATAAAGTTTGCACCTTTCTACAGAAAACTGGACTTTGGAAGACGAAGCTTAACGAAAGGAATATTGAAATGTTCCCACTCCTACGCCAGGAACTTATAACGTCCAGTGCCACTGCAGACAGTGTTCGGCATATAACATTGTCACACCTGAAAGAATGAATTCAGTGACTCTTGCCCAGAGCTGGACAATCTTCATCTAAACTGGATCAGAAAATCGTTTGTTTCAAGAACTGATGATGAGTCTTAATTTGATATTACAAGAGGAATTAATTTAAATTGCCAATGATTAAAATTTGAAAATGCAATTTTCTGCCACTTCCCAGCCAGAAATTTGGAGTAATCTGAGAGACGAATACCCAGAGAAAAAGTCATCCAATGGCTCTTGCCCTTTGCAACACCATACCTGTGTGAGGTAGGTTTTTCTACATTGAAAGTACTGAAAACAAAAAACAGTGCAGGTCTACATGTGGAGAAAGATTTTAGGTTGTGCCCAAGCCAGCTGCTACCCAGAGTGGACAAACTATGCAAGAATATTTTATTTGTTTATTTTATTTTATTGATTACTTTTTATCCTGAGCAGTCTGATTTGTATAAAGTGCCATGTTTTATAAAGTTAAGCCGTTTCAGGAAATGGATGGATGGATGGACATGCACCTAACAGGTAACAGGTTTATACAGTAGTCTATAAAATGGGCACATGTTCTGTATGTGGGCCGGTCATCAGTTTTTTCTAAGGGGCTGGGTAGTGGGTCGTCCGCCTGAGGCAAGTCTCATAAGGGGCCTTGTCATGAAAAAGTAGGGAACCCCTGTTCTAGCACACAAAATGGGCAGTTCCTACCCCTGTTGTGGGCTCCTGCAAACAAGATCTGCAGTGTCTGGTGTAATAGACTGACTAAAGTGAATTTTACTTGATTTCCGATCATCTTGATACTGGCATCGCTACTGTTTAAGATGATTTGAAAGCATCATAATAAATTCTACCTGACTCTTGATTTTACTTGTAAAAAATACTATATATAAGACTTTCATTTAAAACATTTAAAGGAAATGGCACGTTCAAAAGAGAAGCTTAAAGCTGCATTATTAACCACCAGGGGGCAGTATTTACTTAAACCTGCTGTGTGGAGCATGAGTCCGGTTGGGAACGATTTCCAAATTACTAAAATTTGTTTAGTTTTCGATGTGTTGATATTGCAAATACTATATTTATAATTGGCTATTGAAATATGAATTGAATTGGCTTTCAGACAACAGAAAAAATAACAAGATGACAACATCTTTATTCCTCTTATCCAAAATCTTTTCGTCATGCAAACTCCATATAAATGCAATTTAAGCTTCTAACCCTGGAGATCTGAGACCACAGTGCCACTCACAAAGTCACAATGTAAGCCATAATTATGTAGTAATTTAAAGTATTATCATATGCAAATGTAATGTCCCTATGACTATCTGACTACAGAAAAATAATGAAAGCAAAGATATTGCTAAATAATGTCTTATTTATACCACAACAGCAGAAACTTGCAAAGTGTAGCATAGAGTATAAGGGCCAGGAAAAGTTGATGTAATGATCAACATAGAATGTTATCATTCAGTAATATTATACTGTAACACTAATGAAAATAGATAGTCTCCCAACAGACACATTTAATAATACTGAACAGTGACCTTGATTCGGGGATATGAGTTTGATGGTTACATAATTGACACAGATGTACCTGAAGGAATGTTGTCTATGTCGTGGAATATGTTTGAATCTGAAGTAATTTGTTATTTGGGAGATGACAATGAAAAGCGGTCTGATCCGGTGTCGGATGGTATACAATTGCAAAGCTGTTGCCCGGACGGCAATCTGAACCCTCAGGCGGGCAATTTGTTCGGCATATTTTAAGACTAAGCTAACACCCCCTTCCCCCCATCACAATGGTGAGTTTGAAAATTAATCCGGGATATATTAGGTAGGCTGTTTCTGGAGATATTTGCTACGCTACAGCTTGCATCCACTCGCAGATCTGATCTTTGAGGTTTGCACCACCTGTCTGAGGTTATGCAATCTTACCTTAGTCAGTCAGTGGCCCTGCTAGAGTTTCCCTTAGCAAGGTACCTTTAGCTGAGTTTAACTGAGCCCAAATCCATGTACAGCTGTATAAATGCTTCAAAACCTGTTTCTTCAGATGATCCTGTCACCCAAGCAACAAACCCTAAATGCTGTTCCCAGCCACTAAGTAAAACAGTGGAAATGGGTGGGTCTAGCACTGAGAGCAGACCATGTTGATCCAGTTTCGGATCTGGTTTCTGGTTAAGCACAGCTACCGCCGTCTGTCTGAGCTTAACGCGCCCTAACATGCCCCTTCGGTTCACAGTGCTTGTCATTGATCTGTGCATCCTGGGTTGCACTTCAGGCTTTCAGGGAACATCTTCGGATGGCGGTGATCCCCAGCTGGACGCACAGCAGCTGATAAAAAGCGGATGGATGGATGGATGGATGGATGGATGGATGGATGGATGATAAACTGGGCATAATGTAGACCAGCGCAAAGTGACACACTGGATGAGGAAGTCTCCATGCTGTTCCCAGAATACCAGGCCTACTGAACCCAGCAATTCCATAGCTACAAGACATAATTTTCACACAAATGGTGCATGTCAGATTAGAAAGTGAATAACAAGCATGCAGTAATGCCTTTAACATTATTTAGGAACTGGCAGTAGTACTGTCAGTATTTTCCCCTGAGAAGTAACGGAAAGTTTACTGGATGAGGGTCATCATGGACATGGTTACGGTAGGTGGGGTGTGTAGTTTTGGTGAGGCTGCTGTCAGGTCTCTTGCTGGTGTGTTGGAAGAATCACAGAAGCTTCCCACTATTCCCCACCCATGGGCCCCACGTTTGTCAAAGCCAGTAAGGGAGCGCGCACACACACACACACACACATGCACACGCACACAGTCAGTGCTCTAAAAAGGAAGCACAAACACAATGATATGTACATCCAGCTTCACAAAAAGTCCAGTACAAGCTCAGATGTATGTGTGCAAAGGTTTAATGCAATAGGTGACATCTGTCCCAGGTATGATTACTGGAAGCAGCAGGGATCAACAAAATTCAATACATAACAACCTTAAATAAAAAATCTGATGTTAGCTAGTGATGTTTTCATGTGGAATAGTACTGTGGCTAACACCTGCAGGGTTAGGGGGTCCCAATCCTACCCTTGCTGTGCGTGTGCATGTTCTCCCTGTGTCGGATAATGTTCTCCTGAATTCTCCAGCTTCCTCTTGCAGTCCAGAGACACACGGTCCAATGCGCTGGTATTTCTAAATTGCCCATTGCGTGTGAGTGTACCTTGCGAGAGCACCCCTGCCTTGTGTGCTGAGTTAATCTCCAGAGCCCCCACAAACTCAACAGTGGACTTACTTTCACATATTATACATGATCTGGGATTATTTTGATATGCTTGCAGCATCTAAAACCTGATCATTGCTTGTTTTGATGAGTTGGCAGGTTCACTGGCCACTCGTGCTAAGAGACTCCATATGGGATTGTGTACCACTCCCACTTGCATCTCTTTCATCCGGCATGAACTCATTCTCACACGGTTTGGGAAAGCCCTGACACTAGCAGCATGTGGTATGATGTGGGGTCTCCGCTGGACTCCGCGAGGCTGCTGGGGGGTTCTGTTCGACATGTTCCGTGCACAGCTGGCTCCGTCCTCCATGCGGGACTGACTGTAGCAAAGAAAACACTTGTGAGGAGTTGAGTAGCAGCCGCTGTTTGCTTTCCAGCTGTTTGGCAGCTGGGATATTTATGCAAAATCTTAATATTGGAGAGGTCAGCCATTTTGGATCAAGAGGGGCTGTGCACGCTGCTATTTCTGAAATAGCTTTTCTGATACGATGTTCCGTACATGGCTCACAAATATTTATATATAAATTTTTTTTCGATGATTGGGATATGTGCTGCAGTGTACACTTGAATAACTTTGTTTTGCTAATAAATACAGTTAT
Organism: Hyperopisus bebe; assembly: GCA_026777045.1. Classification (NCBI taxonomy): domain Eukaryota; kingdom Metazoa; phylum Chordata; class Actinopteri; order Osteoglossiformes; family Mormyridae; genus Hyperopisus; species Hyperopisus bebe. The sequence goes on along the minus strand of JAODJW010000001.1, from coordinate 47,143,012 downwards.
TTTCCATCTTTCTGGTGGCAGGGAGGTGGTCTTACAATGATAATCTTGCCTGTATTTATTCCACATCGTGGGATCTGTTTGAATTCAGCAACAGTGAAAGTTAACATCTGTATGTCCCTCTGGATATATGTGGCATTTTATCAACTGAATAATAATAGTAATAAAAACATTCACTATTCTGGTGTATCCTTCCCAAACTATGTCTGAGAACACTATGGTGTTCCTGTAATTCAGTAGATGGGGGAACACTGATGTTCTTGATATTTTCCCATGTTACTGTATGACCATGAACAATGGATTCCTTACAGCATGAGAGTATGAGCCATTTGAATTTCTTCATTAATATATCACAACATGAGACATTTTTCTCCTCGCACAGTACTCCTCTCCTTCTGCACTAAGAAAATTCCCCTGACTGTTCCCAGTGGGCATTACACTTTGAGATCATCTTTAGGATTAAGTATTACCTTGCGCCTCACAATCATTCAGACTACTAAATTTTATCTGCTGATTGCCACAGTATTTTCGCCATAGAAAATTTATGATCTGGAACAGCAGCAGATTATACGGAGAATATGTATTGCGAAATAGAACCAAAATAATGAAGAATGGTCCTTTCTGTGCCGCGTTTGGAAATGTCTCAGGGAATTAAAACAATGGATACTTTTATGGAACTGGTCGTTTCTCTTGTTGTCCCAAACTCAAAGTGAACTGTAAGAAAACCACTTTCATCATCCATATGCCAAGTGAAGGAGACAGAGATTCACAGGGGGAGGGGGGGAAATTGAACATAATTAAGCACTTTATTACAGCATATCTTTATATGAGTCCTGGTAAACTCTTGACTGGGACTGAACCCAAACCCACACAATTTTAATTCTGGTTTCTTGACACACTAGGCTGGGTCAAGTTGGGATACAGAGAATCTGTTTGTTTAAGATACGGAATAGGATTAACACAATAGAAAAATCCTATTAAAAATTAAAAATGAAATCATAGGGCAGAATTAATTGATAAAATGTGTATTGCTTCCCATGTAATTTACCTCTTGTTTTTAGACCCATTGCATTGAAATAGTTGAGTATTACAAATATGTACACTCAACTAAATGAAAAATAAGCTAAGCACGGTGTAAAACATAATGTGTCATGCATACTGCAATTCTTTCACAGCTTTTTTATCAACATCCATACTCCAAAGCATGTATTGTGTTGTTCACTCTAATATCCACTGGGTGGCGGTATTTCCTTAGAAACGACAAACGTTAATTACTCAATATTGCATGTCTGAGCTTATATTGTGAGAGAAGAGTATTTGTTTTGGAAAAAGAACGATATAGTGATATATTTCAAGCTTCAGGTATGAGTGCCAAATGTTGTTTGTTGAAAATTCATTTAAAGGAGGCCACTTTAATTTACGATCAGTTACCATTACTACATTTGTAACTTCTCAGATTACAAGATAGTCTCTCTGTACGATTAAAAAAGCCATGCATTACACTGGAAATTTGCCATTATTCCCCTTGCATAAAATGACTATTATTTCACTTATCTCAGGTAATGTTATTGCAGATTAAGAGGAGAATTAATTCTTCATATGATGATCATTTCTCCTGTGGATTTAAACAGTTTAAAAACACATGTGTGAGGAATATAAGGAAAAGCACCGGTCATTTAAAGGTAGTACATGTCTATAAAAAAATAAAATAGAAACTAAATAATATCCATGAGTCTTGCAAACAATTATCCTGAGCAGGGGGGGCCTGGAGTCTATCCCAGGCAGCAAGGTGGGGGTAGCATGGCGGACAGGAGGCCATTTATCATGAGGCACACACTATGGGCAATATAGAGACACCCAGTTAACTGTATATCTTTGGACTGCAAGAAGAAACTGGAGTACTTAAAAGAATCCCTTAGAACTCCATATGCACAGAACACGGATGGGGTTCGAACCTCAAACCCTGAGCATATAAAGCAACTGTTCTATAAGATGGGCCGCCGTGTTGCTGAAACTTAAAAATGCCTAAAAGCAAGACATAAATCCTTGACTTTTATTTCAATACAGTACAGCTCACTAACCTTATGAGACCAGCCTTCTGAAAGCCAACAAAGAACTCTTTAGGCAAACTATTTATGTCAGCAATATGTCCTTCATGGATGCAATTGTTTTTTCAGTCTTTCTCCTCTAGTGCAGCGATCGGTTCCCCAGTTGGGCCAGCGTGAGGAAACGTCACTGGTCTTTATGACATTAAAAGCAGCTTTATTGCACAACATTTTCTGTGCGGTTACATGTCAATGCTTGGTAGCGACATGAATAGGACTCTTTAGCTTATTTTGGGGAGGAATAAAATCCCCGTTGTACAGTAGCCTTTCTTCGACAATAGCGCTTTACTGGCAGAGACGTGTCTCGTAACTTTCTAGGGAGACGCTGGAAGTTTCTGTCAGGCCGGCGTGAACGTGACACTCGCGAGGAGGACAGCATGGGGTCACTGAGGCGTCTGTACGCATCAGAAAGGAACACGGTGAGGCCCTCTTTAACAGTGCACAACGGTTAACACCACTGATTGGGGCTGGCCTTAATCTAATAAAGAGAGGTTTCACGGCGACATTATTGTGGAGTTTTAAATCTGACGCGCTCTGATGGACGTGACCGCTGCTGGGATTAATTACGCTTTCAATAACCTGGCCAGTTTTTTGAGGAGAGTGGTCAGGGTTGGGGAGCTGATCTCATACTCAGTAAAAAATAAAAAACAAAAATAACAATCTGAATGCACTTTACAGCCAGTTTATATCTTCAATGGAAGTATAATGTGGACAAGGAGGCACGCGACTCCCACAAAATGTCAGAGGTGAAACTTGTTGTTTCTGAGGGCAATACACAAGCGGCAGAACAAAGACATACCAGGAACATGAGTGTCAGCGTCGATAGGCCTCGACTTGGGCTGTCCGATGAAGAAAATGCCAAACGGCGTCTGCTGCTCGGAGCAGACATAGTCCGCTCACATGTGGATCCTTCACGAGGACCGGAACGAGCCTGACTTCTCCCAGATCAATATTAGCACGTCAAACTACCGTATTTCAAGCCGCGTCAGTCCCGTTTACCACAGACGGGGCGTCACGTGATAACCGAAGCAGCCCAACTGACGCGCCGTTATTTACCAGAACGCAAGAGCCTGTGGCAGTCGTGACATTTTATAACACGGCTTCGCTGCCAGTTTTTTGAGGAATTTCGTGAACTCGACTTCTCGCAGGGATTCCAAAAATGGCTGCGGTTTGTTTTAAAGGGTTATGGCATATAACAATCATATGTTTTTAATTTGGCCGAGATTCTTTTTTTTTTTTTTTTTGACTTAACGTAAAAAATATTATGTGTGACAGGGTTTCTAATCGTTTTAGAGGAGAGTCCCCGGGGAAGGAAGTGAGGACTAGGTGGCTGCAGGGATTAAAAGGACGGGATAAATGAGGGAAGCGTGTGGGGTGGCCAGGAAATGGGTTGAGGAGCGAGAGGAAGAAGAGGTTTTGTCCTGGCAGGGCCATCCGACAAAAGGCCCCAATTTCACAGCCGGTTGACTGAGATGAGAGAGGGCGTGCGCTCCGGACTCGGGCGGGGTGTGTGGGGCAAAGGTGATCCGGGGAGATACTTCGGCCCTCTCCGGGAATCTGGGAAGTGCCGCGCTGCAGACGTTGCGATGGGTTCGCTAAAGCCGGTTCCCAGGAAGGTTTCGCCAGGACCCTGGGCTTAACACCCCGCTGCACTTTGAAATGGGATCTTTATTGTCCACAAAGTTCAAGCCAAGTATGAGAAATCACTCCTCCCTAACAAAACACGCACGCACGCACACACGCGTGCTCGCACGCAAATCAGCATGTTATTGGAGACCTGGGGCCTGTGATTAAGGTCGAGTTTAATCTAGTTTAATCAGGATAAGGGAAACAAAAACCTCACACTACATAATGAAGACAGTTTACATAATACATGCTTTTAGGGAACAAGTTATTAAATAATTCAGCAAAAAATGATACTTTGACTAGTAGTATATGCAACAGTCTACCGAATAAGAGTCAACTGCTGCATCTTTGTGGTAATCAGGACAAAGTATTAGGTCAAAAATAGTAGTGTTTGTTTTTTCTCCCCATTTAGTTTAGGGAAAGTGCAACGCAGCTTTTGTAAAACACAGTGGAGAAACAGGAAACCCTTTGTGACCGCAGCAAACCAAAACAGTAAAACCCAAACCTGATGCAGGAGTTATGGCGACCTTTGCTGTATGATCTCAGGGTACCTGTATCGCTGTTTTGCACACATTAAAATATCACAGAGCTGAAGCAGATTTATCTTCCCTTTTAAGTAAAAATTGATCAATCAGAATGATATGGCCATGACACACCTGTGGCTTTAGACAAAACTTTACCATATTTCCTCTTTGAAGTTGGGAAGGGAAGAGAGTAGAGGGGGGAGAGAGAATCAAAGAGTTTGGGCTGTGAGATAGTGGACAAATGGTTCAACTGATCTCTCTGTTTGGAGGTATAAAGGAACTAGATGAAAAATATACCCATCACGTGCACCGACTAAGTGACATATTTTGCTTTCCCCTGGAGTTTGATTGATATCATTGGTATGCAATAGTAAATCTTTCGTATTATGTAGGAGTGGGTCTGTGTGGAGGCTTGGATTTCTGTCCGCTGTAAAGCTGGTGTGGGCGGAGCTTCCCGCCTCCCCAGTCTGGTGAGGATAAAATGAAAATCACGGAGTAAATTGATGAAAGCGAAAGAGCTCGTTGCGGGTGGGTGGTTAGTGTGAGAGCACACGGCTGGGGTTCCCCACTCTCCCTGCTGCACGTTTCAATACATGGCTAATAACTCCGTATATTATGTCTGATTACCGCCGAATTAGCACGTGGCGAGTACAAAACTAAAATTAAATAGGCAAATACTGGAAGTTGTGTCCGGCTTTATCAGCACAGTTTCCACTACTGGGAAAACGACTTTAGCAGTTAACTATTATTTGACGGTACGTCTAGTACCCAACAGACTACGAAGTCAATTAACTTAAAAATGATCTGACACACTTCTACAAGAAAATGTAACAACAGTCAGACAGCAAACATGTACTTTTTACTTTGATTTGAAATACCTTTAGTTTAATAACAGAGCCTATATGAAGAACAAATGTTTTGTGTGTAAAAAACGCTTGATAGCTGTAATGTATTGAACATTAAAATAACTATACTATATTGAACATTAAAAAGAACTGTACTACATGGGAAATAACATAATGGTCAGTCCTATAGCTGTTTTGAAAGCAGTAAGGGCTGGCTATTATTGGTCTTTTTGATGGGGCTTTCGCGTTGGAAGCACTGGATATATCCCATATGCTCCATAGCAGTTTTCCTGTGGAGGCGGGGGTCTTGCTGTCACAAGTATCCAGGAAGGACTGGGGAGTCTTTTGATGATACAGTTTATCCCGTCACATTTTAATGCGCTTTCCAAACAAATACCAAATATGCCCCCCCTGACAGGACTATGCAACGTTAACAGTCTGGTTCTGTTTGACCGCACGCGTTTTCCCAGCGTCTGCGTTGAGCTGGACGTGTTTGTACAGTACACCTTCCCATATTTCCTGAAAAAGCAGGTATTTAGCGGGCATTATGATTTATGTTACGTTCGGTTTGCAAGTTTTCACTGATCAAACTTGATAATAACCTACCAGGAAAAAATGCTCACGCATGGTCAGAGTTTCTTTGAACACAAGATATTTTAAAATTTAGGAAAGCAGTTAAATGACTTTGACCCTCAACTGCAACAGATGCAAATGGGAAAAATAATTTTTTTAAGCGGTTTAAAATTATTATAATGTTATATAAATTATGTTTCTATATATTCTTTTCTAGTAATTACTTGTATATAGGTTTTATTTGAAATGGGTACGTTTGCAACTTTTTAAAACGTACCTGGTTGTCAGACTGGCCCAAACGGAGCCTATTGCACCGAATATAACTCTGATTTCTTTACTTTAAACGCAGCTCCTAGTAAGTGAGACGCTTCCTCTGCCTGGACTCTAAAGCGCAGTCGGTTTCATCCAATTATTCAACTTTTTTTTACGGGTGACAAAAAAGGGTTTCTCTTGGCCCAAAGTCACGCTCGGAGGCAGTTAATAGTATTTTTAAGGAACATTCTCGGTTGAAGGCTGGAAGGGGAAAAGTGCTTTTAGGGTTTGACATGACATGACGCCTACCTGTAGCCTTTCAATCCGAAACCATGCGCAGTCTGGCACAGAGCGACACGCACATGTCGGTTCAGTACCAACCGTGGCTGAACATTAGTGCGATCATACGGTTGAATTTCCGCGTAGAACGTGTTGGCTCTTTGATTTCACTTTGTTGTAGCTCCTGCCCGAGGTCTGGCTTCTTTCCACCCCCCTCGGGCTGCAGAAACCTCGCTGCCAGATCGAAATCGCTGCGCTATTGGAATTTGGGAGTTTTCAGTCGGGACGTGCCTGTCACCTTCATATTAGTTCCCCCGGCTGTTGAGGGTTGAGATCATGCATCCCAGGCAAACGCACCTACTATGTGCGCGAACGTCTCCAGCCGCCCCGGCGAATGATCGAACTCACCGACATGACTGAAGAGGAGTTCAAAGGATTTTGCACGCATTTTTTGGGGGGTGCTGAAAGCTCGCCGACCCTTCAGGACGTTCCGTGAGAATCTCCGCATGAATCCGGCGTTTCCCTGTAATTTCTTTGATTTTTCTGGAGGAGTTCACTCTCAACAGGATGGTCCCAATATCTCGAACTCAGCTTGCCTTGTTTTTTATTCTTCTTTGTCCAGTCAACATTATCGGGTTGTGGTGGTAAGTTATCATGAAATATACATTTACAAGGCAATTTTATTTATCTGAATCTAAACGGTAATTTCGCGATAAAAGAAACATTTTTCAACAAATCCATCAACAAATATATAATAATAATAATAATTATTATTGTTTATATTGTTATTAGTGTATTATTGTTGGTAGTATAGTAGTACTACTAGTAGTAGTATCAATTAAGGTTTTTCAAATTATTCTGACGTGCTGCTCTAAGTCAGTTTGGTAATATCACATTTTCGTTACTTGGTATCACTTCAGAAGGGTGGATAACTTGTTTGTTTTAGTAACAGCGCTAATTAGGTAACAACGGTATGCATCTCCAAACCGTAATCTTTATGTGGTATATGTTATCCTGGGAAAACGAAGGGACTCTGGCTAACACTCTTTGGGAGCCCCTTTAATTGTTAAACCAAATGAGTTTTAATGGCATAATTCAAGGGCCCCAAAATATTAGCAAACTTTAGATTTATGGGAAATATAATTGTATACATTTTCCCGATAATTTTTCTCATTTATGAGAAATTTTTTCGCATGCTTTATATTGCAATACCATTTGGCCAATCTGAGACATGAGAATGTTTAGTTCCGTAATGAAAAACTAAATGGCTTTATTCATTTTAGATATTGTGATGGGTCAACAGTCCGCCGAGTTATAGCCTGTAGTCAAAGCTACGACATGAGGAAGGAGTCAGAGACGGAATTCTTGGTGGACCTAGATGCAACAGATATGTCATCATAAAATAATTTCCATTTCTGCATTCTGGAGTGTATATTAGGGGCAGAAGGGCTTTTTTGGCACTGTGGAAGAAAATGCCAAGTAATTAGATATTTCGCAGAGCGATATAAACGGTATTATTGCTGGTGCAAGAGTTTCCAAGACTGTCCAGCAGCAGAGTCAAGGTCAGAGCGCGGTGTTTGCTGCGGAATAGAGTCCACACCTGGAGCAACCAGCCCGATGGGACAAAGATGCTTTCATCGCGCTGCTTTAGAGACCGCTGCTCACTGTCGGGTCGCCCCTGCAGAGAGGCGCTCAATACGCTGCGCCTTGTAGCTGCACCCCCGCGCATATACACTCACACACACCCGACCTAGATTTGCGGGTCTCGGGCTGTTTTTCTGTTGCCCTTGATTCCCCCCTAGGCTGGGCTACCCCC
>JAODJW010000001.1:47114926-47127008 GCA_026777045.1 Hyperopisus bebe | reverse complement strand
GGAAAACCCCACGTTGTTCGCGCTGGGGGCACCACATTCAGCCCAGCAGATCCCAGCAGAATGAGGCAAGCGCCTACTGTCACGCAAACTGAAAGCAGAGGGCGAGGCAGCCCTGGGAGCCTCTTACATGGGGGGCGCAGGTGCGTGGGGGTGTCGGTGCGCCGGGCCGGACAGAGTCAGGGTGTCGTTCTGTGAGGGAGCAGCACTTGGTGTGCAGACTGACAGCTGGTGTTAATATCACGGCGCGCTGACTTTAGGGGCCAATCACATGGCACAGATTTCATTTGACTTACGATAATGAATCCCATTCATTGAATCATGCGATATGAAACTGGCTTCAGAATTTAAAGGAATATAAAAGTTATTCATTTCAGCTTCATCACAATGAGCTGTTCAGTGTTTTTTCCCTCTTCTCTGTCCTTTATTCCCTCTCTCCTCCTGACTATACTGCTGATGATAGGATTAGTATAAAATATTTTGTGGGAATTGGTTTAGGTCTCTTTAAAAGGGTGAAAGTCAAAATCTAATATCTGAGTAACATGAAAGAAAAAGGCCAGGATCTAATGGTGTAACTGGTTGTTGTTTTGGGAGGAGGGGGGCTCTTAGAACAGAGGGATGGAGTGGCTAGCGCAGTGTTTCTCAACCTGGGCTCTGGGGGGGGGTCTCAGATGGTCCACGTTTTTGCTCCCTCCCAGCCGTCTACTGGAGAAGAAATGTGGACTGTCTGGCCGGGAGTGGGAGGGAGCAAAAACGTGGACTATCTGGGGGTGCTTGTAGACCGGGTTAAGAAACACTGGGGTAGAGGTGGACATACCATATAACCATACTAGCAGAGCCCATTGATGTTCATTTGAGTCCCCTGGTGAGCTGGTAAGCAGCATAGAGCATGAAAGGACATGATTATCAGAACGTGACCTGGAGGCACTGTCGGGCAAGGTCACACAGGGGTCCCCATTTAAAGCTCCCCCTCGCTAACCTTACTACCCTCCCCACTGCCCCCACCCCACCTGTGTGTCTCAGATATCCGGGAGACAGCGTTCGTATACGCCATCACGGCAGCAGGCGTGGCGCATGCAGTGACGCAGGCCTGCAGCATGGGGGAGCTGTTGCAGTGCGGCTGCGAGGCCACCCGCAGCCGAGCCCCACCCAGGCCTCCCGGCGGTGCCGGAGGTGACGGGGTCAAGTGGGAGTGGGGCGGCTGCGGTGACGACGTGGAGTTCGGCTACGAGAAGTCCAAGCAGTTCATGGACGCCAAGAGAAAGAAGGGGAAGAGCGACATACGGACGCTGATCGACCTTCACAACAACGAGGCAGGGAGACTGGTATGCCTGATGAATTTCTCATAACCTGTACGAGCAAACAGTATATATCTGTATCTGCTTTCAATAAGCTCACAGCCGATTCAAATTTTAAATTTTTTTTTTTCACGTTACGTTTGATGCTATTTCACGCACATGTGCGTAATTATTCACCTCACGTTGTTTTTACAGTCCCCGGGGAAAAAAAACACACTTTGGAGATGATGGGGCGACGCGGCAAATGCCTGAATAATTTCCCATGTAGACTCAAATGTTTTATTACCTGTGCAAATCCTCACAGATAGTCACGCCTACATGACCATAACGCGTGTCGTAGACCGCAGAAACAGGGCAGAAGAGTGCAGCTATGAAGCTTTCCCTCTACTCAAAGGAATCGGCCTCATTTCCCATCCTTTTTGTACCATGTTGCCTATTAACTGCCGCCAGACTTGAAAGGGCACAAGGAAAAATGCATGTTAAGCCTCACGAGAGTTTTCTGTTCATCTGTCCAAACATCTAAAACAAGTTGCGAGTCGCATTTTAGTGTCATTGTAAATAAGCTTTTATAGCGGTTGCGTATTGCATATTGGGAACGTCGGAACGACACGTCACTTCGCTGCACTTTGAAGCCGTATTTTCTTGCCGGGTTCATAGATGTTCTCTTCAAAGACTATGTAAATAACTAGACTGGAATATGGGGGCTAGATTGGCTTTCTTGTTGAGGGTGGTGACCTCACAGAGCAGTGATTTGGTAGTCGACGTAAAACTCAGGGCATGTCTGGCTTTCCCTGTTAATTATCGAATAATGAATCGCTCAGGATTCACCTCTGCTCCTCTTGTGTCCATGTGGCTTCATCTCAGCCTGAGACGCTACCACACAGCTAAAGGCTGCCTGAGCAAAGAGGTCAGGCGTAGTACGCAGGCAGGTGTGGGCCTCGCTGATGGAGAAATATGGATTTGGACGGACCCATTACATTTCTGAGATAACAGCTGCACGAGTCCCTTCAGATAATGAGGAAAAGTAAACAACACCACCCCCCCCCCCCCAACGTGCAATTTTGAAGTATTTTAATTAAAATCAGAAGGGAGATAAGGGCCCGGCATTTATCACGGGTTAATTATCGGGGAGCGTGTGTCTAAGTGATCTCTGCCGTCAAGTCCTGTAAGCTCTGGGATGGCTTGAGGCAACAAGAGGGTAAATTCTTTTAGAATAGCGTCTCCCTTTATCTTGGCAATCCATCTCTGTCTAACTACAGGCGGTGAAGAATTATATGAGGACTGAATGTAAGTGTCACGGGCTGTCTGGTTCCTGTACTCTTCGGACCTGCTGGAAAAAGATGCCTCATTTTCGTGAAGTGGGCGATCGCCTTTTGGAGAGATTTAATGGAGCCTTCAAGGTGATGGGCGGTAACGACGGGAAGACTCTCATCCCCGTAGGGCAGAACATCAAGCCTCCAGACAAACAGGACCTAATCTACTCGGCCGAGTCGCCGGATTTCTGTCTGCCCAACAGGAAGACGGGTTCCCTGGGTACCCGAGGTCGCACGTGCAACAGCACGGCCATGGACGTGAGTGGCTGTGACCTTCTCTGCTGCGAGCGCGGTTACCGGGACGAGACACTGGTCTTCGAGGAGAACTGCTTGTGCAGGTTCCACTGGTGCTGCGTAGTGCAGTGCAAGAAGTGTTCCGTGCGCAAGGAGCTCAGTCTTTGCATCTGAAAAGACTCCCAGGAGCATCCGTAAGAACGGGAAACAGCAGCAGGAACTTCTGGAGCCCTTCTGGAAACCGGGGAGCTCGGCTCCGTCGTCTGGAACTCTACGAGCTTGGCAAACAGTGGCCTAAAAAATAAAATCCAGAACACTCCAGAAATGAGAGAGATGCTCCTTTCAGCTTCTGGAGCCGTGAAGAGCAGCTTATGCCGAATGCCCATGACTGCATGAACAGTGTTGTCGTTTGTGGAAAATTCCAGAAGGGACTGTTGGGTTGTCACGTCAGAGAACTTTTTTATGGACATGACTAGGTGTCAGTTTGTAGAACACAAACAAATGGAGACGAAAGTCTCAGTGGCAAAAAAAAAAAAAAAACTTTTCAGAGTACCTTACTAAGTTTGTAAAACTCTGCAAAGTGTAGAGTCTGAACTTCTGGAACTCTCCAGAAAAAAGAAGTCAGTGTCTCTGCTGGAGTAGGACTATACATCATGAAACTCTAGACCAATCTTTGACCAAAAAGAAAAAAAGAGAAGCAGATTTCTGTTTTGAGGACTTAATGTGACTCATAGGCAGGGGGTGTGTGGCACTTTAAAAACCTTTACTTATGGGAATCGATGAATAAGCACTCTAGAATGCTTTGTTCCCGCATAAGAAGGCAGTGGAAGAACATTATCCTTTTTCTCGTTGTTGATGAAGGGTCATCGACATAGACACATGGGATTGCGGGAATACCTAGAAGAGAACGAATACATGACCATTTCAGTGACCTGTCACCCAAATCTATAGATAATTATGGATACTCATTCTTTTTCTTGTGTTATTTATGATACTGTAATATCACTAAGACTACTCACGGTGATAAGACGAATGTGCCCACCTTTGTCAAAAGCACTTTGAAGAAGGAGAGCTGTATCAGACTATGGAAACATTTTTGCTTTATGTAAACATTTGTTTTCTGCTCTTACGAGTATATTGTTGTGTAAACCTAAAACAAGCTGCAACCTGCAGCATTTCAAGACAATTCCTTCCTGTAAGGTACCAAGAAAATATTTTACCCTTTGGTCTTCGCTTATTTAAAGTATGGGGCTCTTGCACTTTTACTGAAACTTCCCCAAATATGTATTAACATAGTTTTTTTTTTTTTTTTTTTTTTTGTAAAATGGCCAGTTTTCCATTTTTTTTTTACTTTGTTTAGCAGTGGTTCTAAGGTTCTAAGGGATTTGGTTATTTACCAATTGAAGCAATATAGCAATATTTTCTCCCTTCATTTTGATCAGCAGTGTGAATCACTGTTTTTTTTATATATATATATATACATCTGAAGAGTGCTGTACCAGTTCTGAGGCCGTGACATTGATCTTCTCTTCTGTCGCTCTCCAAAAAAGGCTCGTTCCTCACTGTGATCCTAACACTGAACTTATCTTATGTATCCTCATCAAAACATTATTTTCCTACTCCAAATACAGAAAAATGCAGTAATAACATTGTCTTGTGGTTTATCTGTATATGAAACGTACTTGTGGATGAATCTGCCTGAGATGTCTGTAGAAGCGTGACCTAAGAAAAAAGAATCATGACAGACCAACACATGGAGAGGACTGTGCTTATGTATTAAATATCCATGACATGCCCTATACCTTGATCTGATGTGCAGGAAAATGCACAAATTATTATACCAATATGTGAATTATACATTTCTCTATGATAAGGTTTATTGAGGGTGGTGTAATGGGTTCAGTCAGTAGCTCTGTGTGAGGAGTTTGCATGTTCTCTACATGTTCTCTACAAAGGTCACGGAATTCTTCTAAAATCAGCCTAGCATGGGCTCCAGGACCCCCTGACCTCAGACTGGAGAGCTGGGTGATGGATGGAACTGGGTGATGGATGGATGGATGGATGGACGGACGGATGGACAGACAGACTTTTATAATGCACAAGCCTTTAATAAAAATTTAGTAAACTGTGGGAATGATCAGGAGACTGTCTGAAAATCTAGGAGCAAATTCTAATTCCACAGTGAAATCAGGATTTTTGCCCTGTCATTGTCCCTGTGAGTGTGGAGAGGCACAAATACTGGGAAGAAAATCTAAATTTAGCACATATGTAAAAATAACTTAAGGAATTTCGCACTAATTTGCATGATCACTTCAGACTCTGGCATTTAGCAGTTCTTCATACGGAGCATTAAATACACCTGCCAAAATATTTGATGTAAACTGGCATAAAAAAACCCCTTCGAGTAGAGAGCTGTCCTTTTTTAACTGTAGCTCTTGGCTTTAAATGCATCAGTCAACATCGCAGCTCACACCAGAAGACAGGACTTTTGTTTAAACTGGATTTCTCTCTCTTTCTCTCTCTCTCTCTCTCTCTCCCATTCTTGAGTCAGTTTAGTAAAGCCAGTACCACTTTATCCCGTCATTTACCTCAAACGCCACAAGTGTTATTTTAACCAGGTGCCTTCACGCTAGGTCAGCACTGTGCGGTCATTCCTGAACCCATCTATCCCGCCCCATCTGCATGAGACTCCATCAGGAAAATAGGTGTTGTTTGGAGTTATTTACGCCACTGGAATAGACTCCCTACATATTAGCTTGAGCCCTGCAAGTCGGCACAAGCTAATATTTTCCAGGAATTCGGGCCAGCAGTATGGAAGGAGGTGGCAGGCTGCAGGGAGAGCTTCATCTTGCTTATACTGCAGCTTGATGTGGGCAAAAGCTGGAGGGACCTCATGGGTGCCCCACAGCCAGGCAGGATGATGGACGTGGAGGTCGACGCAAACTCCTTTCCCCCGCCATACTCGACATCGCCACCTCCTGCTCCATATTTTTCCAGGAATGTGGTCTCTTTGGGGGCATGTCTGTCTGTACCTGTCGTTAATAACACACACAAACACGCACACACTGCCGGCGCTCGCCAATGCCAGCCGTCGTGCGAGGAGAGCCGCCAGCCCCTGACGCTCTCATTTCCTTGGGTCAATCAAACGAGAAAGATTTCTCATTAAGCATCTTGCTATCTCAACTCTGCTGTCTAACACCTTCTATTAGCCATGTGATCTTTGCTGTAGACCTTTAAGAAATAATTTGAATATTCGCAATGGTCATCGCCTCGGGACTACAATATATTACAATGCTTTAACTTGTCAGAGATATCTGCATACACTTTTCACGCTGCGAAAGTAGTAGCCGTCTTGGCTCGCGTCGGCTCTGTTTGTACTGTTGCGAGTAATTTTGCATAATCAATATGCTCCACCGAAAAGAACCCGTCTGACATCATCTTGTCTTTACAGGGCCCCGTAACATGTTTCAATCTGCAGTTGTCCGATTTGGAAGGTTACAGTTGTATGTCTTGTTGCTATCTGATGTTGCGAACCTCTGTTTCTGAGCCAATCAGGTCTTGAGGTTTTTTTTTTTATTATTTTTTTTTTTAACTTTGGAAACCACAGCCTTATCCCAAGGCAGCCTACAGGAGACTCTGCTCGCAAGCCTGTCTCAATCAGAGACAAGCAATTAAACACAGAAAGATGGAGAGAGAGAGAGACAGAAGGTATGAGACAAGTGCCGGAGGTAATTCAATACTACAGTGTACACCCAGCTTTGACAACCATTATTTATCCAAATTGAGGCGCTTACTCTATGTAAGTCATTTTATAAAGTCCTATCTGGATCTAAATCCTTCTCTTCAGGGAATGATTGTCTGAAGCTGGAGGTTTATCTGTGGGTTCATCATCTAATTGTAACCCACAAAGATAATCTCTAGCCTTGCTCTATTTAAGTGGTTGAGATGAATCAGTCAAATGTGTGTGCTTTGGGTTTGGGAATGAGTTTCAGAGAGGTGTGCGATGAGCACGAACAGATTCTTCAAGAGCAAAGGGCATCCTCCTATTGCTTTTAACACAAACGTACACTAAATCACCACCACAATCACTGTCATAGACCATTGTCAGGTCTTTGAGAAACAAACAGTAGCTATCATAATTGCCTTTGCAAGATATTACATGTAATTGTTCAGAATCAAAGGCTACGTCTTTAAACAAAACCATCTTACGTCTATGCCACACGCTAAGAATTTCTGCCTTACGCTCATACGAGCTATACAAAAATACCCCGATGCAGGGTTAAAACACTCTGTGTGACACCATAGGGTTGGAGTAGATAATATGAATTCCCCTATGCTTTCTGAACACAAGATGGCGCTATTTGAGCAGCATGTTCTCGGTCACTGGCAGTGCAACTTGCGAAGAAGAGTCCAGTGCCAAAGAGAAACGGAATCAATGACAGTTATTTACACTGTGGGTCAGGGCAACTTTATTGTCAATTTAAGTGTACGGGTAACCGGGGCAATTTTCTGTAATTTATATTACTGGATTAATTCCAGAGTTGAGCTGTCAGCAGAACCCCAGGACAGTGTTCCACACATCACTCCACCCAGCCAGCCTGATGTGTCACCAGACTGACCTCAGGCTGACGCTTCTTCCCATGTTATCTTCACCTCCATCTCCTGTGACCTGAATATGTGTTGCACAAGGCTTTTAAAGGAGAGCAAAAGGTACCATCTTACTGGACCTCTATCTCCAGCTTTAATTCACCCTTTTCTTTCTGAAACATTTACATTGCATTTACTTTTTATTTATTTAGCAGACACGTTTATCCAAAGCGACGTACCTTTTTGAGAGAGCAGTCAGATCATCACTGGAGCTATTGGGGGTTAAGCTCAAAAATTGCTTTAAAAATACTTTATCCTTCTGCCTGCAGACATGAAGTATTTTTTTTTTCCATCAAAAGCAAATGCATCTATTTTTGATTATTATGGTTGTTTAAGTTGCTATCTGGATAAACAGAACAAAAAATGACTTGCTCTCAATCTGAGAAGTGGAAGTTAGTCATAACTGCATCATCATTTCGCAAACATTTGTTAAAGGGCATGATGACTGATCCATGAGAAGACGGTCAAGAACTTTCAGTCTGGCTTTGGCTAATTCTCAGCAGCCTACAATGACACAGCAAGCCAAGCAAGGTCATCATCCTACATGTTCTGATTCACTTTTGTGTTCATCCTGGATGCATATTCACGAACAACAAAATCTGAGTGAAAAATGAAAGATGCTCAGTCATTAACAAAATGATAAACAACCTTGCTTTCTCTTGGCGGTGGCAAGTTATCTCAGAGTACAGGGCCTTGAGGTTCTCACCAGATGTTCTCCTAATAGGAGTGACCGCATAAGTCAGACTGGATTACAGCCGCAAAGCGTGCCCAGCCTGGAACCACGCAGGTACGCTGGCATCTCCATACTCTCCAGTAGAGGGAGTCCGAGGTTTCACAATGGCTAAACTGATCCCGTCTCGCGTGACCACTCCTTCCTCCAGTTGCTACCTAACCAGAACACCGAAAGTCTTTAAATTGCATGGTAAGTTGTGGTATAATTGAATGTTCAGACAAAATTCAATCCCATGTCTAATGACACACCTCACTCACTGCAATAAATCTGAATTAATAATGAAACCTCATATCTATGTACCTGCTTGAAAATATGAGAACCCTTTGTCTGAAACTACACATAAAACACTCAAGAAGAATAATGAAGTTCCTCACCAGTTAATAAAATTGTCCAGAAGATTTATGAGCTATGTTTCTACTCTCTTATTCTACCTGACTCCCAAAGTCAAATTTACTATCTTATAATTGCTTTTAAGATCGAAAAATCTCAATAAAGCTCTGTCTTGAAATACATACAAGGAATGTGGAAAATATCATGTCCTTCCTGCAACTATTGACAGGGAACAGAGTAAGACTTCATCCATACCTAGGCCAAAGAATCTGCAGCCTTACCCTTACCCAGAATTGGTAAACCCAGTAGCTACTTCTCTCTACTGCCGCCTACAGGCAGAAAGAGGCAAATGTGCATGAAGATAGGGTATGAACTTCTTCAAGATTTATTACCAAGTGATGCTCAAGTCACGCTGTTGCCCTTATTTTTTGTAATGAGAGGAGGTATAAGAACTTTCTCAGACTGTAAACCAACCCCAACCAATCCCAAGCAAATAAACAAGGCAGAACAGCAGGAACAAAGAACAAAATTCTGCCTCCTCTTAGATGGCGTCTAATAATTTAATACAAAGAAAAACAAAATGCCACACTGTTTTGCAAAGTCAATGAAAAAAGTTCACTTCTCTGCTAGAACGATGATCCCCCAGAGGGTGAATGACTGTTGACCTTACATGACTCATTGAGGTGAAGAAAAGGATTCTTACTAAATATTTGGTGTGCTACACTGAAAAGACATAGTCACCAATGAACACATTCAGGCTTCTTTCCATCATCGTATAATAAAAATCTCGTACCAAGAGATTCTACATGTTTCTGGAAAACTCTCAGCCTTAAGCATGACTTCCCCTGCCTCAGTAAATTCAACTCTACAACAAAGTTGTATATTTGATTATTACAGTTTTATCTACATTATAGCAATATTCTTACTTAGTCTTTGCTGCATTCCTCTTGTTCCTCACTAAAAATCGCAAATAATATGAAATACATTCTCCAAAATGCAAATGCACCTGTAACCATTCTGACAATCTATCACATACCTTTGTTCTTTGGGAGTCCAGTGTTATCCAGTGCTATTTATTTATATAAAGGCCCCCAACATTTTTTTTTGACAATAAAGAATTCTTTCCATATATATTAAAAATTATAGGAGAGTAGCGGGAATGGTGGATTGTTTATTTGTCAGTAATTCTGACAGTGCCTGAATTGTCATCAGATTATAAACCAGACCTGATTATTCATTTTGTTTTGACTTATTTGCTGCACTAACAGAACAATCTCTTAGCGAAACAAATAAAATAAAACAAATCTGCTTACCGAAACCTTATGAAAATAATCTGCAAGATGTTTTATTAATTTATTCTCGAATAGGACTTTGTCTATATTGTCTGTTTTCTTTAAGCATCACACAGCTATGACAACATGATAATATTTTGCACCTGTTATCTTTCAGGAGTCTACCTTACTGATCTGGGCTTCTCACGTAATCTGTTTTGCGGTATCTTGACGTGATAATCAGATGTCATTGGTAATAAGTACTTCAAGAAAAAAAGAACACGAAAAACAGTGGTTCCAGTCCAGTGGTATGGAATTTAATTATGAAACAAATTGTCAAACTAAAGCTATATAATTTCTGGAAAGCACAGAACTTGCCAAAAGAATGTCTTTCATTAGTGGAGCCACCCCAAGGAATTTTCAGCCCAAGGCCATTGTAATTTTGCTCTGAAAAGGTGTTTTTTTTCCCAGACAGGAAGCTGAAATGTCCGCCATCCATTAATCCTAGAAAACTTAAGGTGATTGAGACATTACATTAAGCAATTAAAAAAAATCCAAATTAGTAACAGGGAAGAATGGAAGAAAACAGATGCGTTGGAGTTATCTTCTTTTCGAGATGTGAAGGTACAATGTTGTCATGATGACACATATAGGTTATAAGAGTATTTCTCCTTCAATTAAGAAATTAAAGTGTAAATGGACAGGTTAGAAAATAACAATGGCAGCAGCCTAAATTAAACAGAAGTATTGTTTCCATTACAATTGGCTATGTTGCAGAGGATAAATCCCCTAAGAACAATGGGAAAAATTAACATCACTTTGTATTAGAGCCTTAGTTATAGATCTCTGGCAACATCCCGCACTCTTGATGGAGACCATATTTATGCGTTTTCATGGATTTGTTGTGCAAAAAATGTCTATTGTAATGATTTCAACCCGGTTGACTTGTTAGAGCACACATTGCCTGCCAGAGCTTCCTGGTCGTTCAATTATTCCCCAGATGGGTGGTCACATGACCTCACAGGTAGCGAAGAGGACAGCTTGCAGCAGTTCGGTCCTTTCTACGATTCTCAACATGCTCAGGTGTGGGACTCGTACAAGTAGTGAGAAGTTTACACAGCTGGAGCTCTGATTTCCTCTGTGGCGGGAAGCCAAAGAGACATATTGGACAAGCTTGTGACTTTTCAAGCTGGAAATTCTATATAAAGAACATAACAGGATGGTAAAGGCTCAACTGATATTAAGACAAGGTGTTTATACTGACTGCCAGGGCCACACCGAGAAATTCTAGGCCCCATCATCCAATTTTTTGCATTCAAGGGCCCCTACTCTGGGCCCCCAGAATCTGCCGGGGTGTCCATTCCCTGACTGCGGCCCTGATCACTGCTAATCAGGGGTGCCCTAACTTAGGGGGCCCCCAGAAAAGTGAACCACTGGAGAAATTTTTGGAGCCCAAGGAGAAACAAGAGGAAATTAAGAATGATGGAAAATCAATAATATGCTAAGGAAAGCAAGGGGTGCCAATAGCACTTCGCAATCAGGGTGGGGGCGAGAGCACTGCTGGAAAAAGTTCTCCAATCAGAGGCAGAGGGGGCTCGCGCTGGAAAATCGATCGGCTAAATTTAAGATATTTTGTATTAGTATAGATGATTACATCTTAACCAAAATTGTTATATAAATGGTTTGGAGTAACAGGAGGCCCCCTAAATTACAAGGCCCAGCTGCCATCCCCCCCAAATTCCACCCTTGCTGCTAACATGTATATTTACCATATGCATTAATATCAGCAAAGCACAGTCAAATTTTTGGTTCACCTGTGATGTGGCTTAGCCTTCTACAGCATCGAAAACCACTGCATATCCTAGACATGATTATGGCAGAGCATGCGGAAATACACACACACACACACAAATTTGCATTCATATCATTGTGGGGACTGTCCATTCATTTCTATGAGAAAACACCTAATCTCAACAATGACAACCTTAACCCCTACCCAACCTTAACCTTAACCACATGTAACCAACCAAAATACAACATAAGATTTGTATTGAAGTCAGATTTTCTTGTGGGGACCAAATAAATGATCCCCACAATGTCAAAATAAAAGGTTTTTATCGCATTGTGGGGATATATATATACACACACACACTCACCTAAAGGATTATTAGAAACACCATAATAATATGGTGTTTGACCCCCTTTCGCCTTCAGAACTGCCTTAATTCTACGTGGCATTGATTCAACAAGGTGCTGAAA
>JAODJW010000001.1:47083505-47109520 GCA_026777045.1 Hyperopisus bebe | reverse complement strand
AAAAAAACGAGGAAACCCCCCCCCCCCCCCATTTCGGAGATGCTAGAATCACCTTGTCCAGCACCAACAATCACACCAGATTTGAAATCACTCAGATCACACGTCTGAACCTTTGGTAATTTTAGCCGCACAGTAGCTGAACCCCTTGACCCTTTTCCTTTGTGGTGTATAGTCAGATCTTGCAAAATCATTCACTGTTTAAAGGAGAAGGCAGCTTGCATTAACCAGCAGGTGTACCCATTAAGCTGGCCAATGAGTGTATGTCCTACATAAAGCTATGGAGTTTAGATCAAGCTCCTTTTCCTCCTTAATTGCATAAACATTAACAACTGCAAACACTTCTGTGTGAGGGCTTTTTTCAAATTAACTGAGCACAGCTCTTTAACACTTCATCATTCCTTGAATGTGGTCAGGGGGCACCCTGAGGAGACCTGCTTTTATAGGACCTGAGTTTATTATTTTTTTTGAGGCTATTACTTTTATTATTGTTTGAGGCTATCACATCTGATTAAGATGTTGCAGAACACAGCTACCTCTATCTGTTTTTGACTTCTGAAATAGCGGAAGTAAAATTCAATGTTTTGGCTGTTTTATGGGTCTGTATTAATCATTATCCAATAAATTGTGCGCACATTGTTTTAGATTTTGTTAAGGGTGAACTGAAATGACTGGGGTCTTTCTGTATGGTTCTGAAACCTCTGGTTTCATCATAGCAACAAAACAAACTTTTTTATTGGGCAAAACAGGCCCAGATGATTGGATGTAAGGGCCGGATTGATGACGTCAGCCAAAATGTCCATGAGAGGTAGACTAGTAATCCCAGAGAGAATGTTCCAGCGTACATACAGTAACACCTATCAGCAGCAGGAAAGCAAACTGAGAGGACAGTGATGATCCCCTGGCCTTTTGTGTGCGCCACAGTCCAATTTAACTCACTGACTGATGTGTGAAAGGATGATGAGGAGAAGGCTGGAGTTGGGATAAAAGTCAAGTGATTTCCATGGCTTCCTCAGTCACCGTGTCTAAACATCCTTGACCCTTTATGGGATGTCATAGAGCACAGAATGCATGGTCCGTTCCCACCCCCGTCATCCCTCAAAGGGCTGGAAGCTTTTCTTCTAATGGCCCAATATCCCACTCCACAAGGAAAGGCTCAGGAATTCTGGAAAACAAGCCAAGAAGAACTGATTCTTTCCTTGATATCAGCATATTTTTCAGTGTTTTCGTTATTTTGTCCACATTCTCAAGGTTCTCCTTTGTTAGGAGTATTTGACAATCAATGACACACGTGACACCCACCTTCTTTTGGCGTCAGGTAGTTGTCTGTTTGGTTTCCAGGGTAGTGAGAGAATATGAAAATGGAGAAGAGCTTTGCTAATGTATCTGAAACACCTCACTGATCCACTCCCTCCCTCCCTCCCCCGGCCTAGGATTCAGAGAGAGCGCCTTTGCGTACGCCATCGCGGCAGCTGGCGTGGTCCACGCCGTCTCCAACGCTTGTGCAATGGGCAAGCTGAAGGCGTGCAGCTGCGACGAGAAGCGGCGGGGGGATGAGGAGGCCTTTCGAATCAAGCTGAACCGCCTGCAGCTGGAGGCCGTCCACCGAGGGAAAGGCATGGTGCATGGGGTGATGGAGCACTTCCCCAATGATGCTCCAGGTCCCCAGGAATCCTGGGAATGGGGTGGTTGCAGCCCCAATGTGGAGTTTGGTGAAAAGTTCTCTCGGGACTTCTTGGACTCCCGTGAGAGACACAAGGACATCCACGCCAAGATGCGGCTGCACAACAACAAAGTCGGAAGGCAGGTGAGATGATGCTTTGAGCCATTGAGATTTAGGCAGCCGAGTCTTAGTATGAGCAGGAGGGCTTCCGGAAACATCTGGCCCTAAAATTCATAAAACCATGGCTGATTCTAACAGGCCTAAAATAGATTTTATGCAAACCCAAAACCCAGATAATTCACCTTATGCAGTGTTCAAAGTCATTGAAGTTTTGATCAGATAGCTACATGATATGCTTGTGGAAGTCAAGGCTTTGTGTGCTTGAGTGGATATGCGCTCGCAGTTTAGGCCTGCTCAATTTAACTTATTTATGAGCCGAAAGGGGTTGCCTCGTTTTCTGTCTCACGGAGGCCATCGTGCCGAAACACTTGCACGTAAACACGCTTCTTTGACTTGCGGATCTTTGTTCCGTATCTCTTTCACCTCCGAGATATGGGACGTTCAAAGAGTTCATGCCGCTGAATCGAAGACACAGGCATTCCTTTCAGAGGGACTTTCAAGGTCCCTTCCAGCTCACAACGTACATCACCAGCATGCTACTTGAAGCATTTTTTGTCATTCCTTCAACCAATTCATCAGAAAAAAAGAAGAATGGACTGTGAGAATTAATGTACTTTTATAGCATCCAAGCACAGTAGTGCAGCGCTAGTTTACCAAAAGATTATCCAGGCATATCAGAAAATATTTATTATTCTTTTGAAAATCATAACACTTGATATGCACCTAATGGAACTTGTATTATCTGTTCTCCATAAGGCTGTAGCCCTAATGATAGCGATCAGCACTTGATTGCACAAGACGTAATACCCCAACAACGGTTCTCTTCAGCCATACCGAGTTCTCTAAAGTGATTTAATGGGCCATGAAGTTTGATGCGTGCATCAGGCAGGTCTCAATACCCACGATAGGAATACCCACATTCAACAATCATCTTTTTACTAGTTAGTATGACTTGACTCAAGACACATAATGCAATTAATATTTAATGTCCTGTGCTTTTTCTGGTCCTTCATAAACCACCACATGCTTTTCTGCAAAAAATTAAGATTTTCAATAGTTGATATGGGTTTAATTTTAACTAATGAGTTACAAAGCCATCCATAAAACCTCATATGCATAATAAATGGTCTTTTAGGCCAAATGAAGTTGACCCATCTGTTTGTCAGGCTGCGTGGGTGGACAGGAACCCTATCATTGCTCGACAGTTGTAGGAACGTCTTATATTAGTATTCATTTTTCTTTCTGTCACCATCTGCATTGACTTACAGGTGTTTTGACACTATGACAATTAACCCCCGCAGCCAGTGTTCCTCAGATCTCTGCAGGATTTGCATATTTAGTGACTATGTACAGTATCAGGTTCCTTGTCATCTTGAACTGTTGCTACACAGATCATATAAGACCAAATGAGACCATATGAGACCGGTTGCCTCATGGGTCGTATGAGTGTGAAATGACTTCCATAATGCCAAAAAGGGAATAAAGTTTCTGCGGGGAGGGGGTAGGGGTTGTGAGGAGAATATTAAAATAATCAACATGCAAGTGATGCAGCGCTATAGCGACAGTATACAAGACAGTATACAAACCTCACCCCCCACCCCTAATAAAAATAACAACAAAAAGGTGAGGTCTGAAAGAGCACATGGCCACTGAAAAAGTCCCCTTTTTATAGGGGAATGTGAAGGTTTTTAATGCTGAATACATGTCAAGTCATGCCCACCTTCTGTTTCTGACGGTGTTCAGTCTTGTTAAAAGCTCTAATTAGTAGCTCCTGGCTGTATGGAAACAGATGTTTTTAAAGCCAGCAGAAGATTTGGGACATCAAACACGGCGGAAAGTAGAAAGAGAGTCTCCCCTCCTTTCTCAAAAGGTTACAATGGAGGAGAAGAGGCAACGAATAAGTCAGATGGGTCCGTAGAATATAGGCAAGGAGCGTAAGTTATCACGTATTGTACTGTGTGTGTTTGCATGTGTCTGTTTGCATTTATATGTAAAACAACAACACGCCTCACATGTTAGCATTCCCTGGCCTACCTCATGCTGCAAAATAGCGCAACAGTAATTTATGCTAGATAGATAAATCGAAAGTAAACAAGCAATTGGTATCCTTCACGCTGTGACCTTGCAAGTAAGAGACATTAGCTTTAATGAAAGCTGTTTGACTGAAGTAAATTCTCCAAGCTCGGTCATCACTGACTAGCTAAAGCATTTGCAGCCCATGCTAGCTTGTCTGTGCTCTGAAAATGCCATCTGTCACTTTGCGTTAAGCACCGCCAAGATTTGATCAGCAATAGGCCAAAAATGGTTTGCAAGAATGATTCAAGAACTTCAATTTCCTAAAGTTAGAGGTGAATGTGAACTTTTTGTTTGTTTTTTTTTTAATTACAAATGTCATTTGCTAAAGTAGCTTTGACTGTGGTTGAAGACGATGTGACTTTGGACTGTAGTGTTTGACGCAAGAAAGTTTGTGTCGCAATGGATGTTCACGGATGGCATATTCAAGTAGTGCTGGGAGCGATAAGGTTACAAAGTTTATCGCATGTCATCAGTCAGCATCCAAATCAAGCCTCATCTTAGTGGCTGCTCTGTTGGCTTCCATTAGCTTAAACCAGGCAGTGATTGATGATAATCCCAACCACTGTGCCTTTTATCTTCATCTCTACTGAGATGTCACCAGAATTGGATGGTCTTGATGGTTATTTGTGAGTGATACTTTTAGTGCAATTTACAGTGCTGTTGCATTTAGGTTACATTGTGAATATTATTTAATTGGGATTCTAGGAACGGTTTAAAGGACCTCTATGACAAGTTCTTGAAAAGCCAGACCCAAGACAGAATGTTGAAAGATTGGAAGAGTGCCATCTATTTGGTAACTAAGAGTTGACATTAACTTGACGGCACCTAATATTTATAAGACTAATTCTAAATGTATTAGATAAACACTTCAGACTTCCTTGTGGCCAAGTAAGTTGATAATCATCAGTCAGAATCTTCTATTTTACTGCCCGCTGCCCAGAAACAGAATATTACTGTATGTACCCTCTGACCAGGAAGCAGAATCTGAGCATGTAGTGTTCATTTCCTGTCCAGAGGTAGAGTGCTTTTAATGGCTTTTTAGCAAGTAGACATGCTAAGTCTAGCACATTGAAAGGAACTACACAAAAAAGAAATGAAGTCTATGAGCTAGGTTTAATTGAGCTTGGTTTAATTGAGCTTTAATTCCTTGGTGAGTGGGTTTTCAGTGTGCAGCGTGCTACAGCTTCTGTAATTGCATGCTCTCAGTTAACCGCATGCTCTCGTGTGCTGCATGCTTTGCTGGAGCGACGCAGAGACTTAAATGCCGCTTATAATGCTGAAGCCGGCCTGTTTATTTGCTTTGAAACTGGGTCTTTTGAAGACTTTTAACTGTTTTTGCATTAAAATAGGCCTTTGAAGTTTAAGAATTAAAAAAAAAAAAACTTGCTGGACAAACCAGCAAAATGCTTATTTATAAAGACGGGTTGAGTGAGATTCTGTTACACACATATTGCAACTATTAGGAGATATTTTATAATGTCCTGTGGCAGGAATATCACAATGTCCTAAAATGTAAAGTTTTAAAGACTTTATTTTAATTGCGTTGATGAATGCAAACAAATGACTCAAGCAACTCTGTAGTCTGAAATGTAATTTTTGGCTTCAGTTACTATTGCAAGTGATGTATGATTTTTTTATTTTTATTTTGAAGTTTGTAGCATAGTACAGGTCATAGAGCAGGAGAGGCAATGCTAAAACTCATTATGAAATGCAGTCTTGAGTTTCCCGTCGTCTAAATGTGTCATGAGTACATTGTATTTGATCTCAGTCTGGTGCCAGTTTACAGACGAGACTGTTCCACTGTTTTCCAATTACAACCTGCCAGATGTGCACTTGGGACAGCTCTGACACCAAGAGATTTACTATAATTACTTCAAAACATGCCTGCGTTTTTCCACCAAATTAATGGCCACATGGTTAGAAATCTCAAAAAGCAGTTTTACCTAATATTGGTTTGCACCGTGTATGTATCACTGATGCTGCTGCATACTTTCATAAAATGCAGACAGGAAGTGAAGGCGTAGACTTGAATGAAATTTGTGCAAATGCTCAAATGTTCCAGGGCAATGGCTTTATAATGGTGTTCACGAAATGCATTTCTCATTGTTGCAAAGAAGTGGTTGGGTTTAGGGAGTGCTAGTGACTACTTGGAACGGAAATTAGTATTAAATATTATGTTATTACCCCCGAATATTCAGCTTCATGCATGTTTGGCCCGTTCTACACTAATATTACTTTGGCGTCTGTTCTGCGTTCACGCCAAGACAGAAGGAATATGTTAGTCTATGAGAGCTCACCTTTGGTTGCTTCAGCGGTAAGAGACAAGTCGTCAACCTGTTGCTTTGTCAGACAGATGTATTTTCCAGGACCTGTTCTAATATAAGGCATTGCCATCAAAGGTTCTGTCTACACAGGTTTCCTCCAGGAACTCCAGTGTCCAACCATGTTTAAAAACCATTTTGGTGGATTAGTGTCTTTAAATTAAGTCATTGCGATTAACTGGAATCTCTTATGATAAATTCTCTAGATTTGTCTGGTTGTGTAGGGATGATGCAAGACAAGAAGGGAGATCTCTCCTCCAAGTAGGTCTACCGTGTTACATTATTTTAGGTTACATTTCCATTAGTAACTGATTTAGGAATTTGAATCCTATCATAATAATATTTCACTAAAGCGATTAAAGGCTGTGGGAGAGTGCAAAGCGGTATATCTGGTAGCCCAATGCTGGTTTGAAAACTTCATCACACTGTAACTGTTGGCCATGACTCAGTTTGGTTTGGTTTAGAGGGGACTTTGAAAGATTAGCCGTATTGAAGGGGAATGTTTGGACCTGTGGTGCTGATCGGAATCGGTGTACAAAGACCTGTCATGGCTATGGGCAGACTTTCCCATTCTGTAACTGCATCTAAGACAGGCTTCAGGCTGGTAGACACATCCATTGCAGCGACTATGGGAGGCTTCTTAGGGCAGCAAGATGGAGTTCCGACTTTTTGGATGGAATTTTGAGGCTTTAAGAGAGTTTTAGCTGCGGATTTCACACCCGATTGATTTTTTTTTTGGAGAATGTTGACTGAGAAAAGTCTAGTGGGATCGACCTGTGAGTACAATGGAGGTTTCACGTTAAGTAGAGTGTCTGACTGTCCTCTGTCCATCTCTTTTCTCCCCCTTTGTCCCTCCGCACAGGTTGTGATGGACCATATGAAGCGTAAGTGTAAATGCCACGGCATGTCAGGCAGCTGCCAGTTGAAGACGTGCTGGCAGGTGACGCCCGAGTTCCGCACAGTGGGCACTATCCTGAAGGAGCGTTTCCAGGTGGCCTCCCTCATCAAGGCACACAACCGTAACACAGGCCAAGTGGAGCATGCCCAGCCACCTTACCGGCGGCGACCCGGGCCCAACGAGCTGGTCTACTTCGAGAAGTCACCCGACTTCTGCGAGAGGGAACCGGGAGCTGACTCAGCAGGCACTCACGGGCGGATCTGCAACAAGACCAGCCTGGAGATGGACAACTGCGAGAGCCTGTGCTGCGGCCGGGGACACAACATCCTGCAGCAGACGCGCAGTGAGCGATGCAACTGTAGGTTTCACTGGTGCTGCTACGTGGTGTGCGAGGAATGCAGGATAACCGAGTGGGTTAGCGTCTGCAAATGAGCTATGGTGAAAAAAAAAAACTCACAGACAGACAAGGACTGCTGGATGCCACTTCCCCTCACTACAGACAGAAGCGGGAAGACGACTGGAATCATACCGAGTGCCAGGCGTGGCATCCATACCATCGACCTGATTCCTGTAGCTCCTGATTGATTGTTTTCAACCTGCACTGCATTTTGTTTCCTGGAAGTATTTTAAATTAATTTAATTAAAATGGTCACATTATAAGTGAGCACTCATTAGTATTTAAATATGGCTTGATTTTTTTTTTTTTTATGTGTGTTGCATCAATTTGAGTGTAGACGGTCTTTACGAAGCGACTCTACGGTCTGGTACATGAAGAGAACGCCAAATCGAAGAAAAGGCATGACAACTGTCACACGATGCTTTTCCAATTCCCCCACCTCTTGTGCGTCTCGCCACTTTGGCTTCTCAATGTACAACTTTCATCTTCAGATACTCTTGACAAATTATCGATGCACTGCCAGTCCGCCTCAATAAACGACAAGAACATTGCTAGATTACGGTATATATCATTGGACGTATTTACAGTGGCACACCAATGCCGAAAAGGAATACACAAAAAAAATCACTGTACTGTAATGTGCCGTGAAGAAACTCATAGTCCTGTACGACTCCATCAAGGGAAAAACAAGCATAATATCAGAGGCTGGGAGTTGCAAGCTATTGCATGAAGTAAACATACATTCATTTTGGCCCAGATAAGGGAGCATCAGTGTCTAGTCTACACATTTTCATTGGGCTGCAGCTGAATAGTTTGCACAGGTATTATACTGGACTGAAGCGTAGGAGATTTGATGCTGCGAAATGCAATTTATTAATGTATAAATGTAATGTTAAGTTTAATAAGTTATTTTATTTTTGTGAGTCACTTAATATTTGTAAACGATATTAAATGTTAAATATAAATGGGATTTTAAAATGGTCATAATAATAAAACAAAAGTCTTAATAAAGACTGCAAATGAAGAATATTGCTTTCCTACAAAGTTTACTGTCATCAGGTTCGGTGCTGATGAATCTGGCTTGCTGGCAAATGACATTTTCAGACCCATATTGTATATAACATTGTAAGTGTAATGTTAATTTTAATTGCCACATGTGGAATAATGGTTTTGATTGATTGCAACCTCCGACATGAAAGTAACTTGAACTGGGACAGTGTACCTCGTTAAATTCTGGTTTCCAGTAGTCTGGTTTCCAGTAGGTTGACAGCTAATACATGCCTACTGTCATGAGTCAGCAAACTGAAGAACATGCGTTTGTTGTTTTAGTGCTACGTTCAGCAGAATAGTGTCAATATCTGTAATAACTGAAGCCAGCTGTTGTACTTGGAGGTAGATGACATTAGCAATTGAAGAGCTAATTTCTGAAACTCACTCACTATGGGATATGTAGAGGGGATACGTTCATAAGTAAGTACTTGTTGGAAATTTAACAAAAGTTCTTGTTTTGATTACATGAGCACTGAGTGAGTTTTGGTTTCTAATAATGTAATATATTATGAGTAAACCTGACATTGGCGATCTCATCTCTGTAGATAATAAAAAGATTGAGTGTGTTTTAGAAATTTGCTCTTCAATTCATATGTACAATTGTCTGACTGGACTATTAGAGATGCCATATGCATGTATTCACTGCACCATTAAGATGTGTTAATCCAGATACGCTCTAAAAATGAAGAAGTTGAAAGAGAGACTTCTGAAAGTTTCCAGTGCACTTCCAACGGTAGCAGGAATTACACTGAGTTCTAGCCAGAAGTTCATGTATGTGCGTTTCTTGTTTTTTCTTTTCTTCGCTGCCTGAATTGTGAGAACTTGCCTCTGCTTCAGAACCCAGGCTTCACATTTGACATCTGCCCTTGGCACATCCTCGCTGCAGATTCATCTGTCAGCGATGGGTCTCATCGACAGCCAGGATACAAAAAGCCAGTCATTGCTGTCCTCGTGGTATACATTCACACAGCATTTGTACACAAATGCCACACAATGCAAGCTCACAAAAACCTTCTGCACGAGAACCTTCAACTGCTCCTAATGCATTACATCACTATGTGGATTATGAAGAGACAGACATACAATTAGTACAAATCCTACATGAATTTGTGCAAGTACTCAAAACAAATAGGATTTATTTATGATTAGTGTAGTCTGATAAACCATCTTGCAACTAGTATTGTAGAATTATAAATTTGGGATTGTTCAAATCCAGATTAAATTCAAATTATGTTACATAGATCCACATATTCATGATTTACATCATACAGACAGGTGGACTGAGAAAGACACACGTCTTTCAAGGATATCTTGTAACTGAAAACAATTAAGAGAGAAATCTGTAAAACGTCTTGCTCCTGTAAAACATGCAACTACATTTATAAGGAAAGGAAGGGCCTCTTTAGTTAGAAATGAGAACTAAGGCACTCCGTATAACATTGTCCAGCCTTTGTAAAAGTCCCAGTAAAACCAGCATGGGGAAACAGCTGGTGAGCAGGTAGCGTTCTGGGTAAAGACAGGGGTTCATAAGCTGGGGGTTGCAGGGTCACTTCTGAGGAGGCTGCTGTACCTTTGAGCAGGGCACATAAATCGAGCGGCTCCAGTAATTATCCAGCAATTGAAGTGGGTGAAATTGCAAGCTGTTTTGGATCAAAGTGTCAGCTGTTAATGTAATAGTAAACTACAACCTTGCAGGACAAAAAAACACAGAACTGCAACCTACGCCTCAGCAACATGCATCGATATGCCAATTAGGCTCTGGTTATCCTGGAATTCCGGCAATAAGCGTGTCACCCTCCTTTTATCCCAATAAAAACATTGGCCTCTAATCTATTCTAATCATCTGTTTCTAATTTTCATGTTTAGTCTGGCGATGAAACAGGCTGATGCATCACAAAGCTAGTTCTTCACAGCGGCAGTAGGATCTGAACATACACAGGACAAAGTCATAAGCACATGATCAGCAATTTTGAAATCTGAATAGGAATTCCCAGCGACCATGACCAGGATAAGTGGTTGGAAGATAAATGGATAACAAATTCCTGTTTTTAAAGTTTCTCTACACTAGGATTAATCTGGAAAGAGGCAGTGATTCATCTGTGTTTACGGCACCCTTCTAGTGAAACTGCAATATCTCAGTAGACCCCTTTTTAGCCCAAAGTGTCACCTATAAATAGTGAGAAACTTTGACATCATCACTGCACGACATCACTGGATTCCAGTTGTGGTTTTAACTGCCCTCATTTGGTCAGATTGCATCAACTGTAATAGGAAAACCTTCTGATAGGAAAGAAAAATCATTAACCAACTTGTCTTTACATTAATAACCCTTTTTAATATCAGAAACCCTTAGGGCTTGACAGGATAACAAGGTGAAATCATCAGCCGCCATATCTCATTATATTTCTTGGCAGTGGATTAAAGCAAAATATATTTAGATAGAACAGAGCATTTTGTAAAATGAAATTGAAAGTGTAGAAACAGATATCTGGCAGGCATCACTATCAATCATGGAAGACTTCACCTTTATTGGTTATTATGGGCTATGGTTTTTTGAGCCATTTTCCCTGTCTTTGTCCCATCTTGGACATTATCTCCTCCTGACAGTCACTCTCTGGGGAATTATGTTGTAGTGTGATACATAATGCTGTGGGAAAAAAACAGGTATAGAGTGATACAGAGTAAAGCTCCACTTGACTTAGTGTGGTGGTCAACAACTGGTCAATCATGCCGGACAGGTAGATCCCCATGACATTTCCGGTCGATCGTGACACAACTTCCAGTCCAACCACCACCACCCACCCCTCATCGGCAAAATCTACCAAGGGGAGCCCTCCTTCCAGTCAATTACCAAAATTTTCCAATCAATTAAATGTTAAATGTTAGCTAAAGGTTAGAGACTGCAACACTCAATTCCACACGTTGAAGTGTGCCTGCTAGCTCAGATGTTAAATTTTATACGGAAAAGCAGCATAAACGCGTCATGATTCCGAGTCTCTCAAAGAGCTTCCAAACTGGCAAATCACCCAAAGAGAATCGTGCATTGGGTGGCGGGCAGACCTGGGGGGGTATATATTATATAGCGCCTTTCTCACACTCAATGACGTTTTAAAATGCAAACATTAATAAAATAAAGCATGGTACATACAGCAACAACAGACCAACAAAACAACGAGAATGTTACATACTGGTAGGCATACTATAGCATTCCTAAAATAAATCAGTTTACAACTGATGCTTGAGAACATTAACAGACTGTCCCTTTTGCACATTATTTCTCCAGTAACACCTGAACCAGGCTCACTTTGCAGTTTCGTCCTTATAACGTTCTCAGAAATCTGCAGCAGCGGACATAAGATTGTGTCATATTATATGCGAGCTGGTAGTATGAAATATTAAGATCAGGCAGTGCTTTTAACAGCGCTGATGCCACGTTCTGGAGACCTAAGCTGACAGTGTAATGATGGTCTGGGGCAGAGGCAGTTGTGGAGCCCTGTTTACCCAAACCTCCACTTTACACAGGATTTGCTCTTTCAGCTTCCTGCCTGATCGACTGCGCGCGCACACAGCCAACGAGGGATACAAGAGGCGACCCACTGAAATATTGATTGGCGAGGTTAAATATTTCCTCACCGTCTGCCCTAAAAGTGGCATCAAGCTTGCCTTGCTGGCCCAGTTCTCTACACACACAAGTGATTTGAAACTTTGTTTTCTACTGCCTCCTGAATTTAGCTTTTTAAATAATTTGTTAGCGTTTTTTCTTTTTTTAAAGGATCTTGAAGCCTGTTTTATAAAACATCATAACCTTGTGTTTCCTGGATATATGTTAATGACATTTATTATACTTCAATGAGTAGAGTATATAAAACATATTGGCATTAAATAATATTATAGTACAGCTATTACAGCTATGGTTTATAAGCAGAAGAAATCCAGGTATGCCTAAGGATAGAAAAAAATCTATCCTTCCATCCAACATCAATCCAGTAGAGGATCACGCACATGGTGGAAGGCAGTGGAGCACCAGCACTAGAATCCAGCATATAAAAATCAATTGTTCTTCAAATTTTCACAGGGCAAACAGGACAACCACAATATATTGTCTTCACATTATGTGATATTTAGAAACTGAAAAACACATTTCAAAGTCAGGAGGAAGCCAGAGGGAGTGACATCATCTATTTGAAGTCTATGCATGTTTCACACTCTCAGACGGACCATCGCGTTTTCGGGCACGGACCTCACAGCACGAGGACTGGTCCAGATTTTTCTCCCGTGAGAGTGGTAAAGTGAGTTAGCATTCTGGACCTTCATTAACAAAATTGGATGGGGGGGGGAGGGACTGAACAAAGGGAAAGTAATTTTAGGTGAAGCCATTAAAGAGATAAGCGGGAAAAATTATTTAAAGGAATTTGGTAAATCTTTTGTGAATAACACAGAGCAATAGCTGGGAAAGTTTTAGCTGCCTGTGATTTCTCTGGGGCTGGCACTCCCAGCATGGAACAAATACGTTACATGTGCACTGAGATGAAAAGACCCAGAACAAAAACCTATTGCCCCAGTAATTTTACAGTATATGTAAGCAGGTATATATCTGCTGTTAGAGCTTATAAAATGTCATTTTTGAAGTGAAAGACCATAATCCCTCCCCAGTGTTGCATTAATTTACTAAATTTAAATTTCACTGAAACTTCTTGTTTGTTTCTATGCTGCAGATATAGATTAGAACCCATGTTGTTGGTTGGAGTCCCAGATCCTCTTCTGTACTTAGATCAATTTTCAGCTTTGGAGCTTTTCACTCCTGGTTTGCATCAGGAAATGTGTCAGTCTGGGGTGCTTCTTCCATGTCATTGTGGGAGCGTCTTCATCAAAGCACCAGTGTCATAAACTCATTAACGACCACTCCTGATTAATAGGTGATGGGAAGGCGAGGGCAGGAAATGAGCTAAATATATCAGCCCAGGGCAAGATCCAGAAAAGTTGAAATAAGCTCGTGACCTCACCCCCTGCACATTGCCGTTCAAAGAGAGGAGGCCGCATCGTAGCTGACCTGTCCTGTAATTTGCATAAGAAGCTCTGGAAAGCACTTCATTGGGATTCATTAGTTTGTTTGAAATATGACAGAGTATGTGACAGCTTAAATAAAAGTGTGTGTCTTAAAATATGTTGTTATTTTCTCCAACTAACCAAGGTATTGAATGTGGCACAGTTTTCATGCAGTATTTTTTCTTCACGCTGCCGATTTTCTTGAAACTCCTTCAGGATATCAAATTTATTAAAATGTTAATATTCTTTCTGCACTTCTTTAGTTGTCCGAGAGATCAAGTATATCTAGCGGAGCCATGGCCTGGTTGACACCCAAATTTAAATAGAATATATCAATATTTTTACACTTGGTAACCGTAGAAATTGGCCGCTCTTGGCTATGTGCCGGGAATTATATTCTAGCCCAGCCCCTCCCAGCACCCCGCACTGACCCCGGACTCTGCCGCTTTGATCAAAGTTATCTGCACGAAATTAGTTAAACTGCAAGCTCATCAGCCATCTTTTAAATCCTCCAAACAGTGTAATTATTTCAGAAATGATAACATACAAGCAAAGCCTTTAATCTTTGGTTCTGTTATATATTATTGTTGTTGCCATCATTATTAATTCTATAAATATAATTGCATTTTTTATTTATATGGTTGCTGACTCAGTCCTGCCACAAGCTACTGGTAATAGCCACCTTACATTAATCTGACCTTTACATAACATATCTGTCTCAGGGACCAATTTGCAAGGTAACAAAGGAACTGTTTTGTACAAACTGAGAATCATCAGTTACAGTGGGACCGCGGTGTTCCCAACACCACAAGAACCACACGGCTTGCCAGGGACAAGTTTGCACTGCTGCCATTAGCGACGCCCA
Organism: Hyperopisus bebe; assembly: GCA_026777045.1. Taxonomy (NCBI): domain Eukaryota; kingdom Metazoa; phylum Chordata; class Actinopteri; order Osteoglossiformes; family Mormyridae; genus Hyperopisus; species Hyperopisus bebe. The sequence continues at coordinate 47,095,087 of JAODJW010000001.1, read as the reverse complement.
GACCTCATACCTGGCATCTGTGCAAGATGTGATTAAATAAGACTCACTGACTTGGACGGCGATATCAGTTGCCGTGCAAGAAGAAGGATTTTAAGATGGATTTTATGCAGTGAAAATATCTAACAAAACACAGACATCGTTGACCCAATCCCTCACAAACCAATTTAGACCATCACTGTTGAGAATCTTCCAGAAACCAAATGTGTACAGAATTAAGATAACGTCTACTCGCTTGTTGATAGGTCCAGGTTGGAAATAAACTGGTATGTGTATGGGGGGGGGGGGGATTCATTTGTTAAATATTGATACATAAGAAGGAAATAATGTATTCCTCATCTAGCCAAGTGTTGTCAATTTGCATTCAGTTTATGAGGATGTAGTCAACTGATATTTCAGCACAAAGAGAATCAGGATAATAAACCATCATTTCAACATTTTTTTAAACAAAAGTTGTTTAATTTTACTGAATACAATAACTTAGGGGGGTGGAATGATGATGCAATGGTTAGGGACCCGGGTTCGAGACACCTCCGGGGTTGCATGTGTGTGGAGTTTGCATGTTCTCCCCATGTCATCGTGGGGTTTCCTCCAGGTACTCCAGTTTCCCCCCACAGTCCAAACACATGCTGACGCTAACTGGAGTTATTCATTGGTGTGCATGTATGAGTGAATGGTGTGTGGGTATGCCCTGCAATGGGCTGGCCCCCCATCCTGGGTTGTGCCCATAGCTCCCAGGATAGGCCCCCTGTGAACAATAAGCATTTTGGAAAATGTACGGATGGACATTAACTTCTGAATGACTAGCATCATCTTTTAAATCTCAGTGTCTCAGATAATCCTGAGGGCAAATTTCTTCTGGGATTACAATAATTTCTCTTCAGATGAAAAAAATGCTTCATTGGTTCAAGAATTGCAATTTAAGACATGCAAATTATGGAACATGCCGGGGTAAAACGCCAACAGCCCTTCAGTGACTGACAGTGGCTATTGCATAACGGCGAGTCGAGCAAAAGATAAACAGTTTGAAAGAGTTTATTCAAATATGATATAAATGACGAGAGGCTGAGACACTAGAGGCAGAGACAGTGATGTTTCACTCATTTCTCCCGTATATTAACTGTATAATTGCAGGTATCAGACATACAAAATGTCTCAATCCATTGGGTCTCTGTTTTTATTAACACTGAAACTTAACATGAGACATCTACTTGTAGATGGACCGTGACAAATTGCACTCAACAAATTTTAGTGTTTACAGATCACATATATCACTTTAATAGATGTGGCATATGTGGTGAAGCCAACCAGTGCTGTAGTGCTAATAGGACAAATAAATGATTTGTTATTTGTTTATTCGTAATTTGCATGCAATTTTTCCGAAGGGTTTTGCTCAGGCTGCACTTAGCCGACTGCGAATTTGACACGGGAGAAGGGCTTTTCTTTACGGCGGGAGGGTGTGGACGACCAAAACAACCTGCCTTGAACAGGCGGCTTCAAACACGCATGGATTCAGCCACACGTGCTTGGGAAGCGTGGAAACAGCCCCTAAACGCCGGTTAAGTACGGAGAGGGAGCAGCCAGCGCAGTCTTTGTTCTCATTTTATGGGCCCCAGGCCAGTTTTGCTACCTTAAACAAAAGTCAAGGATGCTGTGCTGGGACATGCAATGCTGAGAGGGGAAACCATTCCTAACATTCCTGTCCCCCCCCCCCCTTCCCCCCCATTCGCTCCCAACAGATCCACCTACAGCCCAAACACAAGCATAAACCATAACTGGGTATATCGCAGATGCTGGGAATGAGATGGAAAATGTGAATATCTGGGTTTTCCCCCCTATATTAGGGCTCCTGGGTAGCAGGGCCACGGTGTTAACATTCTGAGTTCTAAGGGTCTGAAACGGCGATTTATCATCCTTCGCCTGGCCTTCAGGGCATGCAAAGAGGTACATTTGAACGGCTTCTTCCTTCTTATCAGCCTTCTACAGCATGCACTGGAATAAATCAGACTGCTAACTCAAATATCGAAAACAAGGCCCAGGCTTATTTATTTAAATGCTGCGATTAGCAAGAGTGAAATAAATCGGTCTAAAAAGACGGGAAACTATTGCCTTAAAGAAAGAAATGGATGGATGGATGGATGGATGGATGGATGGATGGATGGATGGATGGATGGATAGAACTTTTCTTAAATAAAGTGTGTCAAAATGTTTAATTATTACATGTTGCGCAACTGTACAAATTCTGAAAAAAAGTTGAAAGTTAGTGAAGAAAAGTCTTTCTGAATATCTTTCCATGTATTAATATTAGGGTTATTACAAAATCCTGTGAATATTTTTTGAAGATTCAATATGTGCACTGTGTCAAATGTACTTCCAAAATGCTTAGCAGCAAATGCCTGTGCATTTTGCTCACTCCGGACAATGGCTTTACCACAGAAAAGGCATAGGTCTATTTAATAGATCCCATTAGGCATTAGACAGCCTGTGTGTCTAGTGTTCTCACCCAGCTTGAAGTTTAATTACAATAAAATGACCTCATCTAGACACAAAAATGTAAAAATTCTGCGGACAGAATTTCCCCTCCTCTGCATTTGTCTCCACCAATGTAGCCATTGTGCTCTTTAACGCATTTGACTGGCTGCAATGATCCTTCACTGATAGCTACCTAGATGCCACAGTTATCTGTATCTCCCAGTTATGCTCATTGCATTACATGAGTAGTAGGAACTAACCCTCAAAGTACCGCTGGCTACTGAAGAACCTAAAACAAAAAGCTGAGCTGAGATCAAAATCAGAATCAGAAGACAAGAACAATATAGTACAAGTATAAAAAAGGAATGAAGTGTAAAACAAATTGGATCACTGTTAAACATTCTGATAAAATAAAATAAAAATTAAATAAAATAAAATACAGAATCTCTGTACAGGAGTCTAAAGTACCTTTGTCCAAAAGTTACAGTTTGTGTCCATTGACACAATTGACACTATTTTACACCTGAAGTCGGGTAATATTTTTAAGCAGGGTGATTAAATCTCCAGTGAAACACAACAGCCTCCATCACGCTGACGGTTCTTGTTCACAAGCTACATTAGACTAGCTGTAAGAGTCAGTACAGCCCATGTAAGCTGTTTTGGGTAAAAACTCCTGCTACTGAAACTGAACTGTCATTAAAAGACTCAATGAGCAGTACAGGACTTCAGAAGGCTTAGAAGCCTTTATTGGCTCAACCGCTTGGGAGCTCCTTAATAAAAATATGAAACCTTTCAAAAAGCAGAATATTCTCTTCTTGGAAGGCATTACATGTCACAGTAAAATGGCTTTTCCAAAGGCAAAGACCACAACTGAAGACTAACATCACGGCAGTCTGTATTCGTCTACTTCATGGAGCTTCATTTGCCTAGATGACAAAACAATGAAGTCAACAAACATGTTTTGTTTTGTCAAAGAGCTTCCTGACATCCTAGCTTCTCACTTGCCCGTGCAGTTGTTGCTATGATTAAATGTTTAACGGTAATACAATAAAATACTTTCTATGGTGAAATGACGCATTTGTTTCCAGGCACACCTCTGGTGGTTTGGTGGATGAAAATACATGCAAATTTCTGCGCATTCTTTCGAAATGTAATAAGCAGAATATTTAGCGTTTTTGTTTTTTCTATTTTTCTCTCATTCAAAAGTAATTTGCATTACATTTGTCCATTTACAAATATGAAAGCATGGAAGCAATTAGGGTTTAAGCAGCTTAGTCGAGGACAAAACAGCAGCTATTCTTCTGGGATTTAAACCCACAACCTCTGGTCAACAGACCAATTGTTTTACCATAAGACCACCTCTTGCCCTAATTGACCATATTAGCACATTATTCCAATATCAAACCATAAAACACAAACTATAAATAATGCTAAAAAGGAGGACTACTATCGATCATCATGAATCGCAAAAGAAGTATTTAAATTGTTTTAAATGATCAAAAAGAGAAGCATTGTTAGATAGATAAGTTTAGGGACATGGGGTCAAACAGTCCCATATGCAAAAAAAAAAAAAAATCAACTAGGGGGTAGGGTGTAGGATAAATCCCCCATCATAGAACCCTGAACTGATGTCCTGTATGAAAGGTAAGTGAGGCACCTTTAAAAAATGATTAATGAAGTAGTGGCAGAACAGAACCAAAATTTCCCCCGGAGCACAGTGAGCGGGTGAAGAGAACACAGACACGAGCAGAGGCAGCGGGAGCAGGAACAGCGACGCATAGCCACTGAGCTGAGATCAGTGGGACCAGCAATAAACACAAGTCTTTAATCTCTGCAAGCATCTGGCCCCGCTTGACAGAACTGAAGTTCTCATTATCTTCTTATTTCTCCAGCGGGCCCTCTAATGTGGTCGCACAGCTGCATGTGGCGTGCCTCTGCTCCATCGCTCCCGAGCTGTGGGACTTTCCGGAAAAGACAGAGAGAGGGAGAGAGCGACCGGCAGGGAGAGAGGCTAAATTACAGCGTGAGCGCAAAGCCAAACCGTATGGTCCCAAGCAGGGCATGACACAGAGATGGGTGATGAAGGAACGCCAAGCGTGTCCTGCCATGACATCTCGGTGGTCGGATTGCTTTTTGTGTAAAAATTTTTGAAAAGTTTCTTCTTGGGCTGGCCTATCCCAGAGTCAGGTTGTTGTCTGCACGTGTTGAATCTCTCCTTGGCATTGTGCTCCGTGAGAGAGCACTTCAATCGTGTTTGATTAGGGGCTAATCTCAGCTAAGAAGCTACACAACAACGTCGTTCAGTCTTGAGGGGGAGATCATGGAAATCAAGCAACTTTTTTTTTTCTTTCCCTACTGTGTTTGCAAGCCATGTCACGGAAAGCAGTCCATGTTTTTCCATGCATTGAAAGTCATATGATCATGTATCAATGTCTTGCGATACATATGAATGTACTGAATTTAATGAATGTAGTGTTCTACGGGAAATGACATGAGACAGGAATTATTGGTAGCTAAAGCTAGACTCATGCTCTCAAACTAGTATCACAGAGACTGATTCCCTTTTCTGTAATCATTGAATGATCCTTAAAGTATTCAGAGTATTAAATGTTGAGTATGAGCAACAAAACGCTGATCCTCTAAGACAGTTCAGCACTGATCTTACGGGGAATCTTATCCATGCCTAGTCATTGTACTGCCAGTGCTAGATGGACACTCTCGCCTACAGCAATTCAGAAACCCCTTTCCACCTCACGCCACCCTTCCACTATTACTTTGTTGTCCTTGTCACACCCGTTTGATGCATTGTTTCCAAAGCTGAAAACAAGCCTGAGAGAAAAATCCATAAGAGTGAAACTTTATTGTTCGCATCCTGTGATTTAGAGGTGTCAGGTTTCCCGCTAGATGGTACGTAGAGGTCTGTAGCCTCTTCAAAGGGAGACAACACGAGATTCTCCAGTGTCCTGCTTTCGATTGATCTCATTCTTCTCGTGCACTTTGCTTTGTAGCTTATAGCCTGGTGCGTTTAGCGGTATAATAACACATCTAAGTGCTAAGTGCCTTAGCTTCTGTTATCCTGCGTAGGGCAAGTACTGTTCCTGTATTTAGAATTTCTCATTGCTGAAAATAAACAAAAACAAACATGGGTCAGTTCATGGGCAGATCATGAACATAAAGATCTTTTATCTTTCTAGAACATCCCTCAGATTAACTGCATGGCGCATTTCAAGATACGTTCATAAATGGATGTTTTCTTTTCATTGTCAAACACCAGTGAGGAAAGATAAAACAAAAGGATAGAAGATCCAGCATACGTCCTGACATGGAAGTAACTTTCAAATAAAATTATTACATAACACAGTTTACAGTGAAATCAGCCCACCAGCAGTGCGTCAACTTTATAGAACTAATGAAATTAGTTCTATAAAATAGTGTTTTTATGCAAAAACCTAAAATATGCAAAAATCTACCCGTTGGTAGATATCTCATGATCATCCTAAACAGTTTTCATTTGTTTTCAATAATCCATAAAGCATTTAAAATAAAATGTCCCAGGTGGCTAATATATACAAATTGTGCAAAGCATCGGCAGTCTGTAGAGTTCAGCCTACCCCCTTTTGGGGGCATATTCATGGAAAATAATTGAAACCAAAATATTCAAATGAATCCATCTTAATCATTTTATGGAATGTGGTTGGTTACATTCTTTGTACACTTTTATTTACAAGGTGTCCAAACAGGTCTTTATACTGTTTGAAAGAAATGTGTAAATTTAGGCTGCATAAACTGATTAATACCCTAAACTTTGAATTATCTCAGGTCTAAAATAAGAATAAATATACTGTTTGATTATGACAGTATGATTAATCCCGAGAAACGACCACATTAAAAGTTATTTTTATCACCTTTAATTTTGGATTCTGAATCAAAACTATATTATGGCTATAATCTTGGAAGTCAATGTTGTTATTCCTGTGTAATGTAGATGAGGTGTGATATTTCGAAATGGATATTGAAGCCGGCGAACCTTCTCGTCATTAAGACGTTCCTCAGCGCAGGGTAATTCCAGGGACGGGGCACTTTTGCAGATGGTGTCATCAGTATCGCCAACCACATGAGGCAGTGGGGCTACTGGCTCCGCCCCCACATCTGGACTTGAGGTCAGTGGCCGCCTCGCATCTCGTAACTCGAGGATGATGGATGCTGTGATTTTCAGAAAAACACATCAGCTTCTTTAGGGGTGCAGTGACCAAGCAGGCAAAAACAAAATAAAACAAACAAAACAAACAAAAAAGAAATGCATAACCTGATAAATGGCAAAGTAGAGTGTACAGCAGGTCTTTCAGGCAGAGAAATTCAGGGTTGCATGCTTGTTTGAAATTCCTCTGCGATTTTGGCAAATGGATGATTTGTATGGCAATCTATAAGACAGAGATTTACTTTTGATGTCGAATGCCAGCCGGGCTTCTGCCAAAGTCCTTCAAGGCTGAGAGGACACGATTATGCTTATTATGATCCTGTACGGGAATAATCCTGCCTTCCCACCATGAGACGACTAATTATAAGGCTATAAGGCTAATCAATCAAACAAAAGTTCAAAGATGAGCTTGAGAAACATTTTTTAAAGTGTTTATTTAAAAAAAAAGGTATATCCTTACTTTGACTCTTAATCGGCATGCAGGCCAATCCTTGATCACCTCATGCAAACAGACATGCAAAGACTGAAACAATCAATCATCATGTAAATGTATTACTTATACTAAAAATAATACTTTACATGACACAAACAAGTATTTAGTTTTTATATTCCATAAAAATTGGGCAGTTTCCAAATATGGAGAAGGATTCTTCACAGCATCTGTAATGCAATTTCAGGAAAGGAACGGTTTGCATGGCATCAGTACAAGACATGGAGGTGACTTAGAGTCAGCGATCCTCGAAACAAGGTTATGAGCTGTGACTAACTCTCAAGCGACTGTGTAAATAATGAAAAAGAGTTCTGCCTGTAGGGATATCTTCACCAACTTCTGAACTTTCAAACTTTCAGAGAGCAGTGCAAGTGAGCTAGCAAACTGACAAATTGCACCGTGCCACACTTGCTTTGATGATCGGGAGCTGAGTCTGTAAGCTCAGTCAAACCATGCGCCATGCAGAAGGCTCGGTGATGGAGCGTAGTGGACGCAGGAAGCGATAAGGCTTTAAATGCGACTGCATTCTGTTTGGACATGTGCTGCACGCAGCCTGTGGGTCACACCCATTGTTCCGAATGCAACACCTAAGCAGAACACTACTCACCAGTTTTTTTTTCATCCACAGTTATTGGCAGGGGGTACAACTGCGGGATGTACTCACAAATTCCTCACAATTCAAAATGCCCGGGGTTATTTTGGAAGCTAAACTGTAACCCATCTCTTACACTACTATGTAAATTTCCATTGAAAATATAATTGAATTATAATCACATCTGGAAAAATTGTGTAATCGGAGAAGAACACAGAAGAAATAAAATATAATTTTGAGGATTTGTGCCAGTTTACGTTGACTGACATCATATTAACAAATGAAAATGTCCAAAGGTTTGATTAAAACAAAACACACTTTGAAAGTTTTGCTTTCCACTATATAACCTGATTATTCAGTATTATATTAAATACATGTTAAACTGCACAAGCATAACAAAAATAATAGCACATGTTATATATGTGCATTTTTAAACAAAACCCCTTTATAACCTAGATATGTAATATATTTCCTGCTCTATAATTTGACTTTAGGAGAGACGGCAGATTTCAAGACACAACAGTACTGTTTTGTCTAGATTTAGAGCTCAGTCCAGGTTAAAGTAGTAGGAGCAACAGAGCACAGAGTACAAAATGCAGAAGATGAAATGAAAACAGAAAACCATCAATGTATCATGTTTACCCACGGCCTTTCCGCCATCTTTATGAAGATTTTTCAAAAATTCAACTGTGGTTATTTGTTTTTTTTTGTCATTTATTCCAGTACATTATTTGAATATTTCGGCATTCCTGGGCATGTTTTGCGGGGCTGACCAGAGCTCACATCAATGCAACACATTGCAACATTTTCCTTGGATTTGGAGTGAACTGAAGAGATTACACCTGGGCAGTAGGGTGAGGTCTCTGATCCCCCATTATGACATCATAAACTGAGAAATGAAGGTGGAAGAAGGGCTTCATGAGTGATTGATATAAGACCTCAAAGGCGTGTAGGATCGTTGTACACTCAGGAAAAAACCTGCTTGGCTAGGTTTGATTGGTCACGCAGAGATGGTAAAAATAAACCTTCCTGCCAATTAATCGCTGAACTTTTTCTCTAGATGAGTCTCCTTTTGTAGTAAGATTAGCATGCAAGGGAAGCTTAGCCAAATGATGACAGGCCAGGCAAAATAAATGAACAGACATCCAAACGGCATTTTTTTTAAAAAACATTACAAATTGTCCACTTATCCAGTACAGGACGACAGGGTGCTGAGTGGACGCCCCAAATGAGATGTATGCCCATCTCTAAGGGCGATTTAGAGACCTCAATTCACCCAACTGCATGTCTTTTCAAACCACAGTGCCAGAAGCAAACCTTAGCTTAGAAGCAAATATGGGAAGGCAGCATTAGAACCCACAACACAAAATAAACACAGACTGCTCTGGGGCTTTTTGCAGACCAATTACGAAGACTAGGGTGTGGAGATACTTAGTGAAAAGAATTTTTAAATTATGTTGCAAAGATTGTATTGAGACCTGCCATAATATCATCCATTGGATCTGTATTTTTTGCCCAACAGATGTATAATTGGGTGGTACTGGTGATATTATTAGTGATTTCCAATGTACTGTATGTAAGTACATAAGTATGCAGCTCTCCCTCTGCTTAGGGTAATGTCATTTGGACGCAGGGTGCAGTCCAGTGAGCAGCCCCGGATATCCCTGGTGAAACATGTAATTTTATTCAGCATCACATTCGTACTATAAATGACAGTTCATAGTAAAGTGGTACTTTTTTTTTAGTTCACTTGCATCTGCTGTCCCACGGGGGTCCATCTTTAAACCTGCAATAAGTCATTTCAGCCTATGGCTATTTATTATTATTATTATTATTATTATTACTGCAAAGTATTAATTATCTCAGACACATATGTGCATAAATGTGCCTCATGTACCTGATTGCCAGATCTATTGAGAAACAAGTGAAATTTTACTGACTAATGCAGTGCATGTGTGGTTCTTTGTATAAGAAAAAGGTAACTGTGATGGTTTTAAAGGTGAAATCTACACGACGACACAGATTGTGGCTTTGGAATTGTCTGTGGTCAAATAACAATGTCTTCATCAGTCTTGCCTCCCCCCCCATTCTCAAATCAGACAGGGCTTACATTAGATTAAAGACCTGAGCCAGGAGAACAAACAGTCACGTTTGAAAACAAGTAGGTGGCCCTGGTCTGAAGCAATATGTCAAATAAAGTATAAAGGATACAGGCTCACATTTATGTAAGCCCTTCATCTTCAAGGGCGGCATTTACCTACATGTGTGGTTAGATGACCCAAGTGGCCAGATCACAGGACAGGTGAATAAGCGGTTGTCAGGCTGCAGTGTAATGGGGAATGAAGGAGTTTAATGACTCACAGGTGTCTAAGACATTATATCCTTTGTGCAGAGAAATTCCAGTCAATGACAGGGACTTGCTTTAAGTATTTTGTGATGAGGTAATGACTATAGCTAAGGTGAGATGGTCAACCACAAGACCTGTGGTGCTCCGGAGGCTTGTTTATGTGCTTTTGGTTAGATGTGATTTCACCAGTGTTCACTCCTGTAGCAAGGAGATTCAGTAAAGCATTCACAACTCTGAAGATCTGTTTATTTGAGCTTATAGCGTCATAAACATAAAACTTAACCGGCAGACAATTAACTTTGTTTTACAATTCATTTACAATACAACCTCTTTTACAAACTCTATTTTACAATACAAGATATCAGGGAGGCGTAATTAGTGTACATGTTACTTTTAACATACTTTTAAATTTTCTTCTTTAGTGGTAATACATTTGATTTGATGAAATTAGCCTCTGTGTTTGCATAATTAAGAAAGGCAGATGTAGCTTAAAGTAAGCAGCTATACGAATTCACCATAAAACATTTTCAAATGTCACCAAACACATTTCGTGGCTGACAGAAAAAAAAAAAAAAAAACAAGAAATGTGTTTTGGGGCTTTGCTGTGGTTTCGAAATGATTATAGGAAAACGCAGAGTTGTGTAAGTACAGTACATTTCATTTTTTAAGGCTATGAAACAAATATCTCTCTAATTATCAAATTTACAACTAATGGTTTCAGCAATGTTTGAATAGGCAGCGTTTATGTTTTTTTTTTTTAATTTCATTTATGATGGATTACTGTACCACAGAGTTAAAATCCCATAAATTTGTGTGATCTTAAATCTAGCTTCAGTAACCAATGTTCTGATGATTATAGACAAACTCTTGATGTGCTTGACATGGCCTCTTGGATGGTGTTGTAGCTTCCATGGCTGCCCAAGGGTGGAGTTTGCCCATTCTCCTGTGTTTGTGTGGATTTCCTCCAAGTATCTCCTTCCACACTCCAAAGACATGGTGTGGTGTGTTCACACTGCCCTTTGATGGACCGGTTTCTCGTCCAGGGAACCATCTGAGCTCGCCAATAAACCTGATGCTAATGGGGAATGGATGGGACCTGAAGTTACACCGCTTCCAATCAGAAGTTGCCACACCTAGGTTGAGGAGCCTTTTGAGTTACACTGAAGAGGATCATCTCCTCCCACGCGTCTGTGACACTGCATCCCAAGAGGTGTAAACACCTCATCCAGATCATCTGGTAATACTATAATACAATTATCTCTTACGGGCAACCATTTCAACTATTTACCAAATAAATTGTCTCCCACTTTGCCAAATTAATGTATTATGGTGAGGAATGACTAGATATTCCAGTAAGTTCCCATGAGTGATCCATTGTTACTCATTCTGGCGTAATTCACATGGGACAGGTTCAAAGGTCAAAAGCATTTACCTCTAAAAATATTCCCCCCATTTTTTGTTGTTGCGACTTGTGTGGCTGCAAAGT
>JAODJW010000001.1:47067065-47083441 GCA_026777045.1 Hyperopisus bebe | reverse complement strand
CCTCTCCCCCGAGTCTGCAGCCTAGTCATTTAAAGCTAACAGATTCACTCACATCGCATTGCTAAGATGCTAATCGCTGCACTGATACTTTCCTTTATAAAAAGTCTGCATGGGGCCTGCATCAGGGAAACTTTGACTTCAGTGACTTCATAGCACTATTATGTTGTTTGAGCAGTTGGTTAGGCATTTGACCACAAAATTCCATGATCAGGCTATACTACCCATTACTTTCAATCAGTCCTTCAGCAATGAAAATGAACTTGCATAATATAATTCCTTGCATTAGAGGTTATTATCTAAAACTGCAGTTCAAAGAGGGCAATAATAAAAACTAATAAGAAAATAGCTGAAAAATTATAAATCTTATGTCAAATGGTGCTTTTTCTCTTATGAATGGAAAATTGAATTTTAAAGTTGTAATTTTTATCGATTGATCACAGACGCCTCTTCGGAATTGTTATAGATTTTGCACTTCCTCAAGTTTCTTAACCACTGCGCCTCCTGCTGTTTAGGCTGCAGTAAAGGTGGATCGTTTCTCCCGTCTCCTTCATCGCGTGAGATTCCCTAACGTTAACAAATAGACCTGAATCCGTGACGTTCTGGTTGTGAAATTGTTCTGCCATAAACATGCTCGAATTTCAGCGATGTTGGTTCATTTTGTTGCGCATTCTTCCCGGCAGTGTGAAAGTCAATACTCATAAAACACTTCTCTCCCCGTTTTGGATCGTATACTCCTGTTTTCAGCAGTGCCACTGCATCCTTTTTATCCTCAACCACGTTTAATGTTTGATTTCTCTTTCGATGTTTTTTTATTATTATTATTTAGCTTTTTTTTTTTTTGCTTCTCAGATGCCAGCAAGTGAAAACAATGTCCGGCTATGCAACGAGGTGCCGGGAATGGTGTCACCAACGGGGGAGGGAGCTGGGATACATTTCCTCCCCAGCGTCGGGATGCCTCCCCGGGCCGCAGCCAGCGTCGAGGCGGAGACTCCCTGTTACGGAGGGCGAACAAGCGTAAGGAACCGCGGGAGAGACGAATGGGGGGGGGGACGAAAGGTGTAACCGCTTCATGCTCCAAAACTGCCGAACACAAAGCGATGACTGATCCCGGAGGTGGAGGCACGTTTTCTCACGCTTTTGCGTAAACATGTGTGTCGATCTGTCTCGCCGCTTCCCGAAAGCAGCAGACACGTCACACACAGGTAAACGGCAAGAAATCCGGCCATTCAAACCTTAATCAGCACTTTCAAATCATGCTGTCACAGCAGAACACGATTAGGGAAGATGGCAAAGCATAATTAAGAAAAACAAGCCACGTTGTTATAACGGTCTTTGGAGTCACCCAATGGGATTTGACGTCTCTGGTGTTTTTGGGAAATTAGTTGCTTGCATAATTTTTTAGACTCACAATCACTCAAAAAAGCTTTTATTCTTTTTTTTTTTTTTTAGACGGGGCTCCTGCGTTCTTTTTTTATTAGCCCTGTGACTTTAGAGCTCATAGCTGTAAGGGTGTGGGTGTTTGGGGTGGGGGGTAGGTCTGGCAGGAGATGATTCACAAACACATGGCACCTCCTCCACTAGCCTTGCCCACTCTGCTAACAACATCATACTGAATTCCAGAGGTAGCTGCTGAAATATTTTTTAACTGACTCCATGTGTGATTTTACTATAATTAATCTATTAATATACACTGTCCAGATCGTCGGCCCTGTTTGTATAACCTGTTATGTTACACTTATGATTCTGTCACTTTTATGGTTTTGTTCTACATTACGGGTGGCCGATCTTATCCTCGAAGGGCTAGTATGTATGCAGGTTTTTGGGGTAACCTTTAGGTCAGCTGTTCAAACCCAGGTGTGAGGACTCTTCAGACAATCATTCCTCTAATTAGTAATTGAACTGGGGAATTGCAGCAAAAACTCATGCACACAATGTCCATTTCTTGATAAAATTGGCCACATAATTTTGTCTGGTAACACTTCACTTGACAGGGCATAAGTACTTAGTAATAGTAGTAATAACTCAGTTACCACTGAAGTACAAATCATCAAGGATGCATCAAGATTCAATACTAATGAACAAACATGAGATCAGAATATCACTTATGTTATTCAATATTTTTTCCTTCAGTAGTTGCTCTGTATTTCCTTCAGTGGTAACAAATATAGTAACTGTTTGGGATGAAAAATGCATCATGATTCATTAATGATGATCAAACATGAGATCGATATTTCACTTGTGTTATTCATGACTTATTTCTTCAGTAGCTCTTTCAGTAGTTCCTCAGTAATTCACAAAGGTTTACAGAATTAGATATAGTAACAAATATAGTAACTGCTTGGGATGAAACATGCATCACGATTCATTAATGATGAATTAACATGAGATCGGTATGTAAATAAGACTTAGTTTGTGGTTAATTAATACATAAGTAATAGCATAATGCTACATTATTTGTGCCTCGTTAGGTAAACTGTTACCTTTCGGCTTTTACAAGTCATACCAGCCATCCATTTTCCAGATTATTTTGTGAAGGGTGGCAGGGATTATCTCTGACTCATCATGATAAAAATAGACATTTTCGTGTTGGATTTAATGCTTTGTTAAATAAAAAATGGACATTGGTTCATGCTCTCCTGAATACAATGCTGGTGTCGCTTTAATTTCAGTATCAGTTACTTCTTGTTCATTGTCTTTATAATGTCATAAGCGATTCATTGCAATATCAGCACTAGACTGTGGACATCCATGAAACAATAATATTAGGAAAGGTTTAATCTCAAGAAGCAGAGGAGAAATTTTACAAGAAATAGTGTGAAAAACAACAAATTCCAGTCTTAGATCCAGAGTGGAATGCAAAGCCCCAATCCATTCTTCTCGTAGTTATAAAATAGTATATTGTCATCTTCTATTATCGTCAGTCATGCAAAGCTTGTTAACCGAATCCCACTGTCCGCAATCAACATCTTTAGCACAGAAAAAAAGTAAAATGCCAAAAACAATTACTATCATTTTTCCTTTTTTGCGGTTTTCCCAAGACATTTTTATTTGAGGTGTTTGGCAAGAAATACCAAGTGACAAAAAAATTACAGGCAGATTTGCACGCTAGTGATTAAAAGGTCAGATGTTGAAAACCACCTACTCCCAGAAATAAACAAGACAAATCCCCCAGATGGCAGTTTAAGCAGGTGAATAAGACCCGTTTTGAAGGTCTATGGGATTTCCCCACTTGTACCATAAATAACTATCAGTGCTTTCAGCCTCCAGGTTCCTCCTGGTTGCAACGCTACAAATTGCCCCAGAAGTGATTTTTCTGCAATAAAGGCATAGGCGCTCTGCCGTTAAGCATCGATTGCACAGTCTAGCTCAGTAAAGCTTCACCTAGGGCACCTTCTCACGGTTTCTCATGGCAACCTGGCATGAGTTTTAAGGGAATCAGAGCCTCCTGGTCGTCGATTTCACCGTCATATTTCCAGCAGCTGGCTGGCAGTATCTGGGCACTTTTGGGGAGGCGGGAAGGGGGGTGCATTTCGGGGAATCTGATTTGAAGATAAAAGGGCCCATGGAAGGAAGCCACTGCTACTGGCCCCAGCTTTAGAGGAAACGCCCTCTCCTTGTGGTTCTCCATGCAAATATGAAAGACCAACACTCTGCTCTCATTCCAGTCCTCTGTTTTTTATTCCTGTGCCAGGAACAAAGTCCTAGTATCTATGAATGAGGCGGGGAGTTCGATTTCCCTCTGCATTCCTCTAATAGCATGGTCACTGTCCTCCATCAAAGCAAGTCATTTGAAGGGACATCCCTCCAATCAATTACATGTGATTCTCAAAGATCTGGAGACAGGATGTGTCTCACTTACGATCCTGAAGAAAAGACTGACATCTCATTCAGCTTCCTGTACTTTGTCAGTTCAAATAACTAAATGACACTTTTTTTTGTTTTTCATTCCTGGAAGTTGGGTAGAATCTGTTTGCCTCTCTGCAGTGATATGAATTGTGAGAAAATATTATTTTGCATTTTTTTGTATGATTTAATAATGTGATTCGCATACTTGAAGTTGCAGTCAGGGTTGGTGTTTGTTGTGTTTTTTTGTACCTGTACTGTTTACAACAAAAAGATGTTAAGATGAGAGTAAGTGTGCAACTCTACTGAGTGAGAACTGCTGACTCGTTACAGGTCGTGTGCAACGTTATGTAACCATGTAATTTACTAATGTTACAGAAAACAGATTTACACGACGAAGAAATAAATGACACTACAAAGTGCTTTTAAGTGCTTGGTTTGCTTGTTTGTTTACTTGTTGTTAAGCCGGTTCTGTTTAATCAAGATTTCACTGGCAGATTATTAAACAATTCAGACTGGATTTTATATGCTTTACTACTAATATAGACATGGTAATATAAGCCAGGCTGCCCAGAAAATTAGGACTTTTTAGTGGACAGAGCAATTTTTCTGCCTATGAATGATTGCCTATGATTTGGGCAAATATGCAGAATTTACAGCTCAACTTGAGGTCAGTAGAGGTAAAATGTATTAATATATGGAAACCATGTGTCAGTTTTCAGTGTTGGTCTTAACATATAGTGTATGTACAAAAACATGCTCGCAGTTTGCCTTTCAACAAAAGCAGCCATAAAGCTCAAAAATAAATAACACAAAAATTATGATATCTCCAAGCTGAACCCTGGAGACTTGTGGGAATGGTATTGACGGCATCATTAAATTAGCCAGCGTGATGTCCATTACACACATGCATGATTTAAGTGAAGTCTTATAAAGCTTGACGTCTCCGCACCTGGAGAAGATGATGCCATGGCCATTCTCTCAACGCCATCTGTCGTCAGGTGTAGTTTCCTGCATCTTTCCTTCGACAAGTTAAACACAGCGAGAACACTTGCTGGGGAAAATGGAATAATATCACTGACCGGTTTCTAAATGACAGAAAAAGTGGAGAAAAAATACAAATTCTCCTCAGACCATGAATGTCAAGTTCATTCCCTCCTTGGTGACATCTGGCAGACAGGTGTGTCCTCAGCTGCGGCAACAGGGGCTGCTGCGTTTGGAGACATCTGCCCTCTATGGGTCCTGTAAGGAATTACAGCCGCACAAACACTCCTTGCAATCACTGTGAGCTGCTGAAACTGACTATGCATTATAACAATTTTCCCAAATGAATGAAAAGTTTACCTGCTTCTATTTAGAATATCAATAATGCAGTAATTCCTCAAGACAGCTAATTGCCTCAAAATAAAAATTAGTTATTGGGTGTCATGGTGGGACAGTGGTCCAAGTGTGGAGTTTGCATGTTCTCCTTAAGTTGTCGTGTAGTTTCCTTCAAGTACTCCAGTTTTCCCCCTTAGTCCAAAGACATGCTCAGGTTAATTGGAGTTACTAAAGTGTGCCCTGCAATGGGTTGGCACCCCATCCTGGGTTATTCCCTGCCACGTGTTCTGGACCCTCTCTGACCCTGAATAGGATAAGCATTTACAGAAAATGGATGGATATTGGTACTCTGGGTCTGGTATGTGTTCACTGAACCATATAATGTTTGTATGTGACCGCTCTGTAATTTCCTTACACAGACCAGGTTGCTGGTTATCATTTCCATAGTCAAGTCTCCTTTAACTAGGCCATCTGTGGACTAAAGCCAGTCAACAAAGTACATGGAAGCAAATGATACAGCTAGTAGATAGCAGATTAGCTAAGGGCATGAACTCTTTACCTAAAAGTAGTTGCTACTTTATTTATGTAAAAACCTTAGAGCGGGACTCTACATCTGAAGTGCATCATTATGACCATCTAGCTGTATGAAAACGTAAAGCTCCTTTTGCAGAGTTTCTGGCTTCGGCAAACAGGATCCATGTGGACAGCAGGTCTGAGAGAAAGGTTTTCGGTCCACGTGAGCCATTACAGCATCCAGA
The DNA here is from genome assembly GCA_026777045.1 of Hyperopisus bebe. Classification (NCBI taxonomy): domain Eukaryota; kingdom Metazoa; phylum Chordata; class Actinopteri; order Osteoglossiformes; family Mormyridae; genus Hyperopisus; species Hyperopisus bebe. Next base: position 47,077,520 of record JAODJW010000001.1, on the reverse strand, counting down.
GCACGTGCAGGGCCGCTGATAATAATGAACAGTTTAGGAGAAATATCTCGAATTCCTCTGTGCAATTGTCCTGGGAAGAAAGACATGCTTTCTTCTGGCTGGGCTGCCAGCATGCAATTTATCCCAATGCAACTAGTGCGGGACAATCCATACTTACCAGCAAACAAATACATAGATGTTATCCAGCTGTTGCAAACAGAGATGCAGATCATTTTGAGTGAAAAGAACTGAGAGGTTATCACAAGGTCGTTGTGTTATAATTATGAATAATCAACTGCTAAAGATTGAGGAATTTAGCCAAAGTCTTAATATCCACAATTTACCCTATAGGGGATATGTCAAAAGCATTCAGAGCTCAGCACTAATGACATAACAAACAATGATCCTTGGGATTACAACAGCGTCCAGAGCTCTCACACTGCCCGTTCTCTACGTGTGTTTCTCTTTAAAGAGAAATAAAGAAGTTTTGGATCAACAAATTGAGTCAGGGACAGCAGGTCACACATACGCGCAAAGCCGTAAATGAATTAGCTCTCACAGACGACGCCGACTAAATGACTAGGCTAATTCTGCTCGTTGACAGATCCATGGTGAGGATTTATTCTCTTTTGGCACCGACTAGCTCCTGATTCATGCCTTCTCAGTCGTGGAAAGTGAAAATGTTCCATTGTTATTTAAATCACCCCGATTATATCAATTTAAAGTCCTCATGCTCTTTGTAGACCCAGACCTATTTGTTTTGCAAAACACAACCACCTGTGTCGTGGTACAAGAAATGTGTTCTGCAGTTTGTAGCCTATTCCATGGAATGTCGATTTTTCCAGTTACTCGGAAAAGGCAACCACAGTTTTTTGAGACATCTAAAAGGAATATCTTGATCTTATAATTTTTATTATAATACTAAGCAGAAGAAATTTTAACAGCGCATCCCTTACTGGAGTAAAAAGCTGTATGATATGTTTAAAAAAATTGCAGATTCTTCTAAACCATGGTGGGCTGTTTATCTCTATCCAAACGTCATATCTTTTCTAATTTAAACAGCCCTGCCACCCTGCTGACAGAATGTACAGCCACACAATCAGGGCTCTCCTGTGTGTGCACTGCAGAGGTAATTACAACGGCTGTTTTCTTCTGACTACAAATCAGCAACGTTTAGTCTAGAGACAAAAGTATAAACAGATATTTTGAAAGCACTTACATGAGCAAAATATGTGTAAAGAATTTGTATTTGCCGGCATTGTGCCTGTAAACAATATGGAAATGGAATATGGGAAATATTTTGCTAATTGTAATAACAATATTTAGTATTTCATCCATTTCTCTCCAATTACAATACAACTGTAAATTCTGCATATTTGAAGTAACATGGGTATGTGAAAATTCACAAAAATACTTTGCATACAGACGGATTTTCACTGTATTATAAATCTGTACACAAGAGTACACAGAGAGTAAGAGACGTCAAACCAACAGCTAATTCAACAAACAAAGCACAGGACATCTGGATGGCCTGAAAGTTTTTAATGTTGTAAATCATTTCCTGGTTCATTTCAGTACAGATGGATATGTACCAAAATCTTTTTGTAACATTTAAATATAAATGTCAACGCATTCAACCATGTGGGCCAATGGGGTAGGTGTGCCATTTTTTCAGTAAATGTGGCTTCTTTTAATGTAATTATATCAGCAGCAGCTGGAGTTCCAGATTGATGTATAGGTATTTTTTTTTATCTCCCTTAATGAACATTTTCAGATGCTGCAGTCCTTCCTAGGAGAAGCTAGGAAGCCAATGTACCAGAGCAACACCTCAGCCTTCCTCCTCCCTCATAACAGATGGCTATGCCACCTCACCTCAGATACCTTGACACTAATGCCACCCCCCGCCAGACAGGGCCATCTGGTCCATGAGACACCCCCCCCCCAAGAGCATTCCATATCACCTCAGAATGGACACCCCCCCACCCCCCTCATTTGCTCGTTTAATAGCTTACAAAGGCAGTCCGCTACCGTATTGCGCAAACACAATAGATCATTCCAGTACGTCCCCAATAAGGCAGGAAACCATCCAATAAATGACTAAGATGAGCAAACTTCTGCCAATCTTGAGGATTTGAAATAAAGTAGCATGCTTCATCTTTCCGTGGCTCAGTGAGGTATGAATACTTTCTACAAGCCACCTGATGTTCTTCAATTGTCCTACTGAACTATCTAGAAGAATGAAGTCATTGTGAAGTCAAGTGTACTAGAACGCTGTGTTAGCCTCAGTGGTCATGTACTGCAATGTTTAAAATATAAGGCATATTACTGTAGCCCCATTAGTTATGGTTTGACCAACATAGAGACAGTCAAAGTTTTAATAGTACAGGATGCATTGCAGGGCTGTTTAAAATCAGAAATTACTGTAAAAGTACAAACGTTTTATACATTTCAGCAACAGCAGCATTACTAACCAGGAAAATCCATTTATTATTTTCCTGGAACGATATTTGACTCAGTAAAACACATATACATAAATATTTTCTCTAGCTTTGAGTTCACCTAAATACTGTTTGTGGATCTGGATTCTGACGAACCAGATAATTCAATTAAGCTCTTAAACAAAAACAGGCAACTGCTGGAATGACACCGCAGTGGCCTAAGCCATTATTTTTGCCTTTAATTAGGTTCTGCTGAAATAAGAAACACAAACCAGCTGTTTTTAAACCATCACTCACAGTTTTATGTGCGGTTATGCGACTCCGGCATAAACATGGGGATGCAAGAGCCGCACCAGTTGTCTCGCTCTGGCGGCCATCTTGACATGTTTGTGATTATCGGCTAATTAAAAGAAGCACACAGGGGAACAAATGAAAGTAGGAAAATGAAACAATTCAAAAACACACAAGACGCAAGGTTCTGTGACATCATAATGAGTGGAGTGACTCTGGTGCATTAACTCAAACTAGTTTTGGGATGTAAATTTTTATGAAGAGACACATCTGTGCTCTTGATTTTAACAGAGGGCATGAAACCAGAAACAAATAAGCTGATTATTAAGTGAAACAAAAATTGCATCCTGTCACATGGTGTATTTAAAAATCATTGATAACTCTTAGAATTATAAGGTACAGCAAGGTATAAATGAGGACAAAATGGCGTGATGCTTGGTTCACACTGAAATACATTCAAGGGAACAATTTTTTTCCCAGTTTGGAATTTATCTTCCGACCAGTATTCCTGGTTAGGGTCACAAGGGGGTCTGGTCCCTCTGCAAGACAGCATAGAGCACAAGGCCAAGTCAATTAATATTTAATAATATTCCGATGTGCTCTTTAAAATATAGTCCCTATAAGGACAGAACATCTGGACAGGCTACCCACGGGCAAGTCCGTTAAGTTACCATAGAGACTGTCAAAGACAGGCGTTTGCGTTTTGAAAACCAAGGAAATCTATGCCGATAAGAATGACTGCTTATTTATGAGTAAAAAGTCAGACAGGTTTTATATTGAGATGTTCAATAAAATATTAAGACTCATTAATATAGAACTGTTTCTAGGCTGTCGGAACTAGACCAATAATAAAATAATAAATAAAATAAAATTACCAAAGCCAAAGTGTGTGTGTGTGTGTGTGGATTATGTTTATATTACATTGTGGGGACCAAATATCCCCCACAATGTAAGAAAATCTGCCATTTTGACATTGTGGAGACCATTTTTCAGGTCCCCGCAAAGATCTGTGAATGCAATCAAAAAACTAAAAATGCCAGAAGCCGCATATTTTGCTTGGTTGCTTATGCTTAAGGTTAGGACTGGACAGGGGTTCAAGTCATCATGTTAGGATTAGAGTTTTCCCCCATAGAAATGAATGGAGAATCCCCAAAAGATATTATATATGAAGATATAAAACCCGTGTGTCTGTGTGTGTCTGCATCCACCTCATGAAATTTGCATAATGGTGACAGTATGGTCAGCCAGTCCCTGGAGTAATTGGGGTTAAGGCAGCCGCTCGAGTGCTCAATGGTGGAATCACTCTGCCGACCACAGGATTCAAACCAGTGACCTTCCGAGTCTCACCCCACAGAGCTGCCCCCCACCCAAAAATTTTTCTTGTTTAATACTTTTTTGGTCAGTGCATAATTTTGTGTATGTCATTTTATAGTGTTGATGTCTTTATAATTATTCTAAAATAGATAGAGAATAGCACAAATAAACCTTATTGTGGCTGGGTGTGACCAAACTTTTGACTAGTATGTTTACTGTTATCTTTTGTCAGTTGCATTCATGGACAATGTATGTATTTAAACACAAAAAAAAAACATTTTCTATACAGTATATATGCCATATATATATACTGTATAGAAACATACTGCATACATATAGTATACTGTCTATATATATATATATATATATACACATATATATATAAACACAAAAGTGGTACAAAAACCAAATACATATAAGAGTGGGAAAGGGAAGGTTGTAAATAAACAATAATTGCAGGGTATACAGAGAGCAATGATATTTAGTCCACCAATTACACGTCACGCAGCAGCTGGGACACGGCGGAGGGGTGTTCTGACTTGTACAAGGTGTGGACAGGTTGTCATTGGCTGTGCAGAACGTACTTCCTGCACTGAGAGCAAGTTTGGTCTTGACAACAGTAGCTTGTGTCAGGCTTTACTTTCCTGACTTGTGTTTCTTAATGATTTCTTGAAATGATAATAACAATCTGGTCAAACTGAGCTTGGGTGCAACAAAAGATAGAAATAAGAAGAGTACATTTTAAACCTTTTTTGGACAGGGTTCAGTTCATTTGTATTATTTTCCAGTCATGCTTCAGTGAAATTGATAGACTTACATAAAGAACTGTAAGAATGTATGAAAGTATTTTACAGGCATCATAGTTTTTGAATGTGCCAATTTTCGTGCATATATACTTTATATCACAATTTAATTAATAAAAAGGTCAGTATTCTTGAATACTCCTGGATACATGAAGCTGAGTGTCCTACAGGTGTTCTAAGTCCAATTCAGTCTGACATATGGACTTCGGACATTTCTGACAGTCACTATCCAGCGCTCTACTCCATGAAAACACGGGGCTCCTTTATCGGACCATTTCTTAATACAGCTAAATCTGTTTCATATGACTTAGCAAAAGGTCTCTCAAAGTTTACCGCAAGCTTCACTGCCCCCCCTCCCCCCCACCATCCCCAGCTCCATCCCCAGCTGATTTTGTTTTTCTTTTGGTCCATCTCTCACATGATCTCTGTTGGATCCATTGTGATTCTGATAACCGCTCCTTGAAGTTCCTTCCACTGGGTTTTGGGTATTGTGATTGCCTGACGAAGTCTGTTGTTTTCATGTGGATTCAGACTGTAGATGGGATGGTATTTTCTAGGATCCAACACCAAATTGTTGTTTCGCCTGTACTGTAAATTATCCCTATTTAATTTGTCCACTGGGGATGTTAAAGCTTTATCTTTCAGATCCCATCCCTTCCTTAAACACCGTTCAGAACAACAACAGCGTAGTAAACCACTGATTGCCTTATTGACTCAATTGGTATGTTCAAAATTCTCACCAATAAGAGCCAAATTGTCTTTTTAATGTTCTGCTTCCCAAGTTTTAATGATTATCAAATACATATAACAATGCTTTACTCCTATCGTCAGTTAGCTTACGCAAAGTAAATCGTTATCATTAAATGTATTGAAACATTGGCCTGTTATCTAATCTGTCTTAATTTGTTATATAATACGATGCATCAACAAAGAGAATGAAAGATGATATCTATTCATATCTGTGAATCCTCTCTTTCACACCGAAAATGATTTTCAGGCTACGTCTAGATCTTACAACATAGTAGGGCACATACTAGTTATACAGGGTAATAATTAATGTGATGCTTTAATGACCTGAAGGTTACTAGTTTAACCTCCATAAAACGATAGTTTGCCAGCTTCACTGTAAATCTCAGATTGTGCTCAGCAGAAGATTCAACAAACTGACAGTAGAGAGAACAGATTCCTAGTGATTTGTATAGCGAGAAGGTTATTAAATTAATTAAAAATCAGCATCTGCAAATTAATATCTTAATTTAAAAATCTCAATTAAAAACTGCACATTGTGAGCTTCCTACAGCAGTCATTTTTGGCATGGTTGCCATTTGGAAAACGACTGGAAACCTAATCATCCAAGACCAATGCAGAACGATACAGAACTTTCTGTAAATAGTACAAATCCTGGACCCATGAGCAGTGGAAACAGTAATATGCTGTAATGAGTCATCTTTCACCGTTCTTTCTAAATCCTGATTAATTTATACTTGGAGAATGCCAAAGGGTGTCTTCAACCCTTAATGTATGTGGGTACAGGAAGTTGTCACATGGAAGTCTTTCTGTCTTGTGATTTCTCTACACAGTTGCATAACAGCCAAGGAATATTTGGTAGAGTTTCATGAACACTGGAATAAAGTTGAACACCTTTAGCCTCCTCAATGAAAAATCATCAGACGTTTATAGAACGTTCTGGAGTACAGCGTATGAGGTAGATTTCCACTTCCATCTTCCTCCAAAGACCTGTAGGATTTCTTCTTGAACCCTAGTCCAACATCCCAATATAAACTGTAGAATAGTATGATAGCATTCAACGAAGAAATGAAGCTTTTCTGAAGTCACAGTCACCCTTCTCCTTATTAAGTCCATGATGTTTACACATTGTTAGCCGTTTACATTATTTTTTCCACCATCTGTACATATAACCACTGGACAATATACTAAATATCTAACATGATGATAGGATTAATGTGAAATGGCCTAACTATCGTTATTGTCATTAATAGGACTTTATTTTGAGTGAAAGTCCATCTGCTTTCATAACAGAAGGTGCTAAGAAAACAGGTCTTGAATATAATGGTGGTAATATTTTTAGTGTTTTTAGTGTTTTATTCATCCAAAAATATCCATATTAATCAATAAGAAAGATGATATTTGTTCGCTGTCACATACTGTAATTTATAAATTGTCCAACACTGTTAAACACTAAACCACTTGGGCCATGGCTGACATTGACTGGATTCTGATAAATAGTACATTCTTGGGAATATGCTTTCACCACAAAAGTCAACTTTAATTAGACTGGTTTCAGTCAGTTGTTGGGCTAGTTATGAGACAAGCAAACCTCGATTTGCGTCAGGCTTGAATTCTAGAAAAGCCAAAGAGCCTTCATTTAACCTCCACTCAAATCTTGCTTATTTTCATATTAAGACTGAACAAATGATAATTCATAGATACCTGCTAGGAATTTTCATTTTTCCGAACAGCAATTATTATCCGACTTCTGCCAAGAACAGCAGGCCCCCCCCCCCACCCTGATTCCATTTCCCTCCTTACACGTGGAAGAGACTTTCACTCCTGAACTTGCAGCTCCTCCTCTGAAAAATCAACACAGACTTGGTTGCGACAGCGTAACCTTTTGTTCCCGCCGCCATCCACTGCCCCCCCTTGCGTCCCCCTACTACCCGCCACCTCGCTCTCACCCTGCCGTTGTTATGCAGACGGTAATGATGCATCCCTCTGTCTCCTCTCCTCCAATCTCTCTCTCTATCTCAGTCTCGGGTCTCTACTTAACTCCTCTGTGCTGGTGTCCGGTTTGCTGAAAATCTCATCACACGGGGTCTCTGTTACTCGTACATCTACAACAGTATAAATATATTACAAGGTGAAACCGAAACTGGGCACCTGTATTTAGGGGTTCAAGCACAAGCCACAAACACCATTCACACACATATTCACGCATCCATTGTGGTGTTAAAGATTATAATTACCCACACAAGACTACATTTGTAATTTGGATGTATTTGTATCAGACCTTAGGGACGGCAGGTTTGGCCTTGAGTGTTATGGGACTAAAGTCTGTTTTTTTCAGTGAGTTAGGATCGTAACTCCGAAATAGATAAAAATCAGATTTGTCCTTACAAACCACAGTTTGCACTACTGAAAACATACACTGGTGAAGGCCTAGTGTGGAGACATTTGCATTGAAACCATGATGGAGCTCAAATAAAAAAGGACACGAGCCACCAGTTTGGACTCAGTCCTCATTGTTTCAATTGTCTCGCATTGTCTACAAACTGAGGATGCTCAATCATCTGAGAAGGTAGAGCACCAAGTCTTTTTTAAGTCTTTTTCCTGTACATGAAAATCACATGTAGTTTTGCCAGTGCTGTGGAGCTGTCCACTACTTCTGGCATTTGAACTCTAAAAATAGCACGTCCACATACAGGGATACCCCCTCCCCTCATTGCCATCACCTCCATCCTGACCCCGCTATAGTGAACACCCTTGCCCCCCCCCGCCACAAGTGTGGGAGGCTGAGACATCTTCCTCAGCCCACCGTCATCCTCCGACATCTGCCGGCTGTGTGGCAATCCTGCTAGTATCACACTGCCTCTACCCCCCTTGGAGAGCCTTGTTATTTTTAAAAACAAATATATTGGGAATAGGTTTTGTCACTGTTTATGAGAACGTGTGCGTAGGGTGAGTGTTTGAAGCGATTCCGTGGAAACGGCCGATGTTTAGGGCTGATAGTTTCCCCCTCTAATTGCTGGAAATGGCTTTCAGATGGTCGTTGCCGGCTGATCACTTTTGGATCGCGGTCTTGTCGTGTCTTATGAAACCACTTCAAGGATCAGCAGATGTAGGAAGATAACAGGCCTTAAAAAGCAATATAGGAATTAGTCTAAATGGCCGTTTGGCTGTATAAAAAAATGACTGCAGAAAAAATTAATGTAATAGCGCATTTCTTCCTACATGAATTATGGTCTGGGTTTTAAATCAAGCACATACCATAAGTCTGGTCATTTTTATCACTCCTAAAAGAGGAAAAAAACCTCGCCGGTTATTAATTCCACCGAGAATCAGCGAACATGTCTAATTACGATAACATTTTTATGATTATTATTGTAAAAATGAAAATCAATTATTAGCTTAATACTGGATGACAAGACTCCTAAATTAGATTTAATATCCTTTGTTGCCCCCTGCTGGAGCGCCATGAAAAGACACCCATCCTATAGTGGGAACAGAGAGGAAGCAGAGGCTGTAAGGTAACAATCCAATGATGGGTGTTCCGGCTTTGATTTAACTACCAATTGAAACTTCAAGATAAATGCATTCTGACGTTTGTTTTTTGGTAATAAGTTCCATACTGCTAAATAGCACTTGCAGTGACAATAAGGGTTTCTGGCTTGATTATAGTCTGCTGGTCGAATCTGGAATGATTTATACTCCACATATCTTTATGTTGTTGTACTTTTATTTTAACAGTGCACAAGTCACAAGGTCCATCTCACTAAATAATGTCGTTTTATTTTTAAAAGTTTTAGTTTGGCGTCAGCGTCCCATACTAATGACGTAATACCACCATGCAGTGATATTGTGGAGTCCTACATTTAATCAGATATTTATATATGAAAAACAGATGGCTTTTCCTGAGCAGTATAGGGAGAGACGTCGTGTTGTGTGCGCTTCAAAATCGTACATCTGGAATGGACAATCAGTGTCAAGGCTCGATTTTTACTGATGTTTTTTCGGGCTCTGCCCTCTCGGTCAATCATTACTACCGATTTAAAATAATATTTACCTTCGACTGTGAGTGCAAAACGTTTGTGCGTTTCATTTGGAGAGCTGAAAGTGGCTGTTGAAATGCATATGCCTCTTTCTTTTAGATCGCACTCAGATCAGAGAAGCGGTGTTGCACTGCTGTATTAGCCGGTAACGATTTTACTGTAGCTGCCTCTAAATTACAGTTTGGCAGCAGGTGCAATCTGGAAATCATCGCCCTGCAGAACAGCGGAGGCTAAGAGGGGAAAGGGGGTATCATTACGTTCATTGGGGGGTTCTGTGGCTTTTCTCTTTAGCTTGACAAGTTGTGATGTTTTGCTATAGTAGGATGGAATGACTTCATCCTCAGCGTGGGACAGCGCACCGTCAGACCCTTTCAGCATGTGCTGTTGATTTTGGACCAGGTGTCTGGCTCGCCCCGAGGCCGGGGAACAGGAGGTGCCTCTTAAGCTTGTGGGGGTGGCGGGTAGCAGGGAGGCAAGTAGGATACACCGATGGTTGGGGAGGGGGGGCGTATGTCTGCCACCTGTCCATAGCAATGCGCTAACCTTGACTTCACAGCTGGACGATTAACCGCAAACCTTCTACTCTTTACTTACTTTGTCTACAGCTATCGCCCAGGGCGTCCTCCTACATTCAAGGCCACTGGCGTATTTCCCAAAAGCTTACTTTAAGGAGAACGATAGCTGTGTCCATATTCCAAGGCACTTTCTGGCAGATTAAACTTCTCTCTGTCCAGAAGCAGCTGGAGATGCGCTTCACAGACCCTCAGGCTACTAGGTGTTCTTGTCATGTCCATAAGAAGCCCCCCCCCCCCCTTCTCTCCCACAACACCACCACACTGCAAG
>JAODJW010000001.1:47052495-47064580 GCA_026777045.1 Hyperopisus bebe | reverse complement strand
CAATCTCAGCCCAAAGCCGCCCTGATGGACAGTCCCCAGATAAGACCAGAAATATGATCTTTCTGTTTGCTTTTGATGTCACTCACAACAAAGGGCAGTGAGGAATCTTCTGGAATATGCACTATGGCCTTTGGGCCGTTCGAAAAGAAACTGCCATTGCGTAGCATTATGTGATTCACGTGAGGGAGTTTTTTTTCTTTTCCTCTGTGTTTGTTTACTTCCCCTCCTGGATTGAAGGTGAGGGCAGTTGATTGTGAGTTGTGTACTAGCAGTAGCAATTACTGAGTAGTACTTTGCAGTGCAGAGCGCCTCTTAAGATGGCACCGTTCATGTGAAAGCTTCTCCACCGTACAGTCACTGTGTAATGGCCAAAAACGAGCTTTCGGTGGGGAAAGAGGAAAGGGAACGACTCTCTTCTGACCTGTGCCCACACCAAGGCCTGCCAGCGTCTACGTTTGTGGCTGGGGCTGTCATGACGACGTTTAAATATAAGCGCACTTGTCGGTTTCGATGCGTTACATTAAGTCTCAAGCATCGCTCGTTGAGCCTAAATGCTGACAAATTGAGTAAATGGCCGCCTTCGGTATGGAGAGCTTTTCCTGTAGTAACAGCTGGGAGGTATAATTGTCGTTTGTTCCATGATTAGATTGTTGGCAATGGCACAGCAGTTGAAAGGAGGATTCTGTCAAGATGGGGAATATTACCCAGATAGAGGGCTTGGGTGTATTATTTCACTGAGGCGGTCCTGAGATTATTGAATATTAGCCTGAAGTGGTGAAGGCTGTTGCTGACAGATCAAATCAACAGCCTCCCTACCACCATGAGTGCTCCATTCTTGGAGCTACTACTGTACCTCAGCTTGGAGAACACTGCCTCCTTCTGTTCACTATTGGTACTACAGTTTCTGACTGATGTAGTGAGTATTGCTTAAGCATGTGTATAAACATAGTAGCTCAGTTCATTGAAATCTCAGATTACTTGAACTTTGATCTAAATTGTTGTACACTACATTGAATATTTAGTAGCTTTGTCTGTGGCTTTGGGAAATAATAGAATACATGTCAGCTGTAAATATCCAGGTTCAAGAATCTCACTATAACCAGTGAAGCTGGCCCTGAAGTCTTTGCTTATTTGGAGAGTGATTTAACACTCTGTCTGTTTATGTTGTCAGTGAGTTTCCATTTCACGTTTAAAAGCTTTGGGCTAAAATCCTACCGGACCGCAGTTCTTTTGTGCCGTGTCTTCGTATTACATCAGTCTCTGCCTGATCAAAGTTATGTTGTATTTATTTACTTGTCTTGGAGGGGAAAATGCGTGAGATAAATGAGGTGATGTAGCAATGTAGCAGATTACTCTTCTGTCCAGAATTCTACTCTTTGCATTTGACGTATAACAAACTAATAACTGTGTTCGCATAATACTTAAGCCCAAAGTAAATCCTTAACGACTGTTCGGCGCGAGGTTGACATCTGCAGTTACGCTTGATGACCACAAGGGGGCAGCTTTGTAATGAGGATTGCTTGAAAAAGGTGTCTATATCTGCTGTGTACAAACTCCCCTGTGTATTCTCCTTACATTATGTGTTTAAAATGTAACCTTCAGCTGCCTCACATGGTTGATATAAGTGTTGGGGGATACACATGACTTGATACATGTATGCATGTTTTTTGCAGTAAATATATAAATAGATCTAAACGGAAACATTAAAATTTTAAATTGGATACACTTCTGTAACAAAGAGTGAGCTGTTTCTTACTACTGCTGTGCTAGAAGGATAGAAAATAAAGTCTAGAACAGGGGTCACCAGCATGGTGCCCGTGGGCACCGGGATGCCCCCAAGGACCACATGAGTCGCCCGTGGACCTGTTCTAAAAATAGCACCAGTGAGCAGCATCTAAAATTTAATTTTATCCTGTTGCTATTCTTCTTTAATCACATTTGCATTTATATAGATTTGAAAATTTAAAGCATGTTTATTATACATGAAGTTTAGATAAGTTTAGGAGGGCTTTCAAACTGGTAGCCCTTCGTATAGCTCAGTACCCATGAAGTAGCTCTCAGTTTCAAAAAGATTGGAGACCCCTGGTCTACAATATGTGGCAAATTTGTGGCGACTTAAATTTACCTAGAATTGCATTCTTATGGAAACTCTGCTGCATAAGGAATAGCAAATATTCTTTGAAAACTGCATTTAAAAGACAACACGACATTATTAAAACATTAGCTGAATATTACCACTATAGCTGAACATACATATATTTATAAACATCACACCACCTTCTCCCAAACATGAATTTTGCAGACTTGCATAAATATTTATATTCAGAAGCTTCACAGGTCCATTTTTTTAAAGTCTTTTTAAAATTAAGTGTGTAAAGTGGCCCGTATTTGTATGTGTGGTACATAAGCAGGGCGTTTTTCATCCAAAGGCCAGAATCCCCTGTGCCGTTCGATTCTCCATCCGTGTGAAACACTCTGCCTGTGGCGTGATTTCTCTCCGCTCTGGGGTGTCGACGTATCAGCAGATGAGCCCTGGCACCAATTAACAGCTCCACTGCCTTGTGTGAGCCTATGTGAGAGGCTGTTGCTACAAAGAAGCTTCACAGTTACCCTGTGATGTTTTCTGTAATATGCAGGCTTCCTTTACTAATAGTGCATTTATTTTTAACTCTTTTCAATGTGATAAATGTACAAAAAGCCTGTCTATGGTTGTTTTTTATTGTTGCTGTTATTATTATTATTATTATTATTATTATTATTATTATTATTATTGTTATTGTTGTTGTTTGCATTGTTCAAATTTGCACAGAAAAAGATTGTACATTTCGTAGATTAATTTGCACAACACATTACTCAGTGTTGCTATATTTTGCTACCCATAATTTTGTGCATTCATCTATTTTTAGTCATCTGCAGGGATTTTGTAACATATGGCGTTTCACCTGAACTGCTTCTTTTTGGACTTTGGATGAAGACCAGAACACCTAAAGGAAACGTCACGTGAACATGTAGCAAACAAGCTCTGCACTTTCAGTGTGAGAGCCAGTGTCACTCCCCAAGTGTGATTCCACTCTCTACCACTTCATTTATTAAATTGTTCCTCTGTCTATATTATAATACAACGAAGACCTGATTATTAGCAGCAGGGCTAACATTTAAATGCTACACTAGGAGTCCCATAGCTGCCATAGAGATAGCCACAGTGTTTCACAATGAATTTATCTCGGAATTCCGGAACACATTTGAAAGGAGTGCCCCATCTCACCTATGGCCCCAAGGAAGCTTGGCTGGCCCTGATTAATTCTGTGCAGCTTCCTGTGGAACATGCAGTCCAGCTCGCCTAATGACTAATCCCAATTTAACACCAGCTCCTGCTGATGATGTCACCTGGGTTTTATTTATCAATGAGCTGTTCCCACTGGCAATGAACCAGTGTTTTCCACCAAGGGGTGACTGCATATGATTGCAGAGAGCCTGTCCTACCTAGGGAGGTAAAATTGAAGCCTTTTGGGAACCTCTGTTTAGAGTTTAATGCTATTTCCTATAAATATTATGTATGTATGTTATATGTACATATACATACACGGTATATTTTAGTGATACGGAGGAAGCGGTATGAATTGTATGTACACATTATGAGTGGCGACATTGACAAGAATGTGAGATGATGAAAACGTAATTAGTCTCAAGAAACGAAACTGACACTGAAAGGAGCTCGATGAAGATGGTAAATCCATCTGAACAACCGGAGCAATCTAATTAGGGCTGAGGTACGTTCACAGTCACGGCTAACCTAAGACGGTAAACAAGATTAAAAAGACAGGTCATTTTTGTAGGTAAGGTATGAGCTGCAGAATAAGTTGCTCATCTTTGTTTAGGAAATGGGTTTCCATACATTAGCTTTCCATACGTTTGTCAATAGAAAGAACAAATTACATATAAATCGTTATTGTTAAGAACTCCCTGCATATTATTGCGTCAATGTTGCATTACACTACCAGCAGTGGCTTACTGCTGTAAACCTGTTTATATCTGAAAGATGTGGTAGCTTTTCTTACCGCAATACTGTCCCGGTTATTACGTCATTCAACAAGCCGAAGAACTTTGGTACCTCAGTTCACTGCGATGGAATATATAGCAATATGTATTAAGTAACGTCGTATGTTATCGAATTGCATTCTACACAATTGCACCTCAGTACATTTGGAAGTGAATGTCAAAATTTGTAGCGATAATTTATATAATATGTTAATTTATATAACACACCCTCGTATTAACATAACTCCGACAACACCAAAGCGAATGGGAGTTATTTGTTTATGTGTCCTACCGTTTTAGCTTTTATAGCATCAATGATCGGGGGAAAAATAATTTGGCTATAGACAATTCTTCTTTTATATAGGCTAATAATTGGATACAAATAAAATAAATACTTAGCTCATGTTCACTTTCGTTTTCATTTAACAAATGGTTATTCAAATGGAATATAAAACATTGACAGTTACAGTCATAAACATCAACACAGCTATTTTTGTTTGTCAGTATTAAAAAAATACTTACTGTGAAATGAGGATGCGATACGGTCATTAAGGATCCCTCCTATTGGCCGAGCTGACTGTCGATCATTGCCCATCTTAAACTGTGGTACAGTCGTCAGACTAATCTGGGTTTGCGGGTTTATCCGATTGCTTTCTCATTGCCGAGGATCTGGTCGGTCCATCCCGACTGATCTCTGCTACTGTCTTGAGGTCGCCGGCGCATCGGACTTTTACAGATAACGGGGACTAAGCAAGCTACCAGTATATTACAGTTTGCTGGAATTTGACTCCTCGACGCCCAACAGATTATCCACACCCTCGCCCACAGTCTATCAAGTGATCAATGAAATTATCAATGGGACTGAGTACAGGGCTCTGAGCAGATAACGAAATACCGGCACCGGTCTCCGGGACTCCAGCATTCGGGAAATCACTGACTTTGACCGAAGAGGCAGAGATGGGGACAGTGCTTTCCATATCGCCATCATCGAGGAAGGGGGGCGTTGTTGATGTTAAGACCGAGGGAGGACACTCTAGTAATGGAAAGACTGAAAAAAGCATCAAGCGACAACCTGTATTGATACCGGCCCTAACATGGAAGCGGCTTGTTGCTGCTTCCACGAAGAAAAAGAGCACTAAGAAAGTAAATCCGACACCCAGCGATCCAGTGGAACATTTAAACAACGAAAACCTTAAAAAGTCACAGCAGTCGTTCCCGGACCGGAAAGAGTCGCATCGGGATCTGAAGCTGGGCCCGCTTGCGGTACCGGTGCCGACGGTTCCCAACCACAGCGACCCACCCACTCAAACCCAGAGCGGTAAACAGCTTGACTCGGTTATAAAACAGCCTAACCAGCAGTCGATCATCACTCCAAGACGCGTGATTGTCCAGGCATCAACTGGTGAGCTCTTGCGGTGTCTTAGTCAGTTCATATGTCGGAGATGCTTCAAACTGAAAGAGCTCAGTCCCAACGAGATTATATTGTGGTTCAGGAACGTGGACCGATCCCTTCTCATACAGGGCTGGCAGGACCAGGGGTTCATCACTCCAGCTAACCTGGTGTTCGTGTACTTGCTATGTAGAGAAGCGGTAACAGATGACATCGATAACGAGTATGAACTTCAAGCTACCTTCCTGACCTGCCTTTACCTAGCTTACTCTTACATGGGCAATGAAATATCTTACCCACTAAAACCCTTCCTTGTGGAAACCAACAAGGACTCATTCTGGGAACGATCCCTGGAGGTTATTGACAAAATGAGCTTGAAAATGTTGCAAATCAATTCTGATCCACATTTCTTCACCGAAGTATTTCAGGACCTCAAAAACGAAGGAGAATCAATGGGCACAGTCATTAATAATCCGGAGCGTTGAAACGAACTGAGGGAAAAAAAACGTATTTAGAAATTCAATCGGGATGTATTTCATTCTGTGACTAAATGTAAAGGTAGTTTAAGTTTGAAGCTGAGGAAAGGACGCGGTGGGGAAAAAAACATGCACATGAGTCATTGGATCAATACAAATTTGTAGCGTTCATTTTCCCTATACGACGTTTTCATGTTTTAACCTTGTACATACCTCTTGTTACTGTGAATCACAGTACATTGGGAATATGGTGAGGGACAGTTAAATACATGCATGTCTAATTATTATTGTACTTTATTTGTAGCTTGCTGGTGGAGAAAATGAGTGTTAGCAAGCAGGCAAATGTTTAAGTGTTTTATTTTGATATTAATTTTTGTGAGAAGCAAGAGGTTTAGAAAAAGCTGTATTATGTTGATGCTGTGGAGTCATACAGGCTTCTGGCCTTCAACGGACACGTTGCACGTGTATTATTTTTAACCTCATATCTGAACATTGAATGTGATTTTTTCCTTCAGTGGCAAACAAATGTTACTATATCATCATATGTGCCAATTGTTATAGTATAAAACGTGTCGTTTTATATTGTACATTTAAACCAATATACATGTATAAAATATATCAGTACTAATGCCGTCTCGTCAACCGAGATAGCATTTGGAATTATCTTTACCAGCTATTTAATTTTGCAAAGGACAAGAAAGAAAACCTGTTGTTGAATGTAAATGATACAGTAGTTTTATTATAAGTATTCGGTAGTTACCAGTAAGTTATAACTACTGTTATGATGTTTTAGTTGGATTATTCTAAAATACAGGCTGCATTTGTCGATCTGTGCCAGTATATTTTTACGCAACAGCACAGTGAGATTTATTCTAATAGGTAGTCGAAAAGTACGGTAGACTTCAGAGTAAGGATAATATTTATTCAAGAACTTATTTGATTTCTTTTTTAACGTTGTGTGTTTATGAGGTGCAGTAAAATCTTTAAAATACGTAATGTATGATCAAAGAAAATGAAGTGTTCATGTTATCTTGTAACTTACATATACAAATACATATACAAACTTGTATTACTTGATTAGCAAAAGCTTGAAACAAATGAAGTTTATGGACCTAAGCCCTGACCTGTTTTTCTATACTTGCGCTGAGCAGTAATATGCTAAATACGCTGAATCCTCTTTTACAAAGTTTCCAACTTCTTAGTTTTGCTATACTTTATAACGACTTAGAGTAAAAGGCAACTATTTTCACCTTGTACAAGTCTTCTACCTGTCAGCCATTTTTGACGATACGCTCATAACATTCAGATCTAAGTAACACAGATCCATTTCTTACCGATGCTCCTCGGTAAAACAAAGCCCACGTTCATATGCAGTCGCTGACCCAGGTGCTGAAACAGACCTTTGGTCCGGCTTTGCTGTACTTTACAAAGAATGCACCCCAGACCTATGTTTCAGCAGAAATGTATTTCTTAGCAACCACGAACATTGTTTTGATCCAGTGACTGGAGTTTCATACCATACCATATGCAACTTCCATGCAGAAGTTATAGCCTAACTACAGTTATGGTTAAAAAGGCTGTTCATCGATATGTGGAACTGGATTGTATTTTGTGTTGAAACCGTAAAATATCTGGTTTCGCTGTGTTTCTTAGCTATATTTTTCTGAATACATTGAGGTGCTTTTCTTTGTAAAAGTAATTCGACATCGTGCAGACTTCTCTTCCACGAGAACGTTCTAATAACACCAGAAGTCCTCCCAAATTTGTGAATCGGCAGATGTATCACGTGGTCTGAGTGTTCTTATATTTGATTGGCTAAAATTTGGTGCAGTCTGCTAGAACTGTGATTGTGACGAGGAGCTGCGGAGCCCAGCTGCCAGGTCAGAAGCGTTGCTGCGGGGACGTTCTCTCAGTCTCCATAGTAACCACTACATTTTTAAAAGTTGTTCATCCACAGTAAATGTGGGCTAGACCCTTAATGCAATACTGCAGATGTTACACTGTAGAACCTGACAACAAGAAACTACTCCATTGGAGGACATATCCAACATTTCATAGAATGAATTAACTTTTTTTTGTTGTCTAGCACCAGTCTGAGGAAGAGAAGTAAGTAAGCAATTGCTATCTCTGCAAGATTTAGTGTAGAGGTATTTTTTAACCCTTAAAAGATTAAAATATGCATCACACTTGTATTTATGCACTTTAATACTTTAACAATGTATGGACAAATCTGACTTTGGCATCAATATCCTAATGGTGATACTGATCAGCAATGCTAATGTCACAGAAACATGATTCTTCACAGATGTATTGACTATGTTACAGAAAACACCGAAACACAGATTTTTCAAAGTTTGATGTTGACAGAAAATTATGGGGAAAGAATTGTGAATCCTACAACAAAATAAAATATACCAAACATTGATTTGTAAGATCCCTGTTTTTTATATAATTCACTACATTCTAACACATCCATGGTTATGATATGGAAAAAAGCACAATTTTATTTAAAAAAAAAAAAACAAGATTCCAATATTCCTTCCTTTTATCATTGACAGCCCTTTGCTTATTTATGTCTGTTTATATGAAGGACTATTTTGATATGTATCAGAGGATATTTCTTCCTATATCCCAATTAATGGATATTGTCTGTAGGGTCACTGTATCCATCAATGACTAAATTATCAAAAATCAGGTCTATCCATCGGGCGTGGCTATTGTAACTTTATAATATTTTTATTTTTATGTAGTTTAGTGTATTTCTTGTATTACTTTTCTACCAACAGGATTTATTGTCCAGTTTATTTTATTGTCACGAAACCATCTGGATTTATGTTCTGTTGCTTGCTACCTGCACAAGCAATTGCTAACTAATAATGCCTTATGGTTAAATGATCGTCTGAAGCAAGAACCTGTGAAGGTATCTCTTGTCAGGGGAATGGTGGCTGTAAGTTTATTTTAAAAAAACAGCTGTAGAAAATCTTAAAGGGAACCGTCACTTTTGAGTTTATCTTTTTTCTTGTTTAATCCCTGAAAGAACAATTAAGTCTTGGTATTCAAGGAAGGACTTCCTTACCCAGTTTCCTGTAAAAATAATAATAATAAATAAATAGACCAGCAGAAAGAATCATTCCATGGTGTCACACAAACAGTCTGAGATCAGTTGCATGGTGTCACACTCTGAGATTTGACTGTCATAAAAAAAAACCTCTCACAAGGTATCCTGCGTGGTCACATTCTGGGCGTGATTCAGCTTGTGCCTGTCATAAAACTGTCACATGTGCCGCTGGTGACTTACTGATGCACCATATAACAGAGGCCACATTGCAAGCTCCCACACCATGTATGTCTATGTTCTTATAAACTGGTACAGTATGTCTCATACATCCAAACTGTCATTCCCTCATTTATGTACCATGCATCTATATTGTCTTTTCCTCATCGATGAACTGTACATTTATACTGTCATTCTCTCATCTATATATTGTACATCTATACTGACATTCCTTCATCTGTGTATTGTACATTTATACTGTCATCCTTCATCTGTGTACTGTACATTTATACCATCATTATCTCATCTGTGTATTGTACATCTATATTGACATTCTCTCATCTATGTATCATACATCTATATTGACGTTCACTCATCCATGTGCCATTAATCTATATGGTCATTTCCTTGTCTATGTACCATACATCTATATGGTCATTGCATCACCTGCATTTATGAAAAAGCTTTACGTAGCGTTTCCCAGTGTTTTCCAATTCTCAATTTCATAATGTGTTTATATAAATATAACAATGCTGTCATTCTTATTAAATGAGAATTGTAATACAGTATTGCTGCAGTATACTTACTGTATAATAGCCTTCTAGCATTCCAAATGATACTTAATGCTAGTCCAGAGAACTTAACAATAGATTCTAGCTACACATGTTTACTACCTTTGTAGAATCAAACTGGACTATTAATTGACTTAAAAACAAAATGCACCATGTTGTAAAACCTCAGAAACTGATTGTAATTATATTGGCAATGTATTGTGATTATATTGCTGTTCTGCTGCTGTGACATGCAGACTCTGTGGGTACGCTGGTGTCTTGCATCTCCTGGGTCTCGCCTACTCAATCCCGCCTTCGCTCAGTATGTGTGGAGGTTAAAAGATGAATAGATGTTCTCTTGTTGCTTTGATCTGTAATGTGAGAGCAGCGATTGAACGTTTATGGTCCTGCTTTAATATATGGGACACTTTGTTAGCCTATTTTTATTGATCAAACTATCTATAGTTCATTATTAACATTGGAGTCAGTGTATTATTGAAAATGATGGTAGTCTACCAACTGCAATGTCCATAAAATCATGAAAACACAGTGAGATAACCTCACTTGCATTTCTTTTAGTTGCTGGTTAAACTCTCAGGTGCTCTATAACATGTATTTAAATGGTTTGTTTAAGATATTAGCATAACTATCAATGCGCTATACCCTCATAATGACCTCTGTCTGTTTCTAGGACAACCACCAGCATCTGAGTTATAAACAGCATAGATTCCATATGAATCACTCTCAGTTGCTTTCTGTTTCTCCACCTGTATCTGTTTTGAAAGAGTAATCTTTTAACAAGCAAAAATAAAGAGTAATATTTAATGGACAAGGGAAATTTTACCAAAGCTGATAGAGCTATCAGTCTCAGGGTCATGGAAGAGTTGGCCTGCATGTTTATCCCACTGGTTATGTGGGCTATAAATCTGGTATTAGCCTGTGGTAATTGAAGTCGTTTTAGAGCATAAGTGTTTACTAATCCGTCTCCCCAGATACTTCCAAAAGTCACAGCCAGCTTTAACATAAAAGGCCTCCGTTATGTAAGGCGGCGTTAATCGTCTTATCCTCCTTTAGATGCTGTTAAATGAGAGAGAGAGCTGAGCTTTTATGGTTTGCCTTGCAGTTTACAGAGAGGTAACAGGAATGAGGGCAGCTCTCTAGACTTGTGAGATAAGGGTGTGTGGTCAGTTTGTATGCACACAGCATCTGCAAAACGTTGCAGTCCATCTCTCTGCTTTTTCAGAAAACAAATGTAAAGTCGGACCCAAAAAACAATATCAATGTGCTTTATTTTTTTTTAGAGTTTTTAATTCCTAGTTAACTATTTGGGTTTAAAATTCACACATCTCAATGCTGAGAGAAATCACTTCAGCTTTTCGTAACTGCAGAGTGGGGGAGGTACGTCTTGTGCTGAAATCCGCTGGCATTTGCATAATGGAAGGGGCATTGCATACGCACCAACGTACTATAAAAAGAAGTCTCTTCGCTACATATTAACGAGAATAACAGTTTTGCCTAAGTGACCTACATACATGTATGCCCATTCTCAGTGGAGGGGAAGCATCACAGCTATCGCTGTTTGCTTTTAACACCTTTCAGCATGGAATTTAGCTTTTCAATGAAATTTTCTTTTACCGCGCACATCATTAAGCTAATGGGAGAAACGTTAGCATCTGTAGCATTTGTAGCATACATAGTTATCTGATGTTTTATTGTCGAATTGGCTAAATCTAATAGTCCAGTTCGAGGTTAAAGGTCAAGCTGGAAGGGCTACGGAGGTTTTCAAAGAACCAGGTCCTCGACTTAACGTTGTAGGACGAAGCTTAAAATACCGCCCCATTTTTCCTAAAAAAGGGAACCGTGTCTTACCAGAAAACAAAGCCGAACTAGGGCGAATGTGACGAGCTCTCCCTCAGGTGATGGACACGCCCCCCCCTGCGGTTCAGCGTAGGTGAACCTTAGTAGAGCTTATCGACCGATAGCAGCAGAACAAGCATAGCTGTCCACACATGCGCCACGGCGACCTCTGTGATAATGAGGGTGACTGTTACCAGGAGATCAGCTGTGCCTTCAGAATGTGCTCGACACATTACCGCTATTTGATAAAGGCTTCATCACACTTTCACCAGATAAGGCTTGGACATGTTCAGCCTCTGGGGCCCACTGTGATCTTCTTAATGCTGTTATGGCAACTTTTGTGTCATTTTCAAATGATTCTAACGCTTAAGGCTGGTTCTCCCGTCCCTTGTGGAATATCAACTTAAAATGAAGATTTTGTCATAGTTTTAACACTTGTGTTCAGTAACTGCAAATATTGGATAAACAAATTTTTAAAAGGTTACATTCCCCCCCAATT
>JAODJW010000001.1:47019534-47035857 GCA_026777045.1 Hyperopisus bebe | reverse complement strand
AGAGGACACCCCAAGGGACACAAAACAAATGTGGACTGGATAGGCAAACTCCCATTTACCCTCCAGTATCCATTTGAGGGTAAAGTACTGGTCCAATATTCCACGACGAGGACGGAATCTGCTTTGCTCCTTCTAGATCTGAGGTTCCACAATCAGATGAATCCTGGTGTCCAGTACCATAACGAAGGAGTATGAGGTGAGTGACCCCCTGAAAGTGGATCAGTTCCCTTTCTTAAAAAGTAGGACCTCCATCACAGTCTATCAGTTCTCCACTGAATCAGTGTCCCTGACCTCCATGCAATGTTGAAGAGGCATATCAGCCAAGACAGTCCCACGTCATCAAGAGCCTTCAGGAACCCAGAGTGAATGTCATCAACCCCTGGAGGCTTAAAACTGAAGAGCATTTTAAGGGGCTAGGTTCTGGCCCTCCATCTATACCACAGTCATGACCCCTCAGCAGGTCACTCGTTCAAGGGTTCTGAACAGGTATTAGTTATTCTGTTTTTACTCTCACTAATTGTCTAACCTATTTAACCACTTGAGCAAGTTCTTTCTGTGTGAGGAATTGTCTAATGAACAGTTTCCTAGTGTTACGTTCTTTACAGAGTGCCTGAATTTTCTCCTGTGTGCTTTGGTGTGTGTGTCCCCCCTGATCCCCTGCCTGGCAAACAAGTTCACTGATCGCCGTTTCAGTTCGAATGCTCATCTCCACTTTCCTGTGTCTGCATGACTGCCTGCCTTTCCCTGCACCCCCAGGACTGACCCTTTGGCTTACTGACCTTGGCTTTTACCTTTGATTCTGATCTCCATCTCTCGTTTGTGATTATCATCTGCTCTGCGTCTGGATTCCCTGTTACAGAAGTTCTCGCCGAATATGGATTGAGCAAAGCCCTGTGGCACATTGGCCTATCTGGAGTAGCATCTGTAGGGTTTGACTGCTGACCAAACTGCAACACCAGTGCTGGCTCTTCCAGATCCCAGAGCTGTATGATGTTTCATCTGAATGGCTTCCTCGTGTACTGTGAGCTATTCACCTACCATGACAGCATCTTGCTGGCCATGGAAACTGACCTGGTCAACTTTATGATGTTGCTTCACACCAGATAAGCTCAGGAGTGGGCAACTGCCTGGTACCATTAAAGCAGCCCGGTCTTCCACTCCTTTGCCACATTTGCAAAATACTTTAAGGACGTTTTCATTCACTCCTCTCAAGGCAGAGATGTGAGTAACCAGCTACATGAACACCACCAACAATCTTGTCCAGTGTCCAAATTCACCATCAAACTCTGGACCCTTGCTGCTGCTAGTGGGTGGAATCAACCAGATTTCCTCATGGAATACCACAGAGGTATTAATCCCAAAATACAGGCAGAGATGGACTGCTGGGGCAAAGATCTCTGTTTGGAGGATGTCTGTCTCTCAATCCGCTTGGATAACTTGGTCCAGGATTGCCGCTGTCTCCAACCTCCCAGGGCCAATGCACCTCAAGCCCCAGTGTCTCCGCTTCTGGCACCCCGTTATCTCCCCTCCTCTTGCTGTTGGAACAGAGACCATAAACTTTAGAAGAGCTTCTCCCGCTCAGATGGAATGACAGCAATGAATGCTTAATCGGCTCTGTCTTTATTGCAGAGAGCCCAGTCATGTCATCTCCCAGTGTCAATCTTCCCTGCCACATCCTTGGGAGAACTCCTGCACAAGTCAGGTCCTCAGTTTGATATTATACATAAACAGTTCACCTTACCTGTTATGATTCACCCTGAATCTGGTGCTCATGTATCCACAGCCTTGATAAACTCTGGAGCTGCTGGAAACTTCATTGACATCACCCTGGCTTGGCATCTGAACCTGCCTATGCAACAAGTGAAACCCTTGCTTCACATCCAAGTGCTGGACGGGTCTTTAATGGGTGATGGTTCCATCACACAATGCATCAAGCCCATCCTCTTACAACTTGGTCTGTTATATCAGGAACTTATCCAACTTTTTGTGATTAAATCTTCTCATGATACTTTGGCACTCGGACATCCCTGGTTGTGCAATCACAACCCACATATCTTGTGGCATATGAGTAAAATCACTGCTTGGAATGCTACTGGCTTTACCACTTGTTTGCAGTTACCCATCCTCACCACCTCAGTGAAGAGTCCCCAGACTAGGGAGATTCACATTCCCCCAGTATAACAACTTGCTGGATGACTTCAGTAAGACAAATCCACGCAAATTACCCCCACATCGTCCCTGGGATTGTGCTGTTGACTTACTTCCAGGTTCTACCCTGACCAAAAGCCATGTTTACCCCCTAACTTTAGCAGAATCTCAGAGACCAGTATATCAAGAAGTTGTTTCCGTCTGGATTCATTTAGCCATCCATCTCCCTTGATGCTTCTGGATTCTTCTTTTTAGAAAAGAAGGATGGGGACTGTGTCCATGTATTGAATACTACACTCTTGAAGTTACTAGCAAGTTCAGCTATGCACTACCTTTGACTCCTGCCTTGTTGGAGCAAGTTCAGTCAACTCAGTTATTTACTATGTTGGACCAGCAGAGTGCTTACAATCTGATCTATATACAGGAGGGCGACAAATCGAGGACCCCTTTCATTACTAGGCATGGTAAATATGAATATTTACTGATTCCTTTTGGGCTCGCTAATGCCACCTCAGTATTCCAGTCATTTATCAGCACTATTTCTCATAACTTAATTGACTGGTCTCTTACCATTTACATTGATGATTTATTAATGTTCTCCCCAAGGTGGCATTCATCATTATAAGTGGATGCCTTGGATATCACTGTTGGGACTGTGCTGTCTCAACCAAGAGGCTCCTCCAAAGTTGTACCCCTGCAACTTTTACTCACATTATCTGTCAGGGATGGAGCAAAAATATGACCTAAGTATCCAGAAACTGCTGATGATAAAAGTGACCCTTGAAGAACATTGCCTCGAAGGGGACAAGCATTCATTACAGGTGCTTATAGATCATGATAACCTGAAATATATTCCTAATACAAAACAGTTGAACCCTTGGCAAACCCAATGAGCCATGATCTTTGTGCATTTCAGGTTCACAGTCACCTACCTCCTGGGATAGAAGAATTCCAAAGGGGACTCCCTATCTCATAGGTTCAACCTAGACTAAAGCTTCTCACCTGCTGACATCATCCTGCCCCAACCTACTTTGTCTTTCAGCACATATTTTGAGTTTTTATGGCATGCGAGAAGATAAAGCAAATATCCCAGGACCCCAGTTCTAGGTTTTGGAGAGATTTTTTCATTGCCTGGGAATCTCTCTAAGTTTGACATCTGGGTACTATCCCCAGACTAAGGGGGAGTACAAGCAGCTAGACCAAGAACAAAAAAATATGGAGGTCTTTCCCATACTGTGCTCATAACCTAGCTGACCAGAGCCAGGTTCTTCTATAGGTGGAGCATGCTCAGAATTCATTGTCATTGTTCTTTGTCACTTTTCACAATGTGTCACCCCATTTCAGTGTGTTTTAGGGTATCAGCTCCCTCTCTACCCTTGGGAGACAAAGCCCAGTAGTGTACTGGTGGTTGAAGACTGGTTTTAGAGGAGCAGTCAAGTCTGGGCTAAACTCTAACAGTTACCTATCAATCCTAACCCTAACCAATCAAACCTAATCCTAAACCAAACCATTAACCCAATCCTAAAGTGTAATCCATCCTGAAAACAATGCCCATCCCTAACCCCAATGACACTTAGTATAACCACATATTCCATAATTACAACAAAGGCACTACCCCGTACCCTAATACCGAACCTCATTCTAGATCTAACCCTAATTCCTAATCCCAATGCAGGCACATGAGCACAACCTTTTCACCCTGCCATTTCCTTCTCACATGCCAGGCAGAACAGATACACCTGTGTCATGTTGTCTCCCAGCAATATCATGTGGACAGCAGGGAGAGACAGAGAAAAACCAGGCTGCTTCCCAGCCCCAAGGGAGGAGGTCCTGGTCTAAAGTCAGGTTTGCTGACTTCTGCTGCTGTAGCAAGGGCCACTCTGGGGACAGGCAGCTGGGTCCTTTGTTTGCCCATTTGAATGATTAGATCTGTCTCTGCTCTGCATCAGCTGTGACCTCATTTAACTGGGAAATTCAGCTTTTACCTCATTTCCATTTCACATTCACACCACCTCTGATTTCCTCTCTGTTCTGCTTTGAATATTTTTAATCTCTTCTGTTCGGGTCTTACAAAGACGTATTCTCAATCCATATTTTAATATCGGTCTAACCGTTTCAAGTGCTTTCAGACACATGGGATAAAGAAACGAAAACACGCTTACTGGGTGTTACATGTATGGTGAGAATTGTAACGTTTGTCAGCATTGAGATTATTCAGATCAGTGTTAATATTTCAAACCTGCCGAATGACAAATGATAATGAACATATGTGAAACGTACTGAAGGTGTGTGTGCCCCTGAGGACTAGTTTGCTTTATTCACTTAGGTCTGCTCAGGGCTGAACTCATCTACACATGCTCATCTACCGTGCCATGAACACTAAGGTGTTTTTATGTTTGCCCTTATGGAGCGAACCTGAACAGCTGGTTGAAGGTGAGGAGGGGAGCGAGGGGGGTGTCGCAAGTTGAAAGTAATGAAAATGACATCCTATCAGTGCGGAGCCGGCAACCAGGGCAAACAACAGTGTTTGCACATCTGCCTTTTAGCATCCATTCAGTGTTTTGCTGTCCTTGCCTTCCATCTTCCATCATTTAAATCCACAGTTGCCGCAATAGAGCTATTTGATTAGAAATTAAATTGTGGGATATTGAGGAGAAGGGGAGCTGATTGGTTATATGTATGTTTATATGTTTTTTTTCTTTGAAAAGCCAAGACAGATCCCAGGCTCTCCATGGTAACAGAAGACACAATGTGCTCCAAATAGCAGCTTCTGGAACATTACGTAAACATCGACAACTCACCAGCAGAGCATATGTGCTTAAAGAAAAATGGCTACCACTTAAAATTCATTCTCAAGATGCCATTTTGAAATATACTCACCTACGCAATATAAAAAGTAAGTTTGTGGCATGCATTCATATGCCCTAGCCTTTCAAATACTCAAAACTGAGATTACTTAACTGATAATGTTGTGGATGAATTTGCAATCCTTATATTGATCATGAAGGGGTTCAGGGTACCCCACCGTTAACAGATAAGAGTTCGTCATGGAGTACGCACTTCAGCCGCATGATCAGGTACAGCAGCTTCAATGAAACAGCTGGTATCGATGACACAAGCGGTCAGGCAGGGCGGCCACGTTTCCTCGTTTAACACCGGGACGCGCTATTTGATTAGCCGGTGAATAGACAGTGGCTGCTGGCTCTACGTGTTTGCCATCGCCATGGAAACTAATCCATCAGAGGACAAACGTGAACAGGTCACACAGGTAACATCTGCTCCCGCTGCAGCTCATCACGTACGACACTCTGCCCGAGGACAGAAGACTTCTGCTCCCCCAAGCCACCCACCCCCCTACCTCTGTACCAGGGAGCGCGCGGCGTTAGCAGCTAACGCACAAAGAGCTGCCCGAGAGCACCCCGAGGCATTTGCATATTTCATCAGTGACCTTTTTAACCATTTTCTAAACACCAGCCCCCCAGTCAAAGATAACCATCCATTTCACCAGAGGTAAGCAGTTGCCCAGCCTCTATAAACATAACCATTCTCTGGAAACCCAGAAGATTAAAAATCTGCAAAATAAGCCGAGAAGTTTTTTTTATCTTTCTTTTTTGAGGGGAAAGGTGCGCATTTCTGGGTTGCAGATGTGAAGCTTGATCAGATAATGGCCAGACAAATGTTCTGAATCAAGCATCTGTCACAATAATTCCATTTACAAAAGCAGCTCTTGGAAAAGCTGGGTTTCATATTTAACCCAAAGCAAGAGCACAACATACATACATTTTCTGAAAATTATTAGGTTGTTGTGTTTAACAAAGGTATTTTTCTTAATCGAATCACTGATGTTTTTATGAGGGTTTTATTATTGTTGATATCAACAGGTGGGTGTTGTACCGGACACTGGAGTGTGACGTCATGACAGAAACTTGCTGTGCATTTCAGAATACGGGAAATTGTGTCCGGTATTAGTTGCTTGGCAGGAAAGGAGACACACGGAAGCAATATTTCACAGCCCAGATCTTCATTTACGGCTTTCACACCCTTCCCTCGAATGATACATTTGTAATATCATCATATTATATGTACATATGCTTCAACCGGTTTTAAACAATCACCTTGCAGTCATACGGCTTTTAGTTATATTTACTTCGAATGGGATTTGCTTGGTTTTCTCAGATACTGTTGACTTATGCAAGAAAAACTAGTTTGTCATATTTTAATATCTGTACCATTAATCAGTCTCAGTACATTGCACAATAATGAATCATACTGTAAGTTAAATGCAAATAAATGTTCTATTCTATTAACGTGAAACAAAGAAAACCTTCGAGTCCAAAAGGTCTGAAGGTTTGAGAAAGTTCCTTAATACTGTACTGTTATTTTAGTTAAGATCAAATTCAAAGATTACCATGGTTCTATATAGAACTTGGATCTATGCGCAAACGGATTGCCATTCACTCTGTAGTACAGCCAACTTTACATCAGTTTTAAGGATCTTAGTGAAAAGGATAATTTTATTAATTTGTAAAAGGCAGGAAAAAAACAAGAAAATGTCCGTAAGAATTTCAGAAGACGTTGTACTCAGTACTGTTAGCAGGTTTCCTTTATTCTGGTTACTTGGTTATATGCAGACAGTATGTGATGAATTTCTAGAGAATCCATTAAACTGTTATCGCTGTAACATAAATCTCAAAAAAGACAGGAAACGGCAGAAACTGGGATCGTCTTGTAATTGGCTGAAATAATGCAAGGAAACTGAGTTACGTACAGGTACTTTTACACCCTAAATTCAAGACCTAAAAACTGACATTGTTTATTGACTCAATGACTTCACAACATATTTATAAAGTACGACTGAACTGAAATAATTAATCCAGTATTCAGTGTGAGGACACAGACCTATCGAAAATGAAACCCATTTACGTGGGATTTGAAATTTTCATGGTCAGGATTATCTGTAAAATTTACATCATAACATAATGCAAAGAATATTTTATGACGAATAATGAATATTATGATCAATATATTAACCGTTGTTCTTTTAAATGACTGAATTGCGTATTGTATAACAGGGGTATATTCACATTCATATATTTCCCTTAGCCTTCAGGTGCAAATGCTGGAACTCTGGTTCACCTTGACATCAGTGGAAGATCCACGAGTTTCCCAAACTTTCTGTCTTCTCTTTGTTCTTCTCTTTGATGCGCTTGGTGGAAGTTTCCTCGGTGGGACGCAAATCTGTACCTGCTTAACGCGAGCCGAACGAACAAAACTTCATGGTCAGGTATTGTTACGCGTGGCTCAGCGTGAGACAGGCACAGATCAGCCAGGGTCCGATGTCAGTGATCAGCTCATCCGGGCTGATCCCCTTGTAGCTTTCGGGAAAAGTAGGCAAAGTCCTACTTCTTAGTTTCATCTGTATAACTATGTTTCCAGATGCTTCTTTTCTAAACAGAGAAAAAAAAACACATTTTAAAAAGGATATTCCTAATGACATACAACATATTTACCCAGTTGTTTGAAATAAACCAATTTATTTCTCAGACGAATATTTGTGTTTGTCATCAGACAAAAGAGAACTTAATAATAAAAAATAATAATAAAGCAAAACCTTACCCATACCGGCTTTTTTCTAAATGCTAGCTGATGGGACGATGTAGCTTTCCTGGGGGGAGGGGGCGCCGTGAGTGAGACGCGTCCCTCCAACCGCAACTTTAGGGGGGAATGAACCTATGTGTCCAATGAAGAGTTTATATAGTCGGGTTAAAAATAGTAACCCCTCCATTACAATTTTTTTAAGGCTTTAAAGAGAGAGGATCCGTATGCACACCTGTCGCACCTTGCTTTTACTCAAATTCAATATTGACACGGGAGTCCTTGGGGGTGGGCAGTAGGCGGCGATTTTCCAAGCATTTGTACCAGCCTTTCTCGCTATGAAAATAGGAGTTCATTAGCATTAATTAAAGTGACATGGCGGCCGGACTCGATCGCCATAATCTCACTGGATGTTGAAAAACCCGAAGAAAAACGAAACGTAGAGGGTGTCGCGTTAGAGGAAACACGGAGAGCACATGCTCGGCCAGCCCCTTATCAGTACCCAATTTACATAGATTTCCATGTCGTTTGCAAAGCAGTCGCTTTCCGGCTCGTCGGGCCTTGGCGAAAGTACCTGAAACTACGTCGCTTAAGATTTGGAAAAAGTTATTGATCCCTTAACAGGGTACACCTTATTACTTAACCTATGCATTGGCCGGCCA
Organism: Hyperopisus bebe; assembly: GCA_026777045.1. NCBI lineage: Eukaryota > Metazoa > Chordata > Actinopteri > Osteoglossiformes > Mormyridae > Hyperopisus > Hyperopisus bebe. The sequence continues at coordinate 47,027,452 of JAODJW010000001.1, read as the reverse complement.
GCAAAACCACTAAAACTGTTAAATAAATAAGCTTTGAAACAAACTTTAAATAAATTACCAATTTCTTTTTATCCTGTTTTATAGTCATTTTCCAAACTGCTGGTGCTTTTCCAATAATCCAACAATTCGTATTAGTACTGGAAAATACGCACACGTCTAAACAGGAGTGAGATTTAAAGATCAAGTAAACTGTTACTTATGATCATAATACATTCATTGGCAGGGCAAACGCCATCGATGCCCAACCTGGATCCCAGTCTATTCATGCTTAAAGCGGAATTTCTCAGTAATATTGCTTCATTAATGACAGTTCCAAATGCTGAGATAAGGTCTTTTACATTTGCTGTTTAAATACCAGTCAGGAATGAGTTTTTAACTTACCCGTAACAATTAGGCTGGATGTTTTTTTTTTTTTTGATGTATACCTAGAGAACCAAACTTGAGCCGACTGTAATATTTCAGCATAAACACAAAATGATGGAATAATGAGACACATTTCATAGTATTCAATTTATTTGTACAAATTTTCATGGCCTCTAGGGATTCTTTTCTGATAGGCTTCCCAGCCTGCCTTTCTGTATTCCTCTGCAGCCACCACCTTGTCTGGTGCAGCCAGGATTCCACGTCCCACAATGATGACATCAGACTCTTTTCTACCAATGACCTCGCTGGGAGAACAATACTGCTGGCCCAAGTCATCACCTGAAACATAAACGTGACACGTTTCAGATAGATAATGCCGTTGCGACCTGTACTAAACTTTGGTCAAAACTAAAACGTAATTTCTTTGACAATAGCACCACCATGTGGCCAAGATACAAACTGCAAGAGAATATAGAAAATCAAGAAAATTACAGGAACAATAATGGAAATATAAGTGCTAATGAATAAATAATTTACTTATTTTTGAAATACACGTGGCAAAATTCCATTAACTATAACAGTACACACCCTTAAGATGGCTATATTTAAACACGGTAAGCCGTACCTTCTGAGTGCAGTTGTACACCAGGCGTCATATGCACAAAGCCAGGCTTACAGCTGATCTTGCCGCCGCAGATGAAGCCAAACACAAAGTCAGAATTCTCTTCTGCCATTTTTACCTGGCAAAACAGTGAGATTTTAAAAATCTGGACTGGACAAGTATCACAGTTTCAGATATTAAATTTAGTTTCATTAAGTTAATACAAAATGATGCAACATGACTTATGATGATAATTTCAGCGACTACTAACTAATCCTGCGTTGGATTATCTCTCTCCGAGTCGGAACTCGGATGAAAATGTCACGAAAACGTCACTTCCCATTGAAAACACGTCTCTTATGACGCTGATGTCGGACAAGATTTTGGTGTTCGGGTTTCCCCTGTGACGTAATTTCAACATGGTGGCTTTTACACAGTCAACAGTAATTCTATTTTATAAATATTTAAAAATGCTTATTTTGTGAAATGTATTAGTAGTTATAAATGTAATTGCACGTGTTCGATTTAAAGAGTACTATATCACGACTGTAAACAGTATCCTAGCATGCAATATCAGATTTTTACCAGACTTGTTAGTGTCTTTGTAGTTTGTTTGCCTCTTAAAAAAAAGGATATCGCTATGAATGTACTAAAAAATTTTAATAAAGCTTTCCTGGGGGGAGGGGGCGCCGTGAGTACACAACAGCGTGTTCATGGAGGCAGCCATGTTTGTTCTGAGATGTGGTAGCTCGAACGGGGGATTGTCGGACGTGATGTCACTCACCTTGGAATTTCTGAGTTCTGAGAGATAATCAAACGCAGGAAAAAAACTGTTATTCCATATGTATGCAAGAATAATGAAGAGGATTAGATTAATAGAAGGATTAAATAAAAAGACACTAAGAGAACAGAAAACATTCCTATTTTAGTTATATTCCGCATATAGCTATTAACTGGAACATTCCCTGCAGACTCACCACTGCCTCTGTGTAGCTCCCTGTTGCTAAGGAGCCTTGGGAACTCATCTGGGCGATAAGCAGGCACCCCCTGTCCAGGGGCTGCCCGACTGCACGAAGCCCTTGTACCACCCCCGGGCCGGGCACGGCGTGAGCGTTGATGATGTGGGACCAGGACGAGATGCGGTACTGTCCCCCTGTTTGACAAAAACACAAAGCAGAAAAGCACAGTAACATTTCTAGTATCGCAAATATGGCACACCTAATTCTAACTTCATACAAACCTAGCAGCTTCCTCTAAACAGGCTTTGTTGCTAATGCTAAATTAGCATGTTGCGATAAGCAGCTCAGGTTACTTGAGAGTTCAGTTTTCATGCCGTGTCAGTTGATAGTGACCTTACTATTTGGACAGAAAGCTGCCACACCTTTTATATGAGATGGGAATCCAGTACTAAATATGTAAACATCAGAGACGTTACCAATTTAAGCAGCAACTACACTTGCCTGCCACACTGCCTGGCCAAAAAAGTCACATACTTTAATATTTCACTGGACCGCCTTTAGGTTAGATTATGGTGCACATTTGTCAGTGCGTTGTTTCCATGTGCTTATGCAAAATCTCAACATTTTTTTCTCCCATCTAGATTTGCATTAATTTTTCATTGAGATCCTGTACTGATGATAGCGGAGTTGAACCACCACGTAAAGTCTTCTTCAGCACATCTCAAAGACTTTCAATGGGGTTAAGGTCAAGAATCTGTGGTGGCCAATTCATGTGTGAAAATAATTCCACATTCTCCCTGAACCACTCTTTGACAATTGGAGTAAGATGAATCTTAGCTTTATCGTCCTGGAACATACCCATGCCGTTAGGAAAGAAAAAATCCATTGATGGGACAACCTGGCCATATAGTAGATTCAGGTAGTCAGCTGACTTCACCTTATTGCTGTATAACCCTGCTGAGCTGTAATAATTATCCAAACACTGGCTGTTCCATGCTTGCCAATTTAAATTGAAATGACTACTTTATTTGGTTAGGCGGTACATGTTAACGATCATAAACAAAGGGCCCAGCTCACCTCCGTACTGGTGTTTGACCGTGTTCCCAATGTCGGCAAACTTCCGGTCCTCGAAGATAAGGAAGTCATGCTTATCAGACAGGTCCTTGAGCGTCTGGGTGACTTGTTCGGAGAAGTCCTCCAGGATGTCCACATGGGTCTTCAGCACGCAGATGAGGGGGCCCAGCTCCTCAGCCAGCCGCAGCAGCTCCTTCGCACACGTCACGTCGGCCGAAAGGCACAGGTTGCTCTTCTTACTCTCCATCAGGCTCAGGAGACGGACAGCCAGGGGGTGGGTGCCTGGAAGCTCGGAGCGGGCCCTGTAAGTCAGTCCCGCATGGGACTTCCTGTTGCCCGACGGGTCACAGTCTGGGGCCTCAGAGAAGCGGTTCTCCATGATGAACTGGCGGACGCTCTCCACAGTGTCGGAATCGATCCTCCCTGCTTTGTGAAGGACCTCCAGGAGTTTGGAGAGGGTTACGACAGAGTGGAGTGTGATCCCTTCCTTGGCCAGCCGGCTGGCACCGCCTTGCTCCCTGTCCATCAGCACAATGGCATCAGTCACCATCAAGCCTTCCTTCTGCAGCACTTCAGCAGTTTCTAGGACACTGCCTCCACTTGTCACCACGTCCTCAATGATAAGACACAAATCCCCAGGACGAACAGTTCCTTCAACCAGTTTCTTAGTCCCTATATTTATAAAGGGAGATGGGAAAGGGGGACCACACTTTACCGGAACAGTAAACACAAGTTTGATGTCTAAAGAGAAATCCTAGTGTGCTAAACCAACTAAAGTAATTATATTATAACAGACAAAGATGCAATACCACCCCGCGAGTGTATAAGGGGTAAAAAAATCAGTCAGTCCATTGATCTATCTATCTATCCAACGCACCATAATCCTTCGTTTCTTTCCTTCTAATAAGCATCGGCAGGTCATGTTCGGAGCAGATGATGGTTGCAAGAGGCAGAGCCGTGTAGGGGACGCCGCACACTGTGTTGAACTTCAGCCCGGCGCGCTCGGCACGCTGGAAGAGGAGATTGGATACCTACGAGGCAAGGCGCGCGCAGAGCACGCGATAATGTAATACAAAACATACCAGTTTTTAATAAAGGAATATCTGTTACAAGATACGACAGCCACGGAACTTTTGCATTGCAATGAATGATTTTTTCATCTGTTTTTTTTTACACTTCAGAAAGTTATCAAAATTCCCGTTTTGGGATTAGTGTTCAATCAGTACTGCTAAAGTAAAGCAAAATTTCGTTCACTTGTCTTATTTCAGTAATGACCCGGACAAAAGGCCGCTTTCTTACCTCAGCCGGGAATTCAACGCTACACTACAGAACACGTGGTGAGCTGAAGTTCTTAGCAACTTACCTGATTCATGAGAGACGGGTGCGAAACTATAACTCGCAGATCGAAATAAATCGGTGAATTAATGCCACTCTTCAACTTGAATGACCCAAATTTTACTGCTTGGATTTCAAACAGCTTAATGATTAAATTGTCAACTTCATCCATATTGTACAGAGTAGCTACAACAGCGTGCGTTCGGCAGCACAGAGGATCCAAGATGGCCACGCCCTTTATCAACAGAAGTGAAAGTTGTAGTTTTGTATTGCCAGGGGTGACCAATCCTATCCGCAAAGGACCGCTGTGTATGCAAGTTTTTGCTGCGACTCCCTAATTGGATTACTAATTAAAAGACTGGCTGAAGAGTCCTCACACCCGGGTTTGAACAGCTACAGGTTATCACAAAAACCTGCATACATACCAGCCCTTTGCGGATAAGATTGGCCACCCCTGGTTAAAGCACTACTTCTCATTTGTGGCTCATTAAATCGGTCGCACACACTATACCGTCCAACTTATCTGTGGACGTGTTGCTACGGAGTTTTATACGTAAAGCACCGCGCGTAATGTGTTATAAACTGATACTGCTAACAATTAACCGGGCTAGAATTGAATTTCATGATTAGTCGGATTATTTGTCGGATTTAAGATAGCTCTGGCTAATTGTAAGTGAACGGAGATAAAGGCCATTTAAACTGAGGTACCTTAAAACCGACAAGTTGTCCGGGTAAGCAAAAAACCTTGCTTTTTGATATGGGTCCATGGTATTGGTACTTCTTTGGCCAATTCAACACATCCGACACGTGTTCCCGAGTTTTATCGGATGTGACGTAATCTCGGAATAGGTCGCTTTCACATGACGTCACCTTTCTACGTCGCCAAGGCGCGAAATTCAGATGGAGGGCAGGAAGTAAAGTAGTGGTGAGGATCTACCGTCTGAATAAATGGCCGTGTTTTGTGTAGATTACGGCTGCTCCAGTTGTTATAACCGAGAAAAGGAAAATCGGTATTTTAGAGTACCAAAGGTTGTCGTTCACAAAGGTGAGAAATGTAAAAAACAGAACAACGCCGTAAAAAGTGGATTTTAAACCTACGGCGGGAGGAGCAGTGTCTGCTAACAGGCAGAACAAGCTAATTAAAAAGCCTGGTTCTGTCCTGTGTGTCAGACTGGAGAACCTGGCGGAGTTGTCTGAAAGGAGAATGCTGACAAAGCTTCTCAGTATCATGTACAACCCCTCTCACCACATGCACGCCTCCATGATGGGTCATCAGAGCACACACAGAAAAAGACTCGTTGCATGCAAACGCAGAACTGAACACCACAGGAAATCCTTTCTACCTGTGGCAATAAGAGCATATAACTCTCCCCCCTTCTGGAGGTGATCTTTTTCACCTTTTTCATCATTTATGTCATTAAGTTCTAATTCGGATTGTACAATATTACTCTGCTTTTTATTTATTTATCCGCTGCCGTAGGAGTGTCGACTACAATGGGTTATTGTAACATTATATGTAGATTTTGTCAAATTATGCACATAATGCGCTTGTAAATATTGTTCCTGAAGCTTGCAGTTCTTTGACACAAGCATTGTGTTCTTTGGGCATCTCCAGGACAAGCTTTTGGAAGAGGGATGGATAATATCGGCAAAAAGTAAATTAACGAAATTTCACACCAAACACCAACAAAAGCGGCTAAGAAAGAATTTCAGATTCAGTTTGCAAATCGTATAGACAGATTTATTTACAAAGTACCATATTACATGAAAGAAGATAATGTACAAGGGGCATGCTGCCGCAGGGAACAAAGCTAGTTTTTAGTTTTGCTGTTTCAGGACCCTACAACGCCATTCTGCCAAAAGACATCGAGCAGAAAATCCAAACATCAAAGCAATTACTTAACTTACAGCAAGGCAATGCACCGTCAGTATAGCTTTGTGGTTAGTGTTACATAGCTGAGAGTTTATATCACTGATGACGAAGGGAACTACAACAAACCTGGATCTGCTTAGACAAGGCTATATTTTCAAAGCTGCTTATTCTTTTTAAAAATTGACATTCCAGCTTTGGGTTACAACATTCAGTTAGACAAATGCCGGACATTTTTAGCTGTATGTTTTCACCTCTCAAACTGTTCAAGTGCACAAGCAAAACAAAATGGTAATTAACAGTTTTCTGCATGTCTCTCCTCCAGTCTGTTTTTAGGATGCAAGTTCATAAACAGGCACAAATCTCCCATTGATTGATGGGAATTTTTACCGTATTGCTGATGTTGTTGTTTCACATTTGCTCAGGGAGATGATAATCTGGATGTGATCATTCCTTCCCAAGGTCATTCATGTATGGTAATCTCATCATCCCCAAACACTAGCATATTGTGCTAGCTGGTGTCTGAGCATTGCTTCTTTAAGCTGAACAACAATCGATGTGGTACTTGGCTGTTCAGCTGTGTATTATATTTGGTGTTTCCATAAAAATAACAAGAGGAGTATGTAGTATTCAGTATCACCGTGGCATTTCATGTTGCCATTTCATTTAGCTCATCGGAATCAATTCCAATAAAAATTCCCAGAACAACTGAAAAGAAACGACCCAAGCGTTGTTCGATCACATTCAATGCCTAAACACTCAAAGCAAATCTAAAAATGCGGCAAATTCACATTTCACAGTTTATTTCCTCTAGAGACTGAGCCTATAACCCCTGAATGGTCTATGTATTATTACTTTTTTCTAGTGCCTGTTGAGAAATCAGCATTAGGAAATTGCAGAAAGGGCAGTTGATTTACTTAGTGTTTGGGCCCGATCACATGACACAAACTCGACCTACGGACCCAAACACCTATGTTAGTGTTACTACTTCAGTGTTTCACACAGAAAGACACTTAACCTTTTGCACCATTGTTTTTCATTTGCGGTTATAAAATCCAAATTATAAATAGTAATAAATACAAATATTTCCATTACATAACACTGTAACATAACAGTTTAAAAATAAATTTCATACAACATTATAACTGTATATACAGACATTTGGACCTTTAGATTTATAGTTTGTCAAAAGAAAGGTTAATACAATACATTTTAAGGCTTGGTAGTTCAGATTAACTTATTTAGACACTATTTGAAATATGAGAATGGCGACATTTTGTAATGTCTTTGATAAAGATTTCGATTTATGTTATTCTATGTACCATGTTTACAAACAAAATAAGTTTCAGTTTTTGTTCTATGAAAGAAAACTGCTAAAAAATAAATCCAGGTTGAGATTTTTTCTTCATCAGACATTTCTTCTACACTGTTTATGCATCAAACCATGGACAACAGTAATATAATGACTAACATTGTCACTGAGTCCCTCTCACACACGGTTACTAAGAGCAAACAACAGAACACACTCCCTGACATGTAGATTATCTAGTCACATTTCAGACTGAAGTCCAGAGAAGCAGCTGGTGTACCCCCCTGAAGGTGTACTTCCAATAACAGTGATAAGGATCTCTCAGTGTCAGACTACATTCTGCAATGTTACATTCAATTACCCTTACTTACTTTTTTTCCTTCATCTGCTTGTGGGACTCAAAGCAA
>JAODJW010000001.1:47005079-47019498 GCA_026777045.1 Hyperopisus bebe | reverse complement strand
TATAAAATCACGAAACATAAATGAACACAACTGTCATCAGAAACAAACAGGTTTAAAGGTTTTGTCTGTACCAGATGCATTATGGGTAATTATGAGCTTTCCTGATTTTCCCTGGGACTCATATGTCTTTAATTTAGTGCTGTTCTTTTGTTTAAAGTAATAGCATCGTTAAAGCTCCTTAGCATAATATATTGACACTGCAGAGGAATTAGTAAAATATATCTTACACGTGATTCAAAGTTTGTCTTTAAAGAGAGAGAGCTCTGTCCCGTCAAGGTAACGGCGATACGCGAGTGTGTGCACCCAGATGTAACCAGGGCTCATAGCGTGTGTCCCATACTGCTGGTCACCAGGCCTTTTATGTTGGTGACTGGGCGGACGTCATTCAGCTGGCGTCGCCTGTCGACAAAGGAGGCCAGTCGCGTGGTGTCCAGGGGGTTCTTGGAGTGTTCTCCGGCATGGCCGCTCACCCACGGGTGCTGCAGGCAGCCTGTTGCGCTGGGTCTTTTACGGGGATCTTCCTGGAGTGCAGACGTGATAAAATCCCTGGCCGCCTGGCTAACACCCTGGAAGTAGTCATCTGGGAAGCAGAAGTCCAGCCGGCAGATGTTGATACACGTCTCCTCCAGACTCTCATCCAGGAAGGGGGACACCCCGCTCAGCATGACATATGCCAGCACCCCTATGCTCCACACGTCAGTGCTCAGGGACACAGGTGTCCCCCGGATCAGTTCAGGGGCTGCGAACTCTGGGTTTCCCAGAAGCAGGTGGACGTAGCGGTGTCCTGACACCTGGACAGCATCTCCGAAGTCAATGAGCTTGACGCATGGAACAGGCACGTGAAGATCCACCATGAGGTTCTCAGGCTGAGAACAGAAGATATTAAGTTTCTGTCAGATATATTGTATCCCTGATGCCTGATACACAAGTATAATACATTATTTTTTTGTATGCTGTGTATCTAAGATAGTAACCATAAAATTATATTTTTAAATCTGTTCTACCTCTCATGATAACCAAATGGTATATTACTACATGCAAAAAAAAAACCTAATTATGCCACAAAATGAAGCACTGATATGTAGTATGTATACCCATAAGTTCTGGTGCTTTTGATATTTACCTTCAGATCCAAGTGCGCCACCTTGCAGGTATGGAGATGTTGAAGTGCCTCAAAGGTGTCCTTCACGTACGAGGCCACCTTCTCCTCCATCAGCACGTCATGGGCTACCAGGTAGTCCAACAGCCGGCCATCCTCCAGGCTGGAAAAAAGACATATTTGACTTGGTCCGAGTCCCAATGTGACCAAAATAGTGAGGGGGAGTCGTTTAGGAGGTGCGATGCTCACAGTTCCAGCACCAGCATGAAGGAGGTGGCTGACTCATAGGTGTCGCAGAGTACCGACAGCTGTGGGTGCTGCACGTGTCTGAGGATATCTGCCTCGTGAGCCACCTGCTCCTTCTTCTGCATCTTTTTGCTGATGAACTTCACAGCCACCTCTTTCTTGGTCGCCTTGTTCAGACACTTCTTCACCACTGAGAACCTGCCCCTGGTGGTGAACACTCTATACTTAGAATACTGGCTTTATTGTTCTGAGACTAGTGATGGCCAAATGAAGCTTCCTGAATCACTTGCTGTGTTTTCTGACACCATTAGATGGTGCTCAGTGTTCAAAAAAGTGCCCAAAGGATGTCCCGACGCAAACCAAGTCCGCCATCTTGTGGGGTAAAAAAAAACAGCAAATGGTTCATGAAGCTTCATTTAGCCATCATTACCTGAAACATATTAGAACTCTCGATAGCTCTTAAACCTTTGAATGCCGAATGAAGCGATCCAAATCCTACCTGCTTTCCCAGTATAACTATTTAAGCATGTAAAAGCATGACATTATTACTGAAAGATGAAAAAAAGATTACCTTCCAATCTCACTGATTTCTGAGAAGGCTACTTCAAAGTTGTCTTTCCACTGAATTCCAATGCCGTCATAGGTAGAATCTCCAATAAAAAAAGATTGAGCATTTTTGATTTGATCAACTGTTAATATCAACAATTTCGGCTTTGTTTGTTTTGGAACAAAATTAATAAAATGTAATAAATATTATTGCTCACTTCCACTTGGCAGGGTCACCATGTTGGACGGCTCGCTGGGTGGGCTCACTCCCCAGGGATTACTGGCACTGACCCGAAATTGATAATGTCCTCCTGGGATGAGGTCCTCAATCTTCACACAGACATCTCTTGTGGACACTACGGATTGCTGCCACACCAGGGAGTCTGAGGAATACAAAGGCGACCAAAATGGCGGATTGAAGTTTTCCAAAGACGACAGAAAATGTGTTTTGAATGACAGTATTTGTTTTGTTGTTTCAAAGTTACTTGTTTCATAACTTAATCTCAAAAACAGAGGATGTACTACCTAGCTAACATGCATTTTATTTAATGAGACGAGGTGTCTAGGTGCGGTAAGCGCTTACCTTCCTGCCGGTACTCCACAGTGTAGCTGGACACGGCACAGTTTCCTGAGCTTGCCGGTGGGAGCCAGTGCACAATCACAGCTGTACTGCTGGCCTCCTGAGCCACGGGACGTGCCGGGGCAGCTGGGATACCTGCCCACCGAGACGATGATTCTCTTTATGCTATACATAAGGCTCTGGTCCCTTCACCGCCCCTCTCGGTCTGGTACAGACTACCCACCTTGGACTTTAATGGAGGCTGAGGAGGACGCGGTCCCATGGTCGTTGATGGCGACGCAGGTGTAAATACCCGTATCTTGTGGCATCAAGTTACAAATTTTTAGGAGGATGTCTCCAGTATCCCTGGCAAGGGAGATAGAGGAAAGCAACTTTCTCATTTGTTTGGCTATGAATTTTATAGTATAAGCTTAGAATGAACACCTGTAAAAATGTATTGCCCCTTTAAAAAATATTCGAATGATTATCAATACGTGTATTATACATAATTATGCAATTGAAAAAGATTTGGATAATGATATATAATGTGTTTTCACACGTATTATGCACGGGAGTAATTTAATTGTAGTTTATTAATTATTAATCATTAATGTTTATGCCTTGGTGTGCATTATTTATGCTTCAGAATCAGATTTTTTCCCCCCAAGGGAAATAAGTGAATCAGTGGGAAGCTAATGGTTTTAAGCGTCTTTTGCTTTCAAATTAATAAATCACGCTTGAGACGGGCTTTGAGGACTTCTGAAGCTCTGAGTTAGTAGCAATGTTTACATGACATAATTAGCGCAGCCTCTGGGATGGGCAGGTTGAGCTGAAGCGAGAGCTTTCATCTGTAATCCCTGTCTGTCTGTCAACAATCTCAGCTGCTTCTGTCTACCTGAACTATGCCCCAACTCACATCTATGCAATAAAACAGCACCTCAGAAGAATAAGAGCCGTCTTTGGGCACCAAGGTGCAGACAATGTACCATTCCCACTGAAGCCTGTACGAATCCTACAGTATCTCCTCGCTATAGCACCTCATATTCAAGTATATAATGTAAATTATATGTAAATAAGAGTCCTCTAACTGCTACCAGCTCACTATCCATAGGCAGATTGCATATATATTTTAATCACCAATACAGCATTTTCACCAACTATAATCATTTGTATAGTTATTTTAAAACAGGGGTGGAGAACCTGTTCCATGGAGGGCCAGTGCAGGTTTTTGGGATCACCTCTCTATCAGCCAATAATAAAACAGTGGTTCTCAACTCCAGTCCTGGGGACCCACTGTTATTGGTTGATTGAGAGGCCATCCCGAAAACCCGCACCACTCTCCATGGATCAGGTTTTCCCTGTTTTAAAAGAATAAATTTACACACACACACACACAATAAAAAAGCATGTTTTCTCTCTCTTATATGAAGCAGAGTGGGCACTTTGTAATGCCCTTTTAGCTGTATTTTGCATTCAGCATGTCACAGTCCACTCCACATCTGCTCTTCTTCACCGTAATGCACACAGGACACTTGGCCTGATACCTGATGTTTATAGTGAAACGACTGTTGTTGACGACCGGGTTCTGATCCGGGCCCTTCAGGGTGATGTTTGGTTTTGGACGGCCGCAGACTTTGCAGCACAGCACCACAGTCTCGCCAAAGGCGCAGGTCACGTCCGCGAGGGGGATCAGGAACTCCGGGGCCACTTTCAACATAATACGAGCCAGAGACCTTTTCAGATTGCGGACGGATCTGCCTCTAGTGCAACATTTCTGCTGCAGACTGCTTTCATTTCAGTCAAGCTGATTTTTGAAGATTTCCATTAAGATTACTGGGTGTCAAGGTTTTAAAAAAAGCCTTAATAGTCCACAAACTTACCTTCTTGGATAAAATTGGGATTCAGTAACTGCAAAAACAAATAGATAGTGTTATTGTTTTTACGGCAGCAGGTTAAATCAAGAAGACCTTTGCCAAAAAATACATCCTGGTGTTCTGAAAAAAACCAACATAGGAAAAGGAGTGTTTGTATGTGCGTGTATGTATGTATATATATATGTGTGTGTATATACACATTCTTCTGTAGGAAACGGGATATGGGCAAGGGAACATAAACAGTTGGAGATGATGGCAAATAAAAACCATGCGCACCACATAGCAGATTGCTGTGTGTTTTGTGTGTCTCTGGAGCTGCTGCGGAGTTAGATGCTGAAGACTAGGCAGTTGCACCTCCAAATCAGTCACTGGCTTTACTCCAGTAAGGCTGTTAAAATATTAACAACTTTTGTGTTTTTGTGTACTTTGTACAGATAGAGCCAGACTGGAGATGAGGACGTATATCTGTTACATAACTTGGCTTCAATGCCCACCCCCCACAAAGCGTACTTTTGTGTCTAAAAGATCATGCAGATAAGATCCCATTTCAGAGACGACGATGAAACGTTGCTGGGCCTAATGTGAGTGCATCGATTATTTAAACTGGGCTGCGGGGGTCATGTTACCATTTGTTGTTGTGTATTGATGTTACTAATAAGTGTCTATTGAGGAACCTCCACATGCATCTGTGGTCTGCAGAGAGCAATTGCTTTCCCAGTATAGGAGATGTTCAGTCCAATAATGTGACTGAACTAATAATGTCCATTTTTTATATGACACTGAAATACATCCTAATCGACAACATTAATGCAAACTAAGTGGGCAGGGGCAGCTTTAAAACATCAGAAATATCAACTGCATGACAGCAGCTCCACAATTTTGATTCCTTTAGTAAAACCTGTTTAAAATCAAAATAATTCCGTAGGCTCCTCTTAGACAGACTTTGTCCTATAAATACTTCAATAATAAGTTTTCCACATTTGATTCTCCAACTGACACAACTGGAGAAGCACAGATATTTAAAAACGTCCAATTCCAACACATATCAGACAACAAAAAGAAATTTCTCTTCAAAGCAGCTAAAAATAGCCTGTAGCTCATAAATGATGCAAAGCTTAGGAAAGCAGGATTTTCTAACTAGATCAGGAAATCCCCGAAGAACCTTGGGCTTTGTGCAGTATTATTGCATTTAGCCTCCTAAAGTATGGACTGAAATGAACTTTCTAGTAGTGGCGCAAGTCGACAGGGTTCAGTGCATTGACAAAAGATCTGTCAATAAAGTTCAGAGCTTAGAATAACATAAAGTACTGTGGGAATAGCTATATGTCACAATAATGAAGTATTCGGGTGACCAGATAACCAATGTCATTCTGTACTCTTTGAATTATGACAGGATTTGCAAGCTACCATTTCAGTTAAAAGGACCTGGATTTCACTGAAGCACTGAGTTCTTGCTGTGTGCTGATTGGTCAGTCTCCTACAATCATGGGTGTTTTACAAATGCTAATGTAAAACAGGCAGATAGGTCTTTCAATCAAGGAACCAAACCAGTCAATGCATAAGATGAACTGAACTATCCAGCGAAGCACAGGAACCTTTCAGTTTTAAAGTAGTCTGTAAATTCTGAAGTGACCGGCATGACGTGAATTATCTGGTCGCCGTACAGCAATGTACAGCATGGTATTTATATGGTATTATTAACACTGCACACTAAAACAGGTGGCAGATAATCTTCTCATGGTCTTCTTACAGCTTCTCAGAAAAAGTTCAGTAATAAAAGCATAAATACCTAAAATTGTCTTCCTTCGGTTTCACATCCGATAATGAAGAGAACATTTGAATTCACGTCTTTTTTGGTTTTTAATAGGTTTTTTAGAGGCCAAAACAGAGACAGTTAAAATCTTATATTCTTCCCTAATTGTCAGTTGGTGATGTGTCTCAAAGGTGACTGGCTTCCTCATCATTTATGTTCAATATTCATATCTTGTCATTTTATTACAAAAATCAACAGTACCAGGTTAAGTTGCCCACCTCAACAATACCTAACGGTAACACAAATTTGAATCTTAAACAACATATTATCCACCATCCAAATGTTTAATAGTGTTGTAACTAGTCCAGAATCTGATCCTTCAGGGTGATGTGGGATTTTACAGTAAAATTCCTTTGACACCTGTGTTCCCAGGCCAATTTAGGGGCTGAAAATTTGGTGCTTGTGTGTAGACTCATTGTGCCACTCCAGTCGGTGGCTCTCTGTCACCAAGATATGTGGTTTACATGTTCTCTTTGTGAGCGGCCATCCAGCGAATGTTCCTGCAAAGCCCATTTATTGCAGGTCGCCAGGGAAACACTGATCTGTACAGCAAGGATCTCCATGACTATCACATTTGGTGCAGGTGCTGTAATACGGGTGAGTGTCAACGTAACATAAAACACGGGAAACTGGGGCTCTATTCCAGGCTAGGGCTGAAGAGCAAAGACCCTGTTAGCAGTGAAACTAAAGACACTAAAGGACACAGTTGCACAAGCAGCATGCACAATAAGATGGTACATAGTAATACCTCCATGCTAGTTTTTGGGTCTAGCTCATCGCAATCTGACTCTTCTGAGCTGTTAGATTCCTGCAGTATGGAACGAGAAAAAGCAGAATTAGATTTGTTATGGCAGCCCAATGGTTCTCCAAGCAGGGGGTTAGAGGTCACCGGGGAAGCGGTGAGGTATGCACGTTGTGTAACACTTCTGAAGGCCATGACCTGCAATTTGGAATAAAGTCCTCTTTTTCTCAAACTTCTGCACTGTCAAACAAGAGGCTTGCCTGGCAGTTGTGTAATTGAGATAGTGTTCCCCTGACAGCAGTGTTATCAGGAATTCCGAGCGTGACGAGTTTAATTACGAGAATTAATCACATCACACATATCAGTGTGGATGCCGAAGGGCCACAGATAGCCTGGCAGATTTAGGGGCCCCAGTACTTCACAAGGGCCCATGAATACATAAAATTACACATAAGATTGGACGAGGGGGGGAAGGTGACATTTTGTCAGGGGGCCCAGAATTTATTGGTACACCCCTTCATACGAGGGTGTGAACTTTCCTCAGCTTGGTATGGTTATATAGATCATTCTGATTAGAACTAGTAGACAAGCAAAGCAGAACTAGGTTAAATATATCTAAGAAAAACATTTCTCATTATTTCTTGAAAAATGTTCAGAAACTTAATTTAGCTCTTATATTACATAGTTATATTAAGATGATTTGCTGCTAGTCATATCAGTATGGCAATTTTTGTATGCCTGGGATCACACAGCATTGAAATAAGGCCAGATAGTTATAGAAATGAAAAAGGGAATTGTGGGTAGCCTGGAGTGCTAATGAACTTTGTACTGTAACTAAGACTAAGAGGTTTGAGTTAGTGACTTTAGCAAGAACTTCTACAGTGTGGTACCCCTAATTCTCAGAATTTATATAAAATGTGTACATTATCAATGATGTTTATGTACTAACAATGCTTATCACTAGTGTAGTATCAGTAGTGGGATTAGAATAGTCTTCATCTCACACTCATGTTAAAACTGTCCTCTAAGACGCTGCTGAAATGACAACATTCTGCATAATTTACATCAGAATAAATGCAGACTGGAGGCAGAATAACGAAAATACAATGTTTTTTCCCAATTGGCAGAATGCTGTTAGTTCCAAGCTAACATTTGACAATAACAAAAAAAATTGTAGTATTAAGGACAGCAAAAATGGTGCTTGTTAGTTGCATGCACACAAAAAGGGAAACAGAAAATAAAAAAGTAAAAATAAAGCTTTATTTGGGGTGTTTTTTGACTACATCGTCTGGGTCTTGTGCACAGATGGTGAGGGAGGGGGGGTTGGGTCTTCATCGCCTGCTTACTCACTTTAACAGAGACCTTGCCGCTCAGAGCTTCCTTGGGTTTACGGAGTCCGTTCTCACCCTTTGCGTCACCTTTGTCTCCTCGCTTTCTCATGCGCAGCGTGTGCCACGAAAGCGATTTCCTGTCGTGCCAAAAGACGCATCGGTCAAATTGGGGAGGGGGGGGGGGCAGGGAGGCACAGCGATAGAGTGAGGGCCTGCTGGCAGCTTTTTAGGGGGTTGTCAGCAAAGAGGCGTAAAGGGGAATTCAAATCCATGATTGAAAAATGAAAGAAAAACAAAAAATGAAAAAGCCGTCTCTGGCATCCGGCTGCTTTGGTGGCTCAAAATCAAAGAAGAAGCCAAAGAAATTGGACCTTGTCAGAAATTTAGGAGATAAGCAAAAAGATACAAAAACACTGAAAAGGGCAATCTGAGTAAAAACAGCACCACTCCACGCAGATTTGTTACATGTCCGGAGTTTCTTAATGTTTTTACTCTAATGTCAGAGAGGATGTTCAACTTGTGTAAAATAGCAATTCCTTCACATTCATTCATGCCTGTCACAACAGCACGCTTTAGTTTTCTGTAGAGAGTGAGTGCGGACGGAAGAACTAAGAAAACAATAAAACAAAACACAACAAACTTTTCTAAATTCCCACGGGATAAATAAAAATAAGTAAAACATAAAAAAAACAAAATGCCAGGTGTTTTGTTAAAAATAACAAATGATACATACACCTCCATACTTCCAAGAAGAGAAATTATCAACTTTAATACGGTCCACAATTGAGGAATGGCAAATCATTGACTAAAACTGATAATCAGCAACAATGAAACTTTATATATCACTTCTTAATAACTTAATGTGAGGGGGAAATGTCATCTGTAACAGTATTTCTAAACAGCACAAATACTGCAGATACAAATGTGAAAGAGTTTTAATTTGAACAGCTACCTAATAGGAACCAACTACTCCAGAATGTTCTGAAGCATCTTATATTACTAAGTTTGTATATTCAATCTGAGCGAGAAGCCGATATAATTTACCACCTATATCTAAGGTTGAAAAGCTTACAGCATCAGTCTAAACTGTGGTAATACTTACCACAACTGATAATGTAAATGTTTTTTTTTTCTGGAGCTAAAGTTTAACTTTCTTTGATTTGTTAAATCATGCTCATGTCAAAATTTATTTCACATATTTAAAACACATTTAAAATTATTAGTTACATTACAAGTACAATGTTGAACATTGCAACTATCATTATATTGCACAACCTGACTTCATTAATATGGGTTTTCTTTTTAAATAGTGCAAAATACTTTATACAGGAATGTACTAGAAAGAGTATCAGTAAATAAAGGGATAACGTTTCTTTTTACAGTAAACTGTCAACTTATCAGAAAATGGAAAATTAAGATATAAAATAAAACAAACTTAAAAACAAAATCAAATACAAGCTGTACAAACAATTGCCATAGACAATAACATAACGCTTCTCTCCATTTGGAGAAATAGACCTCAGTTGATTTTAAGGCTATTTTTTTTTTACCAAACGTGTAAATAAACATAACTGTGTTAGAAATGAAAGAAGTAAGATTAACATCCAGCTCAGTCAGTTTCACGTTGCATGATGCAAAACAACTTTTCTCTCAATTTATGCTCGAGACAAGTCACGGATGCTCTAAAGTTCTTGTATTTTTTTTTTTTATTAATTATTTCTTTTTACATATATTACATGAAGAGATGTCAGACAAGACTTCTCCTGTGTACAGATCCAGCATTTACGAGTTTGTTCCAAAGGGTCGTGAGTGTGGAGGGATTTGACGTGACACAGACTGCCCCACCCCCATCCTCACCAGCGCTCTCACTTTGCCATACAATCCAACCAGAGCTCCAGAGTGGAGGTCGAACACTTACTTGAGGCTTCCTTCAGCACTGTCTAAGAGAGCTCGACTGAGGGGGCCCAAGATGTGTCCTGGAACCCAGCCCTCGGCTGCTGGGGAATGGCTGTTGGCCGGCCGGTACACCAGGTACATGTTCTGCTGGTTTGTGGCCAGGACCTGCACCATTTCACCCTGGGAGACACAGATCTCGTTCTCCTTCAGTGCGCTGTAGTCCTGGATCACCACCATGGAAGAGGACATCCCATTACATCCAGCCACGTCGTGCTGCTTCGAGGGAGGGGGGGGGGGTGCACACAGATGGCAGACACACAGGACAGGACACGGTCATGCCTCTGTGAGGGGAAAAAGCCCCCCCTCCACGGCCTTACCCTCCCCAACTGTATGCTCCTGATCTTACGCGGAGTATTAAGTACACAACAACAAGAGAGGACTAGCCTTGTGCCATAATGAATCATTCTGATAGTGTTGCTTGGCAACAGTAAGCTAAAAATGTGGTGTTTAAAAAAAGAAGCCAGGCTATTTTAAGGCAGTTTTAACAAGGTTATTGACTAGTTAGCAGAACAACTGTACTGTAGGCTCAAAGCTTCATACTTTGCATGAAATAGCTTTACTCCAAGCAAGGTACCACCACATGTAATAGCTTTTAAGAACCATTTCTGAAGCAGCTGCAGGTGCGTGGTCTGTTATGGCTGTTCAGCTGTGTCGCCACATGGTGTCGCCCTTAGCGGACTTACTTTGGGCAGTTCATAGCGCTCTCCGTGCTTGTGGGGGTCATAGCAGGAACTGCCATTAGAGGTAGATATCTTGAGTGGAGTGGGAGTGCGGCTCGATAGCGGAGGCTTCTCTGCCCCCACCGAGGTGGAAGACAGGGGTCGGTTGTTGGGCTGGGGAGATCGTATGTTGCCCGACTGGGTCCGAGGAAGGGAACTGCTCTCCATCCTCTGGTACTCAATGGGAGACTGCAAAGCTGCAGGGAGGTTTAAAGGTCAATAGTCGTCGAGAGTAATGAATACATTGTGACGCACAGCCAGGGACAATGAAGATAGTTTATATGTGAGCGCAGAGAGGTGAATTTCTGCTGGACCGTCGAGTGGCTTGATCCTACACCCGCATCAAAGTCATAATCAAGACTGTCCTTATTTAGCATCAATCCAGGTGCTTGCATGCATCTTGACATACCAACAGTCTACCTCCCTACCATCACGTACAATACGATTTGCAAAAAGAAACCGCACAGTGCAAATGGTATAAAAGTCACATCAGTCTGACATCTACTGAACTGAATGGTAGGTTCATACAATATTATACAACTAGACTACAACTAGATAGAACTAGAATTCAAAACCAAAGAAGTGAGTGAAACGTGTACATGAAGAACCTACAGGCTCATCTCAGGAGCACAGCGTGTGTCTGCCTACCTGACAGGAAGTTGCTCTGAGCATCCAGGACCTCTTTGATGTTGTGCACCCAGACTTGCTTGATGTCGGGATTAGCAGCCTGCAGGGTGAAGCGTTCTGACGAGCCCCTGCAGGACAGGATGAATTTGCAGGGGTCGTTCTCCACGTTCTCATCCATGCTTAGGACGCTCACCTACAGAAAAAAAAAAATACAGTTATGCATCAAATCACCACCAATCCCTATGCACTCTCAATTGGACACTATTTTAAAAAGCGTTTTCCATACTTGACTAATGATAATTTCCTCTAAAACCGTGTTTCCCAATCCAGTCCCTCTGAGCTCCCTTCCAGACAGTCCACATCTTTATTCCTTCCCAGCTCCCGTGAAGCAAAAACGTGGACTGTCTGTGAGTCCTTGAGGACCGAATTGGGACACACTACCCTAAAACACCGCCTATCTTAGATAGAGTTCGGGTAGCACCCTCTGTTCACTGGTTTATTTCAAACCCACTTAAATAAAAAATTAGTCCTAACCCAGTGCTTCCCAATCGGATCCTTGGGGACCCACAGACAGTCCATGTTTTTGCTCCCTCCCAGCTCTCTCCGGCTCCCCGAGGACCAGATGGGGAGACTCTGTCTTAATTGAATTGCTAGAAAGTATAAATTTATATGTCATATCTATCAACAGTTGTTACTGATGTATTTTTTTTTTTATCTGTTACTACATTTATCTGTATATTGAAATTAATTACAATATATTCGGTATCATAATAATAATATTTTAATTCCATTACAGGTGTGGTTCAAATGATACAGTCAATTTGACCGAAAATCTACAGAGCTTAATTGAACTGTGTAATTAACTGAGCGGATCAGGGCCAAGAAACTCAAGTAACTGAAGGAAAAACAAGTAAACATTCACTCAGACTGCTGCATCAGTAAGTTGAACAGCATGATCATGTGACTTCATCTGGCACCCAGTGTCTCTCACCTTGATGCTCTTCTTGAACTGGTAGCCCGGCGTGGACGAGCCCTTGCGGAGCAACTCACTGAAGATGACGATCTGCTCGAAGAGGAAGACCCTGCGTTCCTTGCTCCTGGACATGACGCCTGAGCTCTGCTCGGTGACGAAGAAGGTGTCCTGCAGGAGTAACTTGCCTTGGCTGGTCAGCTTCCCCTGAAGAGTGCAGCACAAAATGGGTTGGTACGTGCAGCTCTTACACATGCAGCTGTTCTCTTCATTTGCTGCATGGCTCCTACTTCTTCACCAAGCACTTTTCACAAGACACAAGCCCTTCCTATGAATCCTTCCTATGTTTTGGTCCAGCCTGGGCTTCTTAGCCACCAAGCTAAATAAAACACTCATTGTCTGCTAGAGCCCATCAAATAAACGTGGTCAGTCCTCTCTCCATCTGTCGCCGTGATTAAAAACTGTAAGACGCAGTTGCTCGTCATGCAGTGTCAAAGAAGCGCTGTGTCTGCCCTATCAACAGTGCGTAATAAACCACTCGCATTCAACAATCCTTCATTCTCTCAACACGGCTGATTAAATCTCCCACCAGTCCTCTTAATGCTGCTGATTGCACTGTACAGTAATAAGACAGGTCAGGTTTTACTTGCTGTTTCTCAACTCTATGGACTCAATTACGGCATCAGCTCCATCTTGAAACATGAATCAAACTATTGATTCTATTTGTACTGTCAATCCTACAACAACTAGTCCTTGCAGGCTTTTCCAATTATATCATGAACTACAGTATGCCAATTCCAAAAATCTAGAAATATTTAAAACATCGTCTCACTTCTAGCTGTTTATACTTGGTTCGTTATTGTTACTTTTTGTCAGTAATAAAGCCCAAAATCCAATGTAATGGGCTAATCAACATAGTGAAAAGCTATTTTTTTCTCCATCAAGTGAAGAAAAATGATTTCCGCTTTAAACCATAAGCTGAATGACACAGATTAATTAGTAAGACCAAAAACACTGCAACCATAGCTCATTAACTTAAGTGTTTGCAAGCTTTCTTATTAAACAGAGACCCCTAAATAAAAACGCATTACAGGTACAAGCCCCTTACCACTAATGCATGATCACATAAGTAGCTAAGACTGTAGGGGGGGACTTTAGTATTTCCTGCTAAATTCTTTGCTCCAACTAAAATATTTCTTGCATTGACTGAAGGATTATTATTTCGTCAAATTACGCTGAGTTTTTCCAGGCTGAAAACCCAGAAATAACTCATTGATGCGAATCGCATTTCAGTTAATATTGACCAAGGTAATTTTCGTTCCATTTTTTAAAATTAGTTTTTAATACGATTTTTCAGTTTTGTTTCCTTTTCAGTTTTGTTTCAGTTTAGTTTTATTAGGTTTTGACCATTTTTATTACTGTCTGCATTTTTATTGAGCTTCATAATTTAGTTTTAATTTTAGCTTTAGTTTCAGAAGCCCACGGCATATTTTGCCGACCGCACTGGCAGGACGACGTTGGTGATGAATCACACGGTCCACATTACGTTGTGTTTCACTCCGGATGCTAATTGAGTATCCCTACCCTACAGCATAACCATAAAAATATACATCTGTACCATTTTTCTCAATGGTGTTGTACTACTGTCCTTTAATTCAAGGATCAGGTGTAACTGCCAGCAGTAGAAAGGCCGGCAAAACATACAACTTGCGTGTAAATATTTGGTAGTTTAACCTTTACAGACAGGTGCACATTAACTTTTATGGTTACCAGCAATGAAACTTGGCGATCTTACCAGTGCAGAGCAGCAAAAAGGCCAGATTTAATAATGAATTATAAACAAGTTGCAGACTGGTACTTTGTGACTTCTATGTAGTGAATGAGCCAACAGAATCCATCGTGTTCCACTATGGGAAATGGTTGGTTTTCCAATGCAG
>JAODJW010000001.1:46994402-47004979 GCA_026777045.1 Hyperopisus bebe | reverse complement strand
TTATCTTCATTATTGTAGTGGTTATGACATTAAGGTTGAATATTGATAAAGTTTAAATATTGGCCAATACTGACACAAATGGTTGGTTTTCCAATGCAGTTATCTTCATTATTGTAGTGGTTATGACATTAAGGTTGAATATTGATAAAGTTTAAATATTGGCCAATACTGACACATCAGACCAATGGAGATAATTTTAACGAACTTTAACGAATACTGGCCGATGTCGATATTTTAACCGATATTTTGTGCATCTTTAAGTTTTTGTCATTTTCAGTGGTGTCACCTATCCCTAATCTAATCTTTTCAACAGAAACACAGTTTGATCTTGTGAGGACATGTGTAATTTGGCTTTGTGAGACACTTATCACAGCATACGCTCATTGATTATTTAGAGGAGGGATGTCTGGTAGCTTGTAGTTTATAGGCAGGTATTTAAACTCATAAATAGATATTAACAATATTTGTACTCATTTTAATTTTAATTTTCAAGTTAGTTTTAATTTTTAGGACCCGGGTGCCCCGCCCCAGTTCCGATCCCCACGAGGCCTAACCCCACTGGCTCTCCTGTGGTTTGGACCAGACCAACGGAACGCCCACATAACACCTGGCAGTGGCAGACAGCCAGGCCCTTCCGAGGGCTGGGACTGGACCACATGTCTGCCTGAAAAGCTCCCCAACATGACCTGAACTCAGTTAGTTTTGGAGTTTGTTTTAATTTCAGCTTAGTTTTTATGCCTCACTAGTGCTTTTAATTTCACTTTAATTTCGACAAAATGCTTTTACTATCATTTTCATTTCAGTGTTCATTAACAACTTTGACCTCATTTAAATTCAGCTACTCTTCCCGCTAACCCCAGAGAACAGTATGCACAGCTCTGGTTGACAACGGCGCCCTCTTCGGTACCTCGTAGCCCTGCAGCCTGCCGAGATTCATCATGTCATTGCAACGCTTGGGCACCAGGAACATCAGGTCCACAGCTTTCTGTAAGTGAAGATTTTAAAAGGCATTCAGTGAATATTAAAAGAAAGAACCGCTCAATAATCTACTGCCTTCTTTAATGCGGAGAAATACTATGTGAGAATAATTCGAGTTGGTCCCACAATCAAGGATACAGTAATGATAATGGATGCAGAACACATTTTACCTGAATGGTTTGACAGTCGACACCTGCCTTCATGCAGTACTTCAAGAAGTCCTTGAAAAAAGAATATATTTAATTTAGCTTTCATTCAAGAGACTTTCAGGATCTCTTGTGAGTTCTGACAGCTGCGGTGAAAGTGACAGTTATCTCACAGTTCTGTCAAGCAATCTGAGAATTACCTTGAGAAGCAGCTGATATTTGGTTATTCTCTGGATTGGTTTTATGAGGAAATCACTAATGGACAGCCTTGAGTTAATTTCCTGTTGCACTACCTGTAAAACAAACAAAAAAAAAAAAGCGTATCTCAGATGTGCTGCATCCTCTCTAACCCATATGTTAAAATATGACGTTTATTAAAACATGGTCTGTCATAGAATCTATAGAATCGTTTTCTTTTCCTTTATATTAAGAGAGAGTGACATCGTGAAACATGAGATTGCATTCTGGAGCTGAGGGAGGGGAGGCTTGATGTTTACCTCAAAGTATGAATCATACTCCGCTACAACATACTCGGACTTGGGCTTGTTTTGGCAGTAGATCACATACATGTGTAGGCGTCTCTCCTGTGACGACAGACACCCCATAAGCGCGTAAAAGCAAAAACAGACTTATGTACAACTTCACCCCCAACTTCACACCGAACAAAATATCTAAATGTGTTATTTGTCAATTTAAATAGGCAGGAACAAAAACATCGTTTATGGAGTGTGTTGATCCAGGTGCACATACATATTTTATGAACAGCTCTGCTAGCAGATCGGGGTTTTGCTGACATTTCTCCAGCTCACCAAGAAAAACGCTGCAAGATACAAAACAGACCACTACAGATTATCATTTATATTTAATATTAGTACAAATTTGTATCCTTAATCATTTTATGAGTAGATTGGCTAGCTAGCGTGCTGCGTTTGCTTCACATATCAGAGAGCCTGTTTTGCAGCGTATTGTTAAGAAAATCTGTTTTTCTCTCAAGCCAACAAGGAAAACCCAAACGGAGACCTACTCTCTGTGCCAGTCGTAAATCTGGTGAATATTCCCGAAAACAATCTTGTCTTTTCCTTTCATGTCTTCAGGAATCCCTTTATCCTCTATCCTCTTCTTAAACCCCTGGTGGGAGGAACACCAAACAATAATAAAATAATCCAGGTGGACGTGGCCGAGCGCAGAGCTAACAGCTTATTGCTAAAGTGCAGGGCGTCCGGGGTACTGGGTGATTACGAAGAGCAGCATCTGCGTCGTTTTGCCCGTATTCCATCTGTTTCCGCTGGCTGGCCTCCACTCACCTCCACCACGATTCCCAAGTCCTTCACGTAATCCTTCTCAGTCTGGATGAGCTCATTAAGGACAAACCTGCAAGCCCGAGATTACAGAAACCTGACTTACAAATGCGCCACCGTGACATTCACATTTGTAACAGAGATGTGTGCAGCGTACCTGCATTTACTGAACAACGCATTTGGGATTTAACAAGTAATAACTGAATACGTAATAATGTACAGAACATCAAAGACTGACACGCAGCAGGAATTTCATTTCAGACTTTGCTTTGAACTGTTTCCTTACCCAGCTTTCTAGATATATAATACATATAATAAAAAATACAAAATAGTTTATGTATATTTCCACCAAATTTTTGAGAAATGTGTCATAATTTTTCCTTGGTGATAATTGATAAAATATATTAGTTTGAGAAATCCTAAATCAGAGTACCATACACAGATGAATACTGCTTAAGTACTGCATAAGTAAACTCAGCATGCTAATGAATCACCATGAAAGCCTTACTGGATGGGTGTGGAGACCCAGACAAAATTCAATAGGCCCCCACAGAAACACATTATTGGTGAACAGTTTCAGCACCGCTGCTTAAGAAGCCCACTCCCGCCCTCGTAATGGCTCATACATGCGTCCTCTCAGGGCCTTGGCCTTCTGCTCCATCTCCAGGTCCCGGGGCTGGGGGGGCGGCTCGGGGGGATCCATAGAGCTGAATCCTGGGTAGGAGCCTGGCTCCAGGGTCTGTCGGGGGAGAGAGGTCAGAGGTCAGGGTTCACGTGAGGTTCCGGGGGTTCAGGGAGACTAAAGGACTGTCAGGGGCTTGTTTCTGCTCTACTGTGCCATGCTTAAGGGCTCTTTACTGCAGGGGTGGGGTCTGCAAATTTCTAAAGGGCAAAATGAGACTTTTTTAATTTATTTGGAGCTGGCCCCTCCTGCGGAGAGCTGAAAGAGAGTCGTTTAGTGGCATGAGCACGACAGAAAGCCGGGCAAAGAGCTGAGGCACACCTCTCACTAAAAGACACTCGCCCATATCTATATGCTAACAAGAGACACATTTTCATCCATAGTGATTTAAATAGGGCCAGGGGCAAGGCTCTTGGGGGCGTGGCTCTTGGTGGGCGTGGCTCTCAGGGGCGTGGCTTTCTGCGAGATTATCCATTGAGAAAAGCGGCCCCAGAGGTCGTCTTCGAAAAAAAGTGGCCCTACGAGTTTCTGGGATGGTTTCACCGTGCCCCATGAGGCAAATGCAGGGGTATTGGAATGCAGAACAGGATCACACCCTCAGTATCACTTTAAAAACAATACTACCACCGCAATGCTGAAACCCAAAGTGCCGAGAAATGGCCTGAGGTATTTCATTCTTTCAACATGCGTCTTGTGGAGGAAACTCTTATAATTACCATAGAAAACTTCAGTCATGTTTGCTACAGAACAATAATATTGCCCTAATCCAATTCACATGGATAGGAAGAGGGGAAGCAGCTACAAAAGGTCTGTTTGAAACCTTTTTGCTCGCTTGTTCTCTTTGCGGTCATGTGAAACCCGGTCTATCGCATCTGAATCTGCTTCACCACACTTACCATCTTAGTTTTGACCAATTTTTCTATTGCACTGACAAGCTCGGCAGCACTGGGGACTTCGGCAGCGACCTGACGGGCAGCGAGCAAAGACGAGGACTGCAAGGCACAGTTTGATAGAACGAAGGGCGCATTAGCAGAGGCACAGGGGGGAGAAGAGATACAAGTGGTTATTACAAGCACTCAGGAAAGAAAGTCAGGAAACATTAGTGGCAACCTTCGGGGGTGTGGGGGAGAGAGGCAGTTTGGGCGCCATCAGCAGGTTGGCAGTTAGCATTACCACTTCCTGGACAGTCTGCTCTAGAGATCCACAAAACGGGGCCATGCTGTCACTAATGTAATGTTACCGCAGCTTGTGCAGGCCTTACTGGAAGCGTTTACATTTTCACAGGCAAATGTAGCTTGACCACAACTACTTTTCACAGTGCTGCTAAAATTCAACATGAATGAGAGTGGAGACTGACTGCATCTCCAGTGCGGTGTAACGCTGCCTTTTTCGTAAATGTTTCGATGCCTCGCTGGTCTACAGCTCTGTCACGCCCATGAAAGTGTCGCTTCGCTGGGTTGTTTGCTTTATTTGTTTTAGCTCTAAAGTTTTGTAAGAGATAGATACTCTAGAACTCTCAGGAATATTTCCAGAAGTGTAGACTAGGTCAGGAAAGGCACCATCAGACTTCTGTGGGCAAGTCTTCCAGCTGAAATAAGACCAGGGCAGAGAGTGGATACAGACAGAGGGGCAACGCAGAAGGCAGAAGGGAATGAGATGGACAGGAAGGGCTGGAGATGACGGCGGAGTGGGGACAGAATCGGCGGGCTGGTCGCTGTCAGCTGTCAGGTCATTATCGGTGAAAAAGAGGGAGTTTCTGCTGGGGGGCAGATGTGAGGGGCTAAGGAGGGGGGGGGCAAAGAGCACCTTTGTTTTATTCATCTCCTTGCCGACATTTTGTGGTGGAGGGGCGGACTGCCGTGCCCTGTGGGTTATCCAATGCAGTCTGAGCAGCCATTTCAGGCTCTGAAGACCAGGTTAGGTCACTCATTATATCGTTAAATATTTTAGCTAGCAAGTGATGTCACCGTGCACCTGCAGCCCTCATTTAGGGTCGTTCTGAAACAGGAACCCAATTGCAGGGGGACTAGAAGCATTCCTCCTACTTCTTGCTGCACCCCCGCCCCCCCCACCCCAGCACATTCCTGCTCCTACCTTCTCATCCTGGGATGATGGGTCCTTGATGATCTCCATGGGGGGTGGCAGAGGTGTGTGCGACTCGTCCTCAGGCTCCTCCTCGCCGCCGCTCTGCATTCCAGAGGAGGACTTGGAGAGGGTGCCCTCCTTCCTCCCCCGCTGTGAAAGACGTGGCAGTTAATGCGGCCCATTGTGACGACTCGGTCAGCAGCGCCGGCGAGGTCACCGCGTCGGCTCCCGTCGTATCACAGAATCTCTTTGTAAGCCAATAACTGCGGCAGGAAATACTGAATGCCGAACAAATCCAGCCAGAACGTCTCCGAAACAACGCTCCAGCTTCAGCTGTTCCCTTTGGGTAATTTTAAAGTCTGCAGATATATTTCGCTCCACGAACAACGCATGCCAGCTAGGAATAATTTAGTTGACAATAAAATGACAATTAAAAAATGACCAGTTACTTCTAGAAGGAAACCCGCTTCACAAAACATCTGTCACTACGGACCACTTATACAGTTAGAGGTTTTTAAGTAATGTACAAGGATGTGCCAAGGCTTACATTCAGAATGATTAACCAGATGTTTCTGTTCTTAGGCTGTGTACAAATAAATAAACATGACACTTGTCATGTTACAGAGATTCTGAACACCCCAGATTCTTTGAGGGTAATGCATCCTAGCAGAGCTTTGGCAGAGTGGCTAAATGAGGGCTAATTAACTGCAGACACATTTTTTAGCACTTTGTCGTCTCTGAAGAAGACGAGGATGGAAGCGGGTCCAATTCTGCAACATGCAATTCCAGTTTTCAAATTCTAAAATTCCAGCTCCAGGTCAAATAAATTCTGTCAACTCATGAAATTATAAGGGGGCGCGGACATGTCGGGGCAGGGTGACGTTCTGTGACAAGAACTTTCAGTCACATCACCTGTTCCTTACTGCCAATACCATAATAGTATAGTATTAGTAAAGCATAGTAGTATAGTATTAATATAGTAATAGTATTTTCTTTTGGTGCCAGAAAACACACCAACACACTAAAGTCTGCACTCTGCCATAGTCCTTTCTGCAATCTGGCATCACTTTGTTTGTCTCTTGTGTCTTTTGTTTTTTTTCAAATTCCCTCCCAATTCCCTCCCCAGGTTTCTCTTTCAGGTGCTTCTGTTCCCCATGCTGCCCAGAGCAAGTCTTACAATTAAATAATTACTTCTTCATGTGGAAACTGTCGTTCTTAAGTAGGACAGAACAGCTGCTCTCTGCAGGTTAATGAAAGGCAGGTGCAGATCCACCTTATTTAATACAAAAGGAACCCTTGTTAGCAAATCGACCATAAGTGTCACGGTTTGCAAAAAAACAGTGTGTGACTGGCACAGATTGCAGGGGATAAGTACCCCACAGCTGAAATCTGGACAGAATTCCTTAATTGCTCTGTTCCTCCTCCCGGTAAGAAGTGGAATTGGGATGGGATGTCATGTGATGTTAATACCATGACTCACGTCAATTCACATGGTGGATTTTGCTTTTTGATAAGGACAAGGTCATTGAGCTAAAAGTTCTGGAATAAATCGACCATTCCTGGTGCTTGGAATGAGGTCAATTGGGGAATCAGCACGACTGGAGAGGGTCTCACTTTAGGATGGAGGACCCGGCGTGACATAAGTGGCGGTTGTGTTTTGGGTAAATGGTAGATGCAACTGTCTTCAGTGGATATGGCCCTGAGGGCTTTCACTTCCTATGGGAAGAACCAGGTAAAGCACGGATAACACATGCAAATTGCATTGTGGGAAACACACTGTCAAGACTAGCTAACATCATGCATGGGTACCTCATCGGCACTCTCATCCTGTTGCACAGCATCAGTGTCGCCGAACTTGGGAGGCCCTAAGTCGATGCTCTTGCGGCCGTCCCTCTTCTTGCCCTTGCTGGGCACCTTCTTGACGGCGTTGTCGGCCTTGCCGTGGCTCAGCCGTCGCACGGGGCTAGTGAGCCATTTCTTCAGCGTGTTGCCCGAGCGTTTAGGGCCCGGCGAGCTGGTCTGGATGGAGCTCATGGAGGTCTGTGGCTGGAGGGTGGCCACTGACTCTGTCTTCGTTTCCTGCCCACCATAGTTCTCTGCAAGGCAAACCAAAAAACCACGTTAAACATCATCTATCATCCATCCATCTTCCAGAAGCTTATACCAGGAACAATAGAGCACTAGACAGGAGAAGATCCTGGCTGGAACTGAAGTCCATCACAGTTTTTTCATTTTTTGTTTTTTAATTTAGTAATGCCAATTCACGTGATGCATGTATTCGAATGATGAGAATAATCACAACAAAATCGTACTAAGTTGGCTAAGTCAAGTTACATTTTCGGCAGTTTATCAATCGCAAATTATGTGTCTACTTTTCTTTCAAATTCAGTCATACAGATGATTTTGACAAGCTAAATAATAATAAAGCATTGGGCTGCTAACAGCTACTGCCGTGTCACAACAAAGTGTTTTAAAATTCTACCAGGAAGTTCAACTTCTAGTCTCTGAATCAACAGATTACATCTTTCTGTAAGGCCTTGTGGAGAGCACCTATCGACGCAGAAACACCCATATGGTTTTTCTATTAGTCCAGACCCAACCTGCACCACTTTTAAAGATGAAAGAGAGGTTCTGAACCTGGCTTGCCCCCCATGAAACGATAATAAAGTTCAAATTCTCACTGAGGTGCAGGATGTCTGCATAGTCCCGATACTGAAGAAAAAAAAAAACAATAGACCGAATACGCGAGCAAACAATAACGTCAAATCCAGCCTTATTGTGAAGAATAACATTACAACGTGACCCCTCCAACATCCTCTCATCCCTTTCCTGTCCAGAGTATGTATAAGAGAGTGAACTCACTAGCAAAACATACTCAATGCTGGAGAACATTGCGTACAAAGTACAAAAACACAGCAGGTAGATTGTTATCTTGTATTGTCTGGGAACGCTGAGCTCTGGTACGTTTTACAGATGATCTCAAAAAAGTCTGTGACGGTGGATGGTGCCCACTCTGAATGATCGTGGGATAGATAAGACTGATCTCCCAAGGAATGGGATAATTCCAAGCCAATTAACGATTAGCAGGACCTTGAGTGTGAGTGATGTCCCTGCAGGCGCTGTGAGTCACTCATGAGGTCAAACCCCCCAGGACCTTACATGCCACTGATCTCACCACCATCTTCTGCACCAGAGGCAGAAGTGCCTCGAGTCTGTCACATTCATAGATGTTAAAATCATCAGAAAAGCCATCTGTGAGAAAAATAAAATTAGAAAGGCCATCTGCTTTGCACATTAATTACACAACACTGGTGCCTCTTCAATAATTTCCTCGCTCTATATGAGACTAATTACTCCTTTCCAAGCAAGTAACATGAGCAGACTGTCTGCTCTTTAAGTAATTTTAACTTCAAGCTGTTTAACGACTGAATTTGATACCAGATGTTAACCCTAATTTCCTTGTGTACCTTTGTCAGCAGTATTAAAAATGTAAATGTAAGATGGAAGTCTCTTCCCAGGAAGGACACTTAAGGTTCCCTCATCCTTCCACAAGCCACCCAGCTAACTTAATCTAAACCATAATAAGTCTGAATCTTGGTTAACTGGATCTCTTACTTGAGGAATCTAAAGGCACAGGGTTTATGGTAAATCTCACGGTAGTATGACGGGTCGATGAATACCACCCCTGTTAGTCAAGCTCCCACTGACTCGCAAATCCCTTAGAAAAGAAACAGAGTGAGTTCTGATAGAGCACCTGGGCCATGTCAAACTCCCTACTGATGAACACCGAAAACATACATCAAGGCGCTGGCACCTTGATCTCGCGGTTGATGCCTTGCATCGCGTGGGAGACGACAGCATCGCCAGGCCGTTATCAATTTATGGACTGTCTTTCCCCATGGAGAAAGTAAACACTCCTGCTGCAGGAATGATGTTTTCCCTCAATGGGTAAAGTGCACTGAGGTAACAGGGAAATATGCAATGAAACGGTGGCCAGCTACTGTGATGTTTGCTCCATGACTGTTGAGGAGATCTGCAGTTGCTATGTGAGTATGGAGACAATGAAACAACCCAAGGGATAGCATACATGCTGCTCTTACACTAGGAATGATGGAATGATAGATCTTTTAATAAGGTTCTACATATGGTAGAGTATGAGCCTCAAAGACCATTACAACATATAAATATAGACTGAAGGACACGTCAACGTGCTGAAATATTCTTTGACTTAGAGTGACTTTTGAAAACCAAGCTGGTCTAGTTGGCTTCATAATGCTGGAAGACAGGAGACGTGTAAATAAAAAGTAAGAAGGTTCTCCCATTATTTTACAGGCCTAATACATGGCTACCCATTATATCCGAGCAATCTCACAGCCTCAGGACATACACTCACCATACCATCCAGTGCAAAGAGCAAAGGTTGCTAAAGCATTCCTGTGGTTTAAAATGGAACGTCACTGTGAAACCAAACCAAGAAACAAACTGAAAAAACTGAAAAGTCACACACACACAGGTTTGCAATTATATATATATATATTATATATATGATGTCATGTTTATTTTCAGTTTGCTTCTTGGAAAAGTTGGTCTGGTTTCACAGTGACATTCCATTTTAAACCACGTATTGTGTCTGTGTTACCAAGATGCTTCTCTGAGCGACAACTAATGAAGAATTTTGAGCAGCTACAGCAATAGATGCATCAGTTTTTCTGGCTTCACCTTCAGAAAAACTTTGTTTTGGAATATTTCCTGTGGCTAAACATTAACAGACCCCAAACATAAATCCGAAAGTGTGCAGGGCAGGCTGATTGGCATGTCTAAATTGGCCCTGTAGTTGTGTGCATGTGTGTGTGGCTGAGAGAGTGTGTGTGTGTGCCCTGTGGTGTGTTGGCACCCGCCCAGGGTTGGTTCCCACCTGCGCCCGGTGCTCCCAGGATAGGGGATTAAGGCGGTTATGATAATGGATGAATGGATGTTTCCTAGTATAGAGGCTTAAAAAAAAAATCACGATTGTTAAATCCTGCTGTTTTATACCAAAAATGCACACAAACTGAGTGTTCTTAACTGGCCAATAACATTCAAATCCAGTTCAAGAAATTCTACATTATGCTGGAGTGCAGTGCCAGAAACGGCGTCAGGAATGCTGGAGGAAAAAAACACCTACCAATCACCGATTACGCAACTAGCAGGAAACAATTTATTCAGTTGAAATATTCTTTTGGCAGAAAAGTGTTCCCTAACTGCATTGTCTGTTTCATTATCCTTGACTATCCTTGATTACCCCAGAAAACCAGTTTAGGAGCTGTAAGTGAGAATGGTTTCTAGAGCCAGAGCAGGCATCTCTGAGAAAACCTCTCTATTTACGAAGCACCGAGTACGGTGGAGGGT
>JAODJW010000001.1:46975105-46986229 GCA_026777045.1 Hyperopisus bebe | reverse complement strand
GGATGACATGTATGAAAGGATAAAACTGAAAGAATAAAGCATTCTTTAAATACAATTATAGGCTAAAAGCCGTTTCATGGTAAAATGGTTGGCCTGTATTACAGATATCCCTTTAACATTTTGTTTTAATTAGTGAGATATTCATGTATAAATGTATTTCCCCAACTATTACTTTACTTTCAGTTCAGATATTAATCTCTGCCATAACAGAAAACAACTGTAACGTCAAGGTTCAGTTTTTCATAATCGTGTAAATCAGGCTGAGGGATGACCTCAGTAACCATGAAAACTAAGATTAAAGCATTAACCTGCAAAGCATACTGACAGCCCCCGGTTACCCAACCTCCAGTTGGCTCTGGTGTAGGCTTTACATACTCTGGCATGAAATTCTCATCATTGCAATCCTAGGGCATTGCTAATGTCTACCCACGTTACCCTGGTGCTGGAAATTCAGAAGCTGCCCTCTGCTTGATACCGCTGATATCTGACAAATTACAGGAAATGAGAGGCAGACAGAAGACCTGTGAGCCCGTCTATTAATCTGCGGCAAGAGGCACCGATAGTGGTGGCGAGAACGTTCCCCGTTACATGAGCTCTTGGCGTGAAAAAGTCAGTGAAGACAGAAGTTTCAGGACATGAGAAAGGATGGTCTTTGCTTCGCAGCGAGTGGGAGAGCTGCTGGAACGCTTTAATTGTGCGCAGAGGGGTTTGTGAGAGCATCACGCACATCAGTAACTACTGAGGATAACGCCAAGGTGGGAAGCAATAGAACTCAGCCAGGCAGCTGGAAAAGATCCGGACCCTGGTTGGATAATTAAAAAGAAAAGAACAAGTGTAAACCTAAGATTTCTTTAAGAATTAAAAATGCATCTTTCGTGGACATCACATGGTCATGTTTTTCTTTGTATTCACCTTGATTATCAGGTGACACTTTACTTAAGGGGGTACAAGTTACTTACTCACTACTCAAGTACAGATCTCCCAAAACAAATATAGTACCTGCATGAAATAAATGAACCATTACGACTGATTAATGATGAAAGAACACAGGATTAGTATATAACTAACACTTAATTTCTGGTTAATTAATAGATTAAATAAGAGTGTACTGTACTACTGCACTATTTGTGCCCCCTCAGGTAAAGTGATACTAAATAATTTCTCTTCCAATTTTAAATTTGCAATGAAAAATTCAGCTAGTCTACTGAAAAAGATAAATTAAACAACTGAAATAGTATGTCTGGCCTAGCCTGTCAGCCATTCAAGAATATTAGGTATCTACCAGGTACAATATGTAACTGCCTACTGCTGAACCACTCAAAATCTCAGACTACAATTTCAATGGTCACTTAACCTTTAATTCCCCTCATTGCTTTCCTTGATACCAGCATTTGTCACCTGAAGGTTTAACTTGGCTACCTTGAAGACAGTGTCCAAACACCCCTCTGTAGTTTATTGCATAAATACTATTTCTCAAAGCCATCCTATTTCTGCATGCAATAACATCCATATAGCTCCATTTAAGAGTCTCTCACCATTTTCATTCTGGCAAAGAGAAGAAACATAGGAATTATTTAAGTGACACTTGAGGGCTGTCAGTAAGAAATGCACATGCATACATTATGCTACATAGCCATATATGGGCCATGGCAAATTATTCATCAAAAATCTTCAGGGACAGCCATAACCTATGTAAGTCTTATGAAGATGTTGTGCAGGGCATTTAATTTAAAGTGTGACTATAATTTAATATATTTTTCCACACTTTGCCATAAATGAGTAATACGTTAAGCTTTGCTTTCTTGTGGCTAAAATCTAGACCAACTGTTGATCTCACATTTTTTTGCAAACTTTGTTTTATTAAGAAAAACAAATTAATCTTTTCTTGAATGGCTGTTAAATGCCTCAGTCAGGACAAACAACATCTTGCTTCTCAATTAGATGAAGTCAAAATAGGCCTGCAAGACATAAAATCCATCTAACTGTGGTGAATTTGTGTTTCCAATATTTCTAACAGTTTTTATTTCGATCATAAATCTAACTATAGCCACTTATATACCATGATTATAGTCATGAAAAAGTATACAGACCCATAACCTCAGAAATCAAAGTGAACTAAAATCTAAAGTGAAAAGCTTAACTAATCTATGACATTTACTTCCATGGTTATATCAGACATTAAAAAGGATGCATTTTATATCAGCTAGAGTCTTCAACTAACTTAAAAGTTTTGGGCTTTTATAAAATACATATCAAACATCTGCTGTACAAAGGACTGGAAATTATACCAGCCAGATGACACTTAAAACTCCTGAATGTAATTGTTGGGAGACGAGTGAATGTAGTGTCTGTGCTATCTACACGAAGCATGAAAAGCTGGAAAAATGTGTCAGTGGAAAACATCTACAACATCTTGTACGTTTCTATTTTGAGAAATGTGTCAAAGGTCACAAAAGCTCTATATATACTTAACTGTCAGGATGTATATAAAGGTGTTCTGACCTTTGAAAAAAGTTCTTTAAAAAATAATTACACACACACATATATTTTTTTATATTTCATATTTTGTGTTCTCGTCTCAGGATGTAACTAAAGTCTATTAAAAAATAATGTGTTTCATGGCATCACCTCAGCAGCATAAATGGTGTAAAGAAGAAGGGTGCAGGACAACAGCCGTGTCCATCTTCTGTAGAAGTTCCAGGAGGACATGCTCTCTCAAAACAAACAGTGAACCTATTTCAAGGGTGACCACAAACCTTTGGCAGATTCGTCCTTACACATTTGTGCACCCTCAAACTATAGTTTTTCAAAGTGCTGCTTAAAAAAAAAACTGTAAAAATGTATCAAAAGATAAATAATCTGCAAGCGAGTATTTTAAACATTGTGTTTCAGAGCATTTTAATAATTCTTGTAAAAATGTAAGGAGAATGAATAGAGACTGTTTTCAAGTGACTAGAGACAGCGAGGGCAGAGCAAATGGTGGAACTGTCTGAGTTTGCAGCACTACTGTGGATCATATTCATACACTTCATCTCACTATTTACAACAGAGCTGGTATCTGTATCACAGGCCTAGAATGAAGCAGGAATAAAGCACAGAATACAACACATATTCCTGACTTCTACTACAACTACATGCTGATGAAACGACTACAATGTATTTCCTGGACTCCCCTGTCACACACCCCCACCCCTTTCTAATCCCTTTTCGTCTTACACCCCCCAACCTCTATACTCTCTAGCCCCCTTATATATTCTCCACACCTCTCCAAATCATCTTTATTAAAAGTCCAGCTTTGTGTGACCTGTTTCAGTCCAATCAGGCTGCCCTTTCATGTACTGTCACTAAGTGGTGCTGCTTCAATTTCAGTGTGACTTTTTTCAAAATTTGATAATTTCCTGATTAAAAAAAACTCAAATACTTTTTGAGTTATTGTGATAAAGATATAAGTGTCTGCAGCAGTTCATTATTTCATAATGGATAAAAATCACAATGAAGTAACAATTGTTAACGTGATTTGGGGGGAGGGGGGAGGTCACCAGTAGTCTTGTGAAGCAGTGTCAGGTGAATGGGATTATCTGCAATGATTTGTTCCACCTGTGCTTCATTAGACATGATTTGTGTGGTGCTGCTTTGTTTTGCTTTGCCCCCAGGTCGCAGTGTCGAGGCCAGGATCACTGGAGCCTCCTGTTATTGGTTTAATTCCCATTTGGTTTTGGAAGCACTAGTCTTAGGTTTCACTGAATTACTTTCCTCTCTGGACAAATCAGCTTCTTAATTGTTTTTTAAGTTTATGTCTGTGTTAACTGCTGCTGTCCCTGCCTGGTCCCCATCTACCCCTGAAAAAGTAACATTTTGAAATACAGCTGCTGATCGCTGCCAAGTGATGGGGTTTTGTTTGTGTCAGTCTCATCCCAAAATGCACTCGATCACGATCAGAATTTAATCATTAATTAGCCACTCATGTAAAAGATGTCATTCGCTACTACACACAGTCTGTTCACGTTGTGAAAAGCATGCATAACGAATACAGGCAAATACAAATCAACAGTCATAAATATCGCCAGTACATGTTAAACCTGTGCTAAGTCTGCATTTTACATTGATGACTGACTAACTGCTCGTCAGAAGAAAGACAGGCCAGCTCCTGAAACAGACCTGGGAAATAAGGAGGCAAAGCATATTTAGCGACTATGCTGAGGTAGCCACCGTAAAATCAGATGTATTTGTGTGTCCCTGAAATGGGGGGGGGCACTCAGATCCGAGTCCATCTGTCTGGACCACCATCCGTGGTGTCAGGTCGCTCCGATTGGCGAAGCTGGAGGGCAGGTTGCTAGGTGATGGTACGGCCTGCCACACGGGTGGTAAATAATACTATGGTTTGGATAAGCAAGGAGACAGAAACTGGCTTGTTTTTGGAAAAAAGGAGGAGTGTATTGGATAATGTGTACAGGTAAAGCTTTTTTGATTAAAAGGTTAAAAGCTTAAATAC
Organism: Hyperopisus bebe; assembly: GCA_026777045.1. NCBI lineage: Eukaryota > Metazoa > Chordata > Actinopteri > Osteoglossiformes > Mormyridae > Hyperopisus > Hyperopisus bebe. The sequence goes on along the minus strand of JAODJW010000001.1, from coordinate 46,981,737 downwards.
ATTTGCGATAATACTGTTGTACTGTTATTTTCTGAATCAAAGCTACTTCTAGATGCTACCACCTGCACACAGTAATGAGAAAAAATGTTAATGATAACATTCGAAACACCTGCAGATGTACTAAGTAAAATAAAATCATGTCCGCAGTACTAATGACACAATTCATATTCTTTGGTTCCCTTTATATTGTTCTCATTGACATGAACAAAATCCTCTTTCATAAGTGGTATGCATATCTTATCATGTCCCAGATACTGAACTTGATAACTCTCTCATTGCTAAATCTTTTTACTAAATTACAAAATCTTTGCATGCATATACAGACCATAAATCTTTTCTCAATATTTTGCCGATTTTTTCAAGTACGATAGACAGCATCATGAACCAATGTCATTTCAAAATAGGGAAATGTTTTGAGACGAAGACTCTAGCACTACTGTGTTATCTCATGTTTATGGGTCATTTCCTGCCTACGGTCTCAGAACATCCAGAGCCTTTAAAAGGACTTTCAGGGATCCAACATTTCCTGCATAGAAATAAATCTGAAATCACCATTAAAAAAAAAATAAATCGAGTAATAAATTGGAGACGCGACATCAGATGTGCCTTTCTTTTCAAATAATGCACTTCAAAGGGATATTGGAGTATTAATAATGAAGCAGCAAATTCTACATATAGCTAGCAACCAAGCCAAACCTCTTATGATAGAGCAACTGCACCCAAGGTTGCAAGCTTGCTAAATTTACACATTTGACTTGAAATCCAATTAATTGATTGATCAAACATGCAAACAGGCGAACTTCTCCTCTGCCTCTCACACTCGTGCTTTCCCTTGATCGTCTCAAACTCATCCACTTCAGCATGCCGGTGTTACATCACAGGTTCAGGATAACATCTAAAAACCTCGGTTCCGTTTTGGGAGGCAGCCCCCGGAACACCAGAATTAACTGGGTGGCTGAGCCAGGAGTGGAAAACCCATGCTTCCACACAATAGGAATGGAGGGAAAACACCAGCTAGACGTGCTGGTGTCATCTTGTGACCCAACTGCATGCTAAAAGAAGAAACTCATTGTAAGAGCTGGAGCGGAGGGTTAATTATCTTGACTTGCTTAGAGTAGTAACGAAAACAGCCATTGCGTCCTCAATGAACAGAAGTGCGCAATGGCAAAACACAGCCATCGGTTGGCGTGTTACTACAACCAGCAAAAACTCATCAATACCTTCCACTGGAAATAATAAATACCTCAGAAGCAAACGTAAGATGTAGCACGTCATGCTTGGGGGATGATCTGGAAGAAACGTTCAGAGGTTCACATCTATGTTGTGTTTGTTATCATGTTGAATCTACAGTAAGACTGCAGTAGATGAGTTCCACAGAGTAAGATATCCTTCTTGGGGGGGGCAAAGCAGGAGGAAGCAGCAGATGGATGATTCAAGCTTGTATTTATGTGGATTGGAAAACAGACAATGGGAACATTTGGTCCCCACGATGTAATTATATATGACCTACAAACACACACACACCCATACTCCTCCCCCCCACACACAAAACATGTTTGTATTAAGTAATCTAAATATCTAAATTTAATCTGAATTTAATGCCAGTAAAATTTGCCCTAATCTTAATCTTGACCTCCAAATGACCATTTGCACACCTTAATCTCCCTATTAATTTGTATTAAACTTTTGTCCTGTTCAGATATGTAAATACCATATGTACTGTACCATACACACAAATATTTTCCCCGAAAAGACACAGAGCAGTTTCAACTAACTGAACGTGGTAATAAGACACCGTAGACCCCACGTAATAGTTTGGAAAACGGAACACTGCATTTTTATGGACTGCTCTCTCTTCAGGGAAAAAAACAAGATGAAAATTCTTGTCAATTTGAAGAAACAGACAAATTTCTACCCTGCAAACAAAGCTTCCCTATTTTGACCAATAAATGCAAATAAATGTAAATAATACATATTTAGTGGGAACCACAGTGATCAAATGAGGAGTGAATCATGTTTAGAGTGGAACCTTATACCAGTTTTAGAGACAGGCTGGTTAATGGAAAACCATAACTGATTTTAGGCAGGCTTCAGAAATGCTTTACTTTCCAGTCACTAAGCTGGAACAGGAGCATGCAGTAGATAAGGTTTATTAGTACTGATGCCCTAAAACTATTTTTTCAGATAAATTCAGTTTGCAAGTGCAAGTTTGAGACTGCAGTGTAATGGGAGAGGAACAAACAGATCAGATAGCCAAAGAATCTTCCACAGATCCGTTATTACTGAACACTTCTGATGTCACCACTGACATCCGCTAATGAGTTAAAAATGAGACATGAATTGTTCTTTCTGAGAAAGTGGTCAGAAAGCAGTCAGCGGTCAGAAATAAAGCTTTGATTGTGGATTAATATCCAGGGAGAGTGCCACTGTTTTAGTCATGCATTGCAGATGCTGGGAATTGTGGGTAAAGAATAATGCTGTGAATTATGGGTAGAGAATAATTGCGGCATCCTACCTTATCGCTGTCCACAGTGTTCTGAGAGGTTCGGGAGGCGATGGAGATGGTATCCGGCTGGCTACTGCCATCACCCTGACTGTCCGCATCCTCTCCAGTTTCCCTGAACAAGGTAAAACAATCAGTAAATAGGCGTTTGGAATTACTCAGCCAAATATACACATGCATAGCTAAATATTTTCACATTTCATATGAAATCTGTTGAATTGTCACCACAGACAGCTGCTCACCTCTTGTTACTGTTACGCTGCTTGGCGGGGGTTTTGGGCATGTGAATGGGCTCCTTTAGCGCCCCCTTCAGGTGGATAATCCTTTCCTGGATTACCTCCCGGATGTTTTTTATCCATTCCTGCTTTGCTTCGATGCTTGACGCCTTTGGCAAGACAGAGATGTTATTTTCCATTGCATCTGTCCCAAGAAACGAAACCGACTTTCATTTAACACTGAAGAACATGTCAAAATTGTATTATTCGCCGACCTGAATGAGAATAAGCACGAATATCAGATTATTTTCAGTGGAAACGCAGCACTCAGAGTTATCATGACAGCCCAGCTTATATTAGTTTAGATCCTTTCATTGTGCATGCGTGTGTCATTCCGGAATCTCTTCTGCCCTGATTTTAGGCTACTATGTCCTTGACTCAATGTAAAATAAGAAACTGAAGAACAGCAACATGGATTTTCCTCAGCTCATATCAATTGCCCACACACCCACTGAGGGACAGCCTGAACTTCCGGGAAGAAACGCATTACTGGAAAGGACTTGGCCTGTACGTTTTTGCATATAAAGGTGGCATTACGTGTTGCTTCCCGCAATAACCTGGCCCACTGCTACACTCTCTGTCTCTGACGCCTATATGAGCTAGCTGACATTCACTTCAGTGGTATTTTCCTGTTATTTAAATTTCAAGCATGTTTATGAGAGAGCACACACAAAAGTGTGTGTGCGTGTGTGTGTGTGTGTGAGAGAGAGAGAGAGAGAGAGAGAGAGAGAGAGAGAGCGAGCAAAAATTAAGTCTATGGATATTTCCTATGCCTGAGGTGACAAAATGATTTCCCCCTTTGTCACCTGCATATATTGACCTTGATCAGCATTTAATGCGACTCCTTTGCTAAGTATCATCTCAGGAATACAGTAGCTTGTCAGAACGGCTGCTAAGTCGTTTAACATAAACTCCCAACAAACCTCACCTTTCTTACTGAGACACATGCTGATATTTTTGAGCTGCCAAGCATTATTCAAAAACTTTGAGGGAGTATTTTGGACAGACCTTGAGGACAGTCTTGTTGTCAGATGAGGGTGTTCTTCCTGCCCACAAGGCAAACTTACAGGGGTCCCCCTCGACATGCTCCGTCACGCCCAGCTCAGATGTCTGAAAAGGACAAGGTGGTTTACGGTTGTTTATCTCAGCCTTACGAGAGTCTCCCCTGGCCCAGCCAAAGCAGCCCTGCCATGGATGGCATTTTTAGATTTCCTGTAAAAGTTATGTAACTTTAAAGGTCAACCTCTTTCTTCAATAGAACATCCCATAAGTCATTGCAGGGAGGTTGACTGTATTAATGCTGCCCTAAAAACCCCTAAGACATACAGCTCTGGAAACAATCAGAGACCAGAGCAACATTTGTAGTTTTATTCATTTCTCACTTTATGGGTGTGAGCCTGTGTAAAATATACATGCATTTGTAAACCCAAACCTGGTTCATCTCTGTTCATCTTTAATGACAGACTTCTGCCTTGTTTTAAGGGACTTCAACCCAGCTTCAAAAGACCATGATACGAATTGCCCTAACAGTGCACTTCACACCACTTAATATTTCCCATTCTTTTTGAAAGTCACTAAAGGACGTTGTGCGATTTATGTGGCACCGCCGGATAAGTTGACTGTCTTCGCTGTCATTAGAAAGTTGCTTCTGCCCTCAACCTGGCTGGATTTCAGTCAGTGTCTCCTGCTTCACCTTATTCTCGTGTACTGCTGTCTTAGAAATTTTGAGCCTGGAAGCAACCTGCTGCTCAGTGTAGCCTTCGGCCAGCAGAACCAGGATTAAACCAGGATTAAACCAGGATTTAGCAATGCAGATTCTTAAAAAATATGGAGTGGTAATTTTTTCCAGAGCTGTATAACTTTTATTATGAAAAACAATGTCAGAATTCTTCCACAAATGTATTATGTTAAAACATTTTCAAAACAAAAGAGGAACTTCGTTAAATATCATCTTGATACGGAGTCTTGGAAACGGTAGCTAACTGAATACCGAAAAATAAAACCAAATATAGGTTGGAAACCATTTGCAATACATGTAAAATCTCATTTCCTGCTCTCCGCTGAGGGTAATATTCATGTGGGCAGGACATAAGCATATAAATTATGGTTGGGGTTTCTGAGTAAGGCCGTGATGATCTGCATTCAGCATTCACAGCGTCTCACCACTTTACCGACGCCCTGAACGCTGTAATCCCCAGCAGTCCATTGTTGCGCTAAACTCCTACATTTTTCCACCACAGCATCATGTGACCTTGTCCCCATCCGACTGGCTGTCGCTGGGACCTGCATGCTTCACTACTCATGACCTGACTGATGTAAGTGCACCTGCTGAATCACTGATGATTGCTTGTGGGTGGGGGGAAAGAGGGATGAAATAATGGGTATCGATGCGAGGTGGCGGGGGGCAGCTTCCTGAGGCAAACAGACCCCAGATCAGCACTGTAAGGACCAAAGACACCCGTGGCAGTGTAACATATCGATGCCGCCGTAGCATCTGCTCTGGATGGCGGTGACCTTGGAGGCTTTGTCTTCTGCTGGTCCCCTCAGTAGGACATGGTGTGTGTGCGCTACTCAACTGGGTCACCTGCTTCCTACCTCGCCCCTCTCTTAGCAGGTAGCTTGAGCTTGAAAGTGCAGTTCATGAATCTCCATGGCGACGACCTAACAACTGCTCTCTAACAACCACAGTTCATTAGTCGACCCTCTTCCTATGTGTGCATTTGGAACAAAAATGTATTCACCTCGCTTCGAAGTAAATACCTGTTGATTAAATAGTTTCTCTATAACCTTATTTTTTCTGAGTATTAATTTTAAAAAGGGTTTTATAGTTATTAGATGTAAAGAAAAGTATGCATTTACATATTATGCTATAGGGCAATAACATTATTCATACTGTTGAAAATCCATAATCCACAAAGTTTTATACTATATGGTTGCACTTTTTTCTGTCCCAGCTGCATTTATTTTATACACAAAGGCGAGAACAGGAGGACCTGGAAAAATCCTACCAGCAGTTTGTTCTTGTAGACATATTTGGTGCGTCCAGCTGAGTCCTTGATCTCTTTGCTAAAGACGAGCGAGATCTCAAAGAGGAAGAGGTGGCGGTCTCGTCCCTTCCGGATAAGGGACTTGGGGTCCCACACTTGGAAGGTGTCCTGAAGAATGAGCTCTCCCTGCACGTCGAGGTTCTCATCAAACCCTAGAAGGGTTGACAACACAGGACGTTCTCACAGGTGTCACATCTACTCAGAACCAAATAAAGGTCACCAAACATACACTGTCCAGACTGTGTGCGATGAGCAGTCACTTTATTAGGTACACAAGCCTGAACCCAGGAAGGACCCCATTTTGGCTACAAAACAGCTCGGTGCTGGAAACTTTCCTTATGGAGTTTGGTCCATGATGTTTTTGTACTTGTGGGTTTTAACAAATCTGGCCATACTCTGACCAATTAGTACCTCCCTACCTCAACAAATGGTACCAATTTGTTGTACCATCTGGGGATGCCTGACAATTACCAGCTAAGAATATTAATTGCAAACCTGGTGGAGGAGCCTAGTTTGTACTCAGGGTGGATGCTGTAGTCCGTATAGGACTCATGAAACAAAATGTTGAATGACATCCAGGTGTAGTGTGCTTCTGTGATACAGACGCTGACCTGGGGCCCACCCTTTCCCGGCCCCCTCCCCCCCGCACCTTCCAGCATGCTGACGTGCATGGCGTCGTTGGCCCTCTTCGGGACACTCAGCATGACCTCCAGACCGTCCTTGATTTCTCCTTTCCCCTCCTCGCAACATGTAAGCAGCTCCTGTTCAAACACAGTGATACGGTGCCTGATAAGACCATGAATGGAA
>JAODJW010000001.1:46944560-46975005 GCA_026777045.1 Hyperopisus bebe | reverse complement strand
AATGGACTGAGGGTTATAGGCTGACTTGGATGTGAAAAGTCATGATTCAGAACAGAAGGGGGCTGTGTTCTTGCTTTATAATCTGTTACATCAAACTGTTTTATCATTTTAATTATTTGTTTAGGGGGTGCTTAAAAATCCCTAAACCAAATGTTAAATTAAAATCTAGAAACTACATCCAATTAATCTCACAGGGTCTGTTACTGAAGCCATATCACTTTCATCTTAAGGACTATGCGCCCCAACAACGCAGACTGCCTGGGTTTCTTCCAGAGATCCAAGATTCTCCCAGTCCAGCTTCCACACCTTGAGTAAGAGCTGATACTTTGTGATCCTCTGTACTGGCTTGATCAGGTAGGACGAGATGGAGTTGGTAAGGCCGTGTCTCTGCTGGATCTCCTGAAGAGAGTGGATGACATTATTAGAGGCTTTGATGCCTGTGGTTACAATGAGACTGCAGCAGAACAAAGTACACAATGTCTGCAATGCATGAACCATGTTCCCAGAAGCAGACAGGACATAATGTAGGACATGGAGGAGAATGATTACCTCTGCAGTGGTTACAATAAGCCCTCTGGCTCCATCTGTCTGTTATTTCAGTGCACTGTTGCTTTCTTTTACTGCACATTTTCATCATACCGTGCCATTTATATGTCTTTTTGCAGAATAAAAGCAGAAACAAGAAATTAAAAAAACAAGTACGTAAATGTGAACATACGTCAAAAAAGGTCCCAGCATGCTCCAGGATGAGTTGGCTGGAATCTGGTTTGTTTTTACAGTACGTCACATACATGTGAAATTTATCAGCCTGCGAACAGACAAAAAGGCAACAGGAAATTCATGACTTATCATTGGTCAGCAGCCTGGCCAATCACAGCCCAATGCCCCCAGTGAATCTAGGTTAGTTGTTTTTACTTCATCTTCCTTTTTTTATTAGTACATTTCTTTTTTATTAGAGGCTCAAACGGCATAGAACAAGGTGACAGCAAATCTTTGAAAAGGAAAGGAAAGGTAGGATAGAGGACGAAAGGAAATAGAAATGGAAGATTGATTGAGGGAAGGTAGGTCAACCAAGGCAGGCCGAGCCCGACGCACACCGTGAGCAGGTAGCCCCCAGGACAGCACCTCACCCATGATACCCCTACCCGAGGCAGACCACACCCCGCACATCATGGTACCACTATTCTAGGATGGAGTTTGTTTGTTTTTTTCCCCTTTTAGTCTGTTTGAGTAGGAGGAAAATGCTGAATTGGTAGGATGCATTAATAGAAGCAGGTCAGAAGCAGGTTTGTCCAACCCAGAGTGGGAGAGAAAAGGGTGGAAAAGTGGCCACTGGAGGGCCACCATCCAGACCAGCACCCAGACCAGCACCTAGACCAGCACCCAGACCAGCACTTTCATTCTTGTCCTGGAGACCCACCTTCAGTGCCCCAGATGACCCACCCCCTCAGGAGTACAGGGCAAAAGGGAGAGGAGGAAGCAAAACAAACTAGAATCTTTGGGAAGTGACGGGACTGGGGGGCTGGTGAAGTCAACATTGAAAGAATGACGGAGAGTGAGAGAGAGAGAGAGAGAGATTGCATAGATATGTGATGGTTGTGGGTGCTTAGAGGTGGTGTAACTGTAAAAAATGAAAATAAAAAGAATGATGATGACGGGGAAAAGTATAAGACTGCTGAGCACAAAATATTTTACTGCCACCATCAAACATAAATATAAGTTTAAACAATAATACTAGTAGGGAATGAAAAGACAGGAAAGAGGGGAGGAATAAAGTTGTAAAGTTGCTGCTTCAGAGGTAAATATACCAAAATACTACTACTACTACTACTATTACTACTACTACTACTAATAATAATAATAATAATAATGAAAAGAAGAAAAATAAGAAAAAGCATAACTTATCCACATAATAACAATAAAAAAAAATAAACAAACAAAAGGAAAGGGGGCTGTGGTAAAATTAATTAAAGTAATAGTGACTAAATAAGTGATAGAATTAGAGTGGCAATACTGAAATAATGTGTTTATATTCTACTCAGTATAGAATACAGCACTGCATACATATATTTCAGTGTGCTGCGTAATAAAGTATTATAATTATAATTAAGAACTACTACTGCTCCGACCACTACCAAAAACAGCAATAACAATAATAAAAATTGCATTTGTGTGTCTGCATCTGCATGTGTGTGCGTAAGTTAAGAGATGGTTGAACAGTAATTACTGAATGTATCCAGGAGAAAAACCGTTATGAACCAGACAAAATGAAAATGTAGATGTTGACAGGAGCACTAGATATGACAGGAGTGTAGATCAGATACAAAGCTGTAGACAACAGACATGCAAACTATCACAACTTTACATGTAAGTTCATATAATTACGGCCTCTGTACTTAAATCTATTAAGGTTCCCCAAATCCTAGAACCTCACCCAGGTGACAAAACAGTGGCCAACATCCTCTGGTAGCTGTTCGTAATTCACCAGCTCTTTCAGAAAGATGCTACAGGAAAATCAGACAAATAAAGCACAATATCATTCATAAAACTACAGGACATTAAATGTATAATACTTAGGTATATTATGTGTATATAATGCCATACATATTTTTCCTAACTTACTGACGTTATAGACTTTTTTCTACAGTTAAAAAGACAAGGATTTGAAAACGTCATGGAAATGACACACACTTGTTATGGAAATCATAGATCTCCTGAATATTCCCAAATATGACATGCTCCTTGTTCACAATTCCAGGCGGGATTTCCTCCACCCCACTTGTCATCTCCCATAAGTAGGTCTACAAGAGAAAAGACAAAGATAAATTGACCTTCACACCATGTGCTGGGTCTTGTATGTGTGCGTGTGTCTTTTCGAAACGGTTCAAGCTTTGTTACGTATTAACTAATTCTTGAGTTGTTTGTCTATTGATCCCCTTCAGGGATCCAAGTAAATATTGCCTACCTCCAAGCATTCATGCAAGTCCCTGACATAGGCCTTTTCGGTTTGGAGAAGTTCAGCCATTATGAACCTGCATGAATAGAAACATAATAATACTATGAAAACAGGGATTAAATAAGCAAAACTTCTACTTAAACAAATTATAACATTATAATGGACTATAAATTTTATTGTAATATCAAGTAGTACAGTTGAATTTAGCAAAAATAAGCTACAGACAAAGCGTTTGTCGGACATGCGTGTTAGTATGGAACATCAAGATGTTGTCTCTTATTCATCGTTTAGGACCTTCCACAGGTCTACACAGGCCTCCCCGACTCACTCCTTCTTCCTGGCGGACTTTCTCTTCTCCTCGTTGATCTCATGATTTGGGTCCCGCAGCTTCACCTCAGGGTCTGTCAGGCTGGCGGGGATGATGTCCAGCTCCAAGTCCTTATTGTCCTGGCAACAGAACACCCAATGTCCTCAGACTCAAGGCCGTGTTCTGCATGACTCATAAATCAATGACCTTCTCAGGATTTTTCTAAACGTACATTTATCTGTGTCCAGAGATACATATAAATTCATAGCTTAAGTCCGTAGTCCTTTGTAGAACACCATATAAATTCAGTAGTAAGTCACCTTTAACCAAGTCATTGAGTTAAAAACATAAGAACAAAAACAACATGGCAAATCTTTAAAAAAATGTTATATGCATATATGCAATATGAAATTCTAGGATCATCCATCCATCCATCATTCTGATCAGGGTCATGGGAATCTGTGACCACACTTAGCAAAATTAACTAAATAAATTAGTATTTTCAATACATATCCGACTGCCACGTTTTTAGTTTAACATCTATCATGTTACCCAGGTTATTGTAGAAACTTTGTTAGTACACTATAAACTCTGTAATCAGGTTGCTGCATGTCTCTGACAGGAAGACGGAAATCAGGAGTCAAGCTTTTCCCCCCAAATGTCCGTGTGTATTGACAGACGCTCGCTACAGGGAAGGAGAGTGCTATTCTTGTCCTACCTCGTCCCGGCAGCCAGTAATATAGGCCAAAGTGCCTCACAGATTTTTCAAGGGGAGTGACAACGGGACCCAGTTTAGTGAAAGTGACAAAGGCACCTTCCTTTAGGCCAGACATACTTAATATCTGCCTCGTCATAATATATTTCTCATCCTCCAAAATCTAAAGAGAATACTTTGGTTTAACAAGCATTCATTCAGGACAAATGAAGAGTGTCATCATGAAGAGTGTCATCATGAAGAAAGTACCTTTCATTCTTGCCAATTTGTGAAATAAGGGTGTCGCATTAAATTGGAAAAGTAAACAAACTATACAAATCTAGCACAATCTTGCACTACTGTCACTCATAGTGAGATGCTCTCCCGTGACTAAGAAGGAGAGACAGAATGAGATGGTGACAGGACAAAGGAATCAGGCAGGTGGCGTTTTCTCTCTTTCTGTTCTTGTAAGGCTATAAATATCGATCATCGTTCATGATTCTTTCAAGGAAGTGTAAAGAACCACCATGTGAAAATGGGATGTACTGCCCTCATAATCTAGATGGTAGAAACCCTAGGATGGCTTGGAAAAATGACCTTGTTAAGTTGATGTGAGTTGACTCTGAGTGAGTGTGAGGATCATGCTCTTTTGGCGATCTGCTTCAGGCATAATCATTGGATAGTCAGCAACGCAAACAGGCCCATCTCATAAATTAGCCAAGGATGCGGACCACAAAAAGTCCATCATGGCAATTAGAAGAGGAAGCAAACCACTAGAAGACGACCCACCCTGGCAAGATGACCAGCGACATTTTTGCAAACTTCAATGTGAATTGGTAAATTTAGCTTAATTTGAAGTCAGCCATCAATCTCAGATTATTAAAACTTTGAAATTCATCATAAAGTTTTACTTAAGTTGACCTATGACAAACCTCAGAATCCATCCTTCCTTCTATAACCTTGTGGCTACAGCCTGAATGAGACTCACCTCAGAACAGATTCCCAGTGCTGTCTCCAGTGTTGACCGGTACTTCCCCATCCTCAGGGAGAAGTCTCTGTAACATTTGTCCACCGTAGTGACCCACTTCTTTAGCTCCGTCACGTGGACGTGACCCTTCTCCACGAAGCTGTCCGCCAGTTGGATCAGAAGTTTCACTTTCTCCTTGGTTTGCTGCATGGTGGCATGTAAGCTTTTCTCACTGCCAGTCACACATGTATGGCTGAGATTTTAGGTTGAACATTAGCACCATGCCTCTAATGTGAGAGGACACAGAAAAGTGTGGGGCGGTATATCGCTCTGCAGTTTAGGTCTGATCAGAAGGTTGCCAGTTCAAATCCCATAGTTAGCAGAGTAATGTACCCTTGTGGTGTTGAGGAAGGCCCTTAACCCCAATTTCTCCAGAAACTGGCTGACTCTGCTTTCTCAATTCTACATCGCTTTCGATAAAAACAGCTGCTAAATAGATAAATGTAAGTAAATTAAAATGCCTTTACAAATCAATAACTTTATTGATCTGGTTTGAGGTTACATAAATAGAGGACGACTTCAGCTTGAAAGGGGTTCTGTCATGTTGACAATGTAGACAGGTACACGCATCTGAGAAACGACTCGTGAATCAGCCGTGTGGTCTCACGGCATGTCACCTTTGCAGCGACTCTAAAGTCTTCATACTCTTTCAGAAGTTCCTGAGTTCTCTCGCAGGTCTCCCCGGGAGAGGTGTGAGTGGAGAGGTAGTACTCTCCTGTTTCCTGAATCCAGTCTAAGGCCTGCGATGGAAATCAGAAGACAGGTGACCTAATCATGCTAATGCAGTGCACCACTGGAGGATTCAACCTCGTCATGTGACGTACAGAGTTCTTATTAGGTGAGCCACGAGTCCATAGACCAGGGTTATTCAAATCACAGTCCTCGAGGTCCGAGCATTACTGGTTTTCCAGCCTTCCTTTACCTGTCAGTCAGCTGTGAAGCCTCTGACCAATCACAATCAGTAAACTAACTACCTGGGAGAACTGAAAACAAGGCCTGGATTTGAAATCGAGGTCCAGATTTGAAGAACCCTGCCATAGACTATCCATGAGACAGCTTGATTACAGAAAAACCTTATATTTAAAGATAAGTATTAAAAATTAAGGAACTGTAAAATTTCAACGCCGGAAGTACATGTCGTTAGAGACTTTCGAAATGATACCTATTTGGGATTTTGTTTTTTTTTTTGCTTAAATCTGCCTATTTGCAGGCTCCACAAATACATTCTAATGGGCGTCTCTGCAGTAGGTGTTCTGGGCGATGTTTGAGCCAAGGGCACGTACTTGTTTGGCGCTGCGCTCGAACATCACGTACTGCTGGCACTGGTCCAGCCGGCGCTTCTTCATGGTCCAGAAGTGCAGGACTCGGTTCTCCCTCTGGAGAAGCTCATTCAGGATGGCTGGGAGAGCCAGAGACATCAGTGCAGCATCCACACATAGCACCCTCACGCTAATTTTATCCGTCTCATTGCTACTCATAAAAAAAAAAAAAAAAAGTGCAATACTGCAAAGATCCAAGAGATACAACGATAAATGGTTGCCCTCTGAAAGCCAAGAACACGAAAGCGACGAAGAAAGCCAGCACTGACCTTTGACCTGCTGCTCTGGTCCCCGGGTGTGGCTGGCCACTCCAGGCATGCTGACGTTATTCCGATGGATGTACTTCAGGAAGACTTCTGCGTTCCTCCTGGCCAGTGTGCACGCCTGTCCAACAAAGGGTTAACGGTGCATTCAGGAGCGTTCCTATGAAGCTGTACTTATGTAATCCAGCAGGAGTTCAGCTACTGGAAACAGTACCCCTGGAATTCTTCTGGCCAGCATTTGCAACCTGAGCTGAGGGTATGTCACATAATATCACATAAATAACTATATTAATAAGTCGCACCAGGAATGACCCAGAAGTTCAACCATGCCGCCACCTGAGACAAAGTCAAACCCCCCCCTCTCCAAACATCACTAAAAGCGTTCAAATTCCAGAACTCATACCAGTCAGACTGCCCACAGTAAAAACATTGATCATGCAGTTGGCTTTGCCTCAGATGTGACAGTGGCCAGTTTGCTAATGAGCGGCTTTCTGGAGACGAATGAACTAGTCATTTTGATTTGGTACAATCAGTGCACCTCCTACAAGCCAGCTCACGGTAAGATGTTGGAAGGTGTATGGATGGACAGTCAGTGGATCAGCAGTGTTTTATATCCCACAGCGATACGGCTCTGGAGGACCATCTCTGCATCTGTGTGCTGATGTGCTGAGGTCTGCCAGGGACCATGAAGCTGTCATGGGAGGGGCTTGTTGGGCCCCTCTGCTGTTATTTTGAGCCAAGTTGTGCTGCTGTGGGCCAAGGTTACTGGGATAGGAAGAAATACAACAGAGCGGCACAATCGGGGAAGTGTCCCTGGCTCGCAGGGGAGGGGGCGAGCCCTTAAAATACAACGAAAGAGAGACGAACACAAACAAGTGTAGAAAAAAAAGACAGTTATGTGACGGTCCCTTGAACTGTTAAGAACATGAGTAGCTATAATTAAAAGCTATGTAACCCTTTGAGGGACCTTGAGCGATCCTTGGAGGTTTCAGACATACACCCTTAGGCACCAAGGCTGTAACTAAGTAACATCCCTCTTGTTCCACCTCCTGAGGTACAGCAAGTCTCCATTCAAGTCACGCTCATCTCTCTATCGATACTACAAATAAAATGGAAGCAAACTCTGCTACCCGAGGAAACCATGCAGTACAGATTTCTTTGGTTTGAGGATATAGTCACATCATTCACTGCCGCTGGCAGACATGTAGTGTAACGTTTGTCCGTTCAAGATGGAAGAAGTGTTCTGCTGCTATAGGCAAGAACGTGGTATAAAGCTAGTGAGTGTGGAGTCTGAAGAACATATGATCCACTTCCGTAGGAAGGCAACTAATACAAAGATTTTTCGTTGATGGAAATGGAAAGTGTTCGTTTAGTTTTTTTTTGGAACCACACTGCAAAAGTCCATGCTAATTTAGGTTTAACATAGATTTTTCATTTGACCTTTTTATGAGTCTGTACCAGACTGATACGTATTCCAGGGATGAGCTATCCTGGTCCAGCACTCTGACTGTCTCTGACTAATTCGCTATTTCTATGCAATAATTCGCTATTTCTATGCAAGTTCTGTTGTCAAAAGAAGACCAGGGTGTAGATGGCGTACTTTAAGGAAGGCTTCCTTCTGCTCTAGGTGCTTGCTGATGAGCGGGATGACGTGGTCCGTCTCTGCATTGGCTCCCAGTTTGTCGTGGCCCCCGCACCAGTCCTCATCCCTCCTGTACTCCTGCTCCAGACTCTCCAAGACACTGCATACCTAAGAGAACCCACACAGTCACTTCAGCAACTCTGACAGCCCACTGCAATAGCAACACCAAGGCGTTCTTCGGCCGAGAGACCACAGGAACCTATGTGGCATGACATGGACAACCGTACCAGCTGTTTTACTAGCTACTGATTATTGTATCACATATTCATCACAGATAAACAAAGACAACAACAGTTCATAATATTATTGACTGCTAATCCTGTTGCAATGTCCTTATGAAGAATCACAGCACTGAACACATTGATGTATAGCTTTTATAATTTTTGCAGGGCATATTATCAGGGAAATTATGTAGAGAAGCCATAAGCACTAAAGGTCTTAGAAGTCCAGCTGAAATATTAATGCAAGTAGCCTGGATGCTCTGTTCTGCAGAACTAATTTTGACTTGACTTGACTGATGGCTCCTTCCTGCCTTAGAGGGCAGCGGCGCAAGGCTCACCTGCTCCGACGTCTTGTAGAAGGCCACAGAGGCGTTGACCAGCTTGAGTCGGTCCTCCATCTTCAGCATGAGCTGCTGCCAGTGCAGGGCCACCTTCTCGGCGCAGCCGCGGATGGCGTCTGGGTCGTAGTGGCCAGCCTGCAGCATGGCCTCGGCCTTCTGCTGCACCTGGAGAGCGCTCTGGTGCGTCTTCTGTAGCGAGTTAGCGTGGAACAGGGACTGGGGGGAGGGGACGTGGTCACAAGGGGAAGGAGGGAATGAGCCTTTCCTTGGTCACTATACAGGCAAGGCAATCAATTCCAGCAGTACTTCTTAAATAATAAAAAATAAAACTTTTATTCAGTTTTGGAATAAAAAAGGAAAATCAAACTGTGGTTTCATATGTATTTGACAGCATGATTAAGCATGTGCCCAGTAATGGACTGTATCCCATGTAGAGTGTACTTTCTGGGATGGGATCCAAACTAAC
The DNA here is from genome assembly GCA_026777045.1 of Hyperopisus bebe. NCBI lineage: Eukaryota > Metazoa > Chordata > Actinopteri > Osteoglossiformes > Mormyridae > Hyperopisus > Hyperopisus bebe. Next base: position 46,965,769 of record JAODJW010000001.1, on the reverse strand, counting down.
ACCACAATCCTGTACTCGGTAAGTGAAATATGGATGGATGGGTAGATGAAATTTTGTTATTGTGGGTAAAAAAGACAAGAACACTGTTGCATGTGGCTTATGAACAGAATCGGTCTCCTTTTGATGACATCATAAAAACCTGCAGGGGAAATTTATACAGCTTTTATTACGCACGAGAGTATACCTATTATTCTAAATACCATGAACTTTACACGTCATCCTTTTCATATATGTCACCTTCAAGAGTCAGAGGTTTTCTCTGAAGATAAAACACTGTCCTGCTTGGGATCTTGTTGGGTCAAACTGTGTTTCAGAGGAAGAAATAAATCAGGATTTATGGTGCTCAGAAAGCCTTTTTTACAAGTTGATTCAATCTTGCAGAATTTAGCCTGCACAGGGGGAAACTCTGCTGACGGCCTGCCAAGCCAAGCCCTGATTTATGCCCACATTTAAGTTAATTTAAACTCACCAAAGGGGCCAATAGAAAAAACAGAAGGCCCCAGCTAAAACCATTGTTTCCAAAACCTCCAAGATCGAAATTCAAATAAACTAACAAAAATGAAACCACCATTGGGGTTTTTATGTTTTATGCTTCCAACTGTCGATAAATTTCATTAAAGGATAGCAACCCTACACTGATAAAAAATCAATACAAAAATGTATGAGAAACATTTTTTTTTGTGACATATAGGTCTTCTTAGCTGAAATGTAGACAAAGGATCTTTCTGTCTAACAGAGATAACATAAAACCTGACTAAATTAAAAAATGCTAAATATGAAATGATTTCCCATTTTGTTGTCAAATCATAGGTGAAAAACTCACAACACACAATTCTCATTCCAAATTCTGACAAATGTTAGTTAACAGAGATTGACAAAAAAAAATAAGTAAGTAAACCAGACATACAGTTCATTGCTTTTTAAAACTGATTTACCAGTGCCATGTTTAAACACCTTGGATGGGGACTTTGGTATTTTTTGGTATAAACAAGTATAATAACTAAGATCACTGTACTGTTACTCAAAGGCTAAGGGGTTTGCAGATGCATCCAAAACTGTACATTATTCTTCCCTAAGGAAAGAGGCGACCATTAGGTAACTCCTACTACATCCTGCATGCCGAATCAGTAAAGTTTAGATACAAGCTGCACAAAGGGTTCATTTTTAAGTATCCAAAAGAATTCCAGAGAAGCGATGATTCCCAGAGAGAGCACATGGCCTGTGTGGTTTTCCGGCATGTTGGCTGTAATAGGGCCATATGACGCAAACGCGCTCGAGGCTTTCGTGTTTACCGGGAGAAATCTCCAGCACATGGTCACCCGTGAGCTCACCTCCGTAACACGGGGCTTGAAACCATGAGGTTAATAAAAACCACTAAACAAAAACAGACCCGGCGCTGCCTTCCCCCGCCCCTCGTCCCCGTCCCACACGCTGAAGCCATTAGCCAGCCGTCCCACGATTTGGGGGGGGGGGGCATTACCTCGATGGCCAGCTGGAACTGCTCATGCTCCCGCTGCAGCTGCTCCGCCTCCGACAAGGAGCTGGCACTCACCAGGCTGGCGTGGAGCATGGATTCCCCATTCCGGATCCACCCCAGGACCTGCGACACGGGGAGCATGCAGCTAAAAACATCACGCCCACTTTCCCATTAACCAATCATTGCACAGTAACCATAATGCAACAGTAATGACATAAAGCGTCAATATAGCTTTAACTGTCATTTTCTCTGCAGGTAGCAATGACTGCAGTCTTCCCTAACTATAACTGGTCACTATAACTTAACAGTTCCAATACAGTACTAACCAGTAATAAAGCAAATTTTTTAATAATCAAACAATGAGGCATATGAACAGAATGGTTATTTAATGTATCCTAGTGCATGTAAATCAAACTGCTGTAGGTGCATTACAGTAATAGTTAATAGCTAATGCATGAAGTACAGTGTAGATAGAATATAAAATCATCATCATCTCTGTTTAGAAATCTGAAAACTTGCAGATTTCACATGGTACCATCCCACAATCTGCAGCATCAGTTTTATAGGATTCACAGATCTGTTCTTCCCTCTTAACAATGACAGCTGACAGACACCAACTGGTGGAAAGTGCATGTGCAGCATTACTGTAAGGTAAACAACACCAACATCCAGTGACATTCGCAAAACTGAAGAATACAGATTATTCTAAAAATACTGCTGTTGAAATATTACTATTACTCTGACCATTTTTTTTAACAATCCGAGGGAAATTAAAATTAAATGATCTGATGCCATGTAGGCAGATGAGCCACTATCTCATACGAGATCCAGAAGGATCCAGAAGGCTTCCACTGCTGGCTAAAAAGTAAGTTTCCTGCTTTAGTGGATATATAGTTTGCCTGCATTGGTGTTCCCTTCATGGCCTTATGTTGGAAGCTGGCTGAAGTGGTTTTTCCCATCTCACCCTGAGTCAGTACAATACTTTAAACACATTTGCAGCTATACAAAGTATTTGTGTTATGCAGCAAATTCTTCACAAAGAACATGGAGGAATTTCATGCTTGATTACCCCTCCCTGCGTCTCAGAGATTTCCTCATGGATTCTCCTCTTTGTCTTTTTGGGGGCAACAAATTTATGTGGGAATGCAGTGCAAGCCCCCTCCCCCTTTGGGCCGGCACAGAGAGAAGTCCCACCCAGGCCAGCATCTCAGCAGGGGACCTCCTCCTATGTAATGCAAGAGGATCTCTATAAACCTCCTCCAGACCCCAGATGAATGGACCTCCTGCACAAACGGACCGATTTCCTTCTATTAGTCCAGAGGCAAAGAGCGGGTTCTCCCACTGGTGGTCTCCTGAGACACATACTCTCTGTTCTGGACAAAATGAAATTACTCTGCAACACTGCACCTCATCTTCTGCTTGGAGAACCCCGGATCTCCCTCCAACTTACAGTAGCTGTTCATGACGTAAACGTGGCTTGTCATGAAAATGAACACACGTCCATGCTGAAACAAACGCTGCCAGTGCGATGACACAAATGAGGAGAGAGACACACCTCCACCTCTATCTCACTGATGAAAGCTCATTCAGTTGTGAATGGATGTTCAACAGTCCTTTTGAGAAATATTCAATCGACGAATGATCGGGACCATCAATTATTCAAATGTATATTAGTTACAGTCTTCTACAGCCAAAAAGGTATTCCATATTTCAGTAAAAGAGTGGGAATATAAAACTTTCTTAGGATGTTACTAAAAACGGCACAGTCAGTTAAACTACTTCAAGTGGAAAACCGATTCTGTGTTTTCCAAGAACATTCTTGCAGCTAACTTTTACCTTTTACTTGATGACTTCCCACATGGTATAATACTTTTGTGCATTCATTATAATATTCCTCCATGTAACTCTAGCATAGCAGGAGCAAAAATACCCAGAAAAATAATTCTGACTGCAGTGAAACCAAATGTACACATGAAAATTGTTCCTTATTTTTGCAAATAAGTTCTCTTGGGTCCACCGATAGTTTTATATAAGAGTGAAAAGGTTGGAAGTGAAGGATCCAAGTTCTGGGCTTAGAGGGTGCTTGAGGTCAAGAGGAAAGGTGGTCTTCTCATACCTTAACTGACTAGGTGTGGAGAACTGACCAGTAACCAATAAACAGCAGGTAACTCTAGACTTTGGTTTGCAGATTTGCTGCTATTGGACACCTCATCTGTGACTGATGTTAACAAGCAAATATGAAAGCAAATAAGTATCTCCATACGAGAGGGTCAAACCTGACCTGCTTAACCTCAGCCTGCAGGTGGCGCAGTTGAAGACATTGTTCTAGCCTTTTCTGCGTCTGGTCGGCACTCAGGTCCAGCTCGTGTTGCTTCTCGTGGAGGAATTCGAGCAACTCCTGGACCTGTGTGGCCAGGTCCACCTCCTTCTCACTAGTCAGCTCGATACCTGCAGGACACAGTGACTGGGGTGTTACTGGTCATGCGACAAACGAAACCACTTAAAATACCACAGTGACACCATGACTTTTCCCACATGATCCGACAAAAAATAACATTTCCTACGTATATTCTTATATAATTCTTACGTCCATGTTCCTCTGAAATTCATAGGACACACACATTCTACCTTTACAAAAAAAGCTGCATTATATACAAACAAGATTTTATACCATCTCCCCACTAGATGGAAGTACACCATATACTATGAGCAGTCAGAAGATTTCTTTAAAGCCACTTCAAAGGGTTTTGTTCCTTAGAGCTGTTATATGTTGCTATATAGGCATATCGTCAAGGCAACGTCACAATGTTGGCAGGTACGAATTATCTTACCAGACTATTTTTGGTTATAAATGGTGCTATTATAAGCCAACGAAACAGATATCTGTGCTTTCCATTAAATGACTTCACAAAAAAGAAGCACAGCTGTTTAATTAGCCAATCAAGCGTCTGCCTGGGCTGTACTAAAGTCACCGCACCCACCGATTACTTGACACAACTCACTCACCGCGACCCGAGAGCAGGCCAAGGCCGTCGTCGGGTGGGGGGGAAAGTGAGCCATAATAAGGCAGGGAGCGTGTAGGAGCAACTCTTAGAAAAGGAGAAATGGTAATTTCCTGCCACATTCCTCATTCCTTACTAAGCAGGCTTTGGCAGAGTACGTCAGCTACCTTGCTATGGTTTCAACTACGTCAGACTAAATCTCAACGAGTAGAACATTGTGCTAATAATGCAAAGGTTGTGGGTTCAAATCCCAGGGTGCATACATAAATTGCAACCATTCCTTATACTTAAAGTCGCTTTGGGTAAAAGCATCAAATGTATCTTGCTAATTCTTGCTTAACTTCTCATTTGCCTTTTCATTACGTAGAATGCACAAAATCATAATCCCCCCGGCGCAGAGCCACTCACCTGACGCCTGGACCTCCATGATGTACTGGTGCAGGTCCTGACCTTGCTGGATGACCTCGAAGGTCATGTTGTTCATGGCCATCTTGCGCTCCGTGTGTCTCTGCAGCCGCTGCTCGGCCGGACCCAGCTCCTCCGCGTTAAAGTCGCCCGCCTGCCGCAGGAGGTCCTCGTTCCAGGCATCCAGCTCCGCCGTGACCTGCGGGGGCGGAGCGGCCGGCGGTCAGTCCCCATCTCGGCAGCAGTCGGTCGCCTTCACGTTAGGTTCCAAGCCCATTCTGGGTGGATGGCCACCAGCTAAGGAACCACACTTAAGATCTACAAAGGTTGTGGGTTCAAATGACAGGGGCTGCCCTGCTCACACAACCCTGATACTTAACCAATCCATACTCCAGCATCCAGATATACGAGTACTGTGGAAAAAGTCTTAGGCGTGTCTAAGGCTATTTACCCAGGTAGTACTTGTATACTTGCTCAGAAAAAGGAAAAGTAATACAATAAAAACTAAGGAGAATTTCTTCTGTTCTCTAAAAAGTTACTGATATCTTGCCAGATGGCTAGAAGAATACAGCTTCAGGTCCCAAACCTCTCCTCGGGGACACCCCAGCCATTCCATGTGTTTGTTAAATTTCACCACCAGCTAACAAAATTAATTCATTAAAATTAGTTAAATGACTCATGGTACATTGGACAAATACATGGGTCTATTGGACAGCTGCTGCAAATACAGTACTGTATATAACCAATTGTGATGGGACTACTGAGGCTGCCAAAATTCAATTAATCGACATGGGGATTATCAGTCGCTGGGATTATCAAGCAGTGCCAATCACAGAGTGGCTTAACCTACTTCCATCGATCACATAATTGTTTCTTATGCGGATTACATGGGCAGTGATTGACAGGATGAAGGAATGACACCCACAGAGAGCTTCAGGGCCTCGTTTCAGCCACCATTAATACCCAGATACATCATACAGCAATGTATCGATTTCTGTACAGCATAAATCATGTAGTAATGTAATTCTTGCAACAGTTAGCTACAGTATGCTCTGGAAAAAAATGTATATTCCCATTGGCCTTTAATAATTCACTCTCAGGTATGACAAAAACCCTAAAAGTAATACCTGGTGTCATATTCTTCAACAACCAGCTTACAAAGACAAGATGATACTATCAATATCACGATGGCCAGACTCTCTGCGTTTGTAAGCGTGATACTGGTGTGAGGTTGCTGGTGAGTCTGTGCCACTGAGAGTGAGCCTTTGCGTTTACGGCTCCGTCCTGGTGACACGCAGCCGAGCATCATCGGGCCAAGTGTGCCGCAGTAGACGTCCCTAAATTAATAGCCTGGCGCAACAGAGATCGTTGCACATTTTATCTCACCTCACCCTCCTGCAAACCAGAGCCAGACCCTCAAAACAGACAACCTACAGAAAGCTTAACTGCCATTTGTATATTTGTATCAAAGGTAAAGTGGTTCATCTCATAGTGCGAATCCTTGCTTAATGCTGATTAAAAAAATAACACAAGATATTTCTCTTCACACTGCAGATGAAAAGATCCAGATGCTTACAGCTTAATTCCTTAATGTTTACCTTTTAAGTTCCCTCTATAAGGTAGAGCTGCACTGATATCTCTAACCCCACCTCATTGTGTCGGGAAACGGAACACCAGGGCCAGAGTAAGGCATCGATACCCTGAAAGATGCAGGGAGCCCAGCACTTGACAGAGGCCGCTGAATATGTAAAATTCAGAATTTTATTCTGCAGCAGGGGGCCAAGGTGACATGTCGTCAGGTGGACGAGAATTTCTAGCTACGCCACCAGTGAGAATATAGTGTTGTATCATATATTTGGTAGGAAACTGGTGCAGGACATGCACGCCCCTTTTTTCCAGTCTAACATCTCCTGCAGCTTCCCACAAAACAACAGCAGCTCACGTTAGGGGGCACACAGCTGTATATAGCCAGCTGATGTGTTCCCTGCAGACCAAAATACCAATTTGATTTAATAATGTCAAACCATAGGAGGGTACACTCTCACACTATGAATACTCCCCACGCCTTCCAGCTGTAAGCCCCGCCCCCCTTCCACCTGAGACCCCTCTGCCTTGGAATGGGGGGGGGAGGGGTGGAGATGCGACTCCATCTGTCCGTGGTCCCTCCCCTCACCTCGATGGTGTACTGCTCAAAGATGCGCAGCTGCAAGAAGATGTCCAGCTTGATCTTGCGTTCGTGGAACAGCTCCTCCATCTGGCCCTGGGCCTCGTCCAGCTGCTGCAGTACGCCCTCGATGTGAGCGATGGAGCTACCGTGGGGCAACTTGTTGCTGGACATCGCCGAGTCTCTGCGGCACAGGAGGCACACAGAGTGATTAAAGGCCAGGAGGACACCTTAGACAGGAAGTCAGCAGGAGCAGGAGTGACGGTGACAGGAAGTGGTCGAGATTTAGGCATCGGGTGGCAGCGCAGGGAGCAGGACACTGACTGCCTGGAGCAGTATGAAGTGAATTCATTTATCGGTGTGAAAAGAAAACTAGAGCGATGGATTAGTGTCACAGTTGAGGTATTCAATAACAGCAAAGGCCCAGAGTTGATATTTACAGTTTGAAGTCAATGAAAAACAGACAGGCCAAAAAAAAGGCACATGTAACCCATTCAGGGGACTCTTGATCAAGAGTAGTGCATTTCAGTGCTGATACTGCAATATAATTCTGCTTCTAACGAGTCCAGAAACTGACGTTTCGCAAAAGGAGAGAATTAAGTATCCCTTCCATAGATAATCCAAGAAATCACCTGCCAGCCTTTCAAATACCCCACACAGGGTGTGCCTTTCAGTATCGACAATGCCTTCTTTTGTACAGACATTGTCCAGGGTACATTAATCATCTGATTGGCTGATGACTGCAGTGAGATCTCATGATAGCTCTCATTACATCGACTGCATTCCTGTTGTGTGGAAGCCAGCACTGCAAGGCCAGCCCTGACAGAGACATATAACCCCATTTAGCTTTAATAAAACATATAAAATAACAGCAGCATTCAACAGATTAAGTTAAAGGAAATAGCATTGATATATACTGCTTATATGTGTTTGGAATATTGCTGGAAATGATTTCACCAGTAGCAACAAATAACAAGGTATACACCTTCTCTTATGTCCACAGCAGAGAAAGCTGACATTTTATAGAGTTTTCCATCAAACTGATATAAACAGTACAATGCAAGTAGCCCATTTAAAAAATATATGCTACATAATAATCCAAGACTCCCATGGAGCCAAAAACTGCATCAAGGTGCTTAAATTTATCTCAGGGTGCTTCCAGAGAAGAAGAAAAAAAGACACTGCCCTATACTCTAAATCATCTTGTACACTTTTCTTACTGCTGGTCTGAAATAATAACCCAATTGCTGGAAAAATTAGCTATGATCCGACACACTGATCAGATAACTCCCATGGGTGGTCACTGTCAGCTGGTGGACACCTACACCGCCCCCTAGTGGACGGCCTCTATGGCTGATACCTACACCGCCCCCTAGTGGACGGGCTCCATGGCTGATACCTACACCGCCTCCTAGTGGACGGCCTCCATGGTTGATACCTACACCGCCCCCTAGTGGACGGCCTCCATGCCAAGTACCTCAGCTGCTGGATGAGGTCCTCTCCCTCCTTGATGACGTTAAGCGTGGCCTCCAGCGTGGCTGTCTGATGCTGCTGAAACTGCTTGATGAGATCCTGAACAGAGTCCACAGAGTCTGAGCACACCTCCTCCAGGAGCTCCTTCTGCAGGTCCTCCATCCATGTCCAGAGCTGAGGAGACATTCAAAATGGTCACGTCAGCAAGCCCAGTCAGGGTGAACCAGGCATGACACATGGGCAGGTAGCAACAAATTTTAGCAAAGCACTTCAGAATTTTAAGGTAGTCTACATTGGTAAGCTGATGTAAACATTTGAACATACCGGTTAACCTTGTTCTAAAGACGTACCAAACCTCACTCAAATGACAAATGTCAAAAGTAGGTTTAAGCATAAAATTAGCCAGTCCCAGAACAATGACTTGGCATGCAACCTGATACGCCGAATTTTAGAAAAAATTTTACATTGTCTTTTTCTTGGTCGGGGGTGTCATCAATTTTCATGGTTAAGGTTAGCACTAGAATCATTAATAGGGTTAGAGAAGTTAACAGTAAAAATATGTGGGATTTTTCTAGCAATGGCTAGAATTTCTCTGCCCACAGAGGAGCTGGTAGGCTGCTGACAAGCTGTTATTCCTTACAGTCTACTGGTACATATCTCCTATTGGCCAAATCTACTGGAAAATGTCTCTTTCTGTCAATTAAAATGACAATAAATCTCAGCTTTACATAGTACATCACATCCATTACATCGGCCTCTGCATAAATTACAAGTTTATGTATTTACATTTTGGCAAAGACACTCTTCGCTTTTGCATCATCAAAAACCAGTAAGAACGGTCTTCGAAAGTGCAGATTAATAATAGCAAACATAGCACACAAGCCTGACAAGTAAAATGGCACTTCACAGTTTTGACAGTGAACGTGTTGTTTTCTTATTTACACTCCAAAAAAGAGCAAGGCTGTGTGGTAGTGAAATTTGGGTCATTGTAAGACCAGCATAAAGTATCCTTTCAAAGAGAGCTGCTAGAATTTGAGCTGAAAAACAGCGCTACAAACCACATATTATTCACAGGCGTCTAAAGACCCAAAAGACAATTAAATCAAAATGCAAGTAACATTGCATTGATTTATCGATCGACCGTTCCATCTCTAATACACAATAACCCGCAGAAATACTGCCAATTTCCACTCCCATCAAAGATAATCCACCGTTTTAGACAAAGCTGGAATCGGTGCCTGGCAGCGGTTGGCGCCTGTTATCTGAGCAGCGTATTCTCTGAGTTATTGATCTCAAACTTGGCAAGGGAGGGCCACTGATCACTGACGGATTGCCCAAAGCTTTAACAAAAGCTTCTTAATCTAATCAAGTGAATTCTAATTAAGCCGCTCAAAACATTTACAGAAAACCTCCATTTTCCAAGAGCAGCACGGACGACAAGTGTAATATATAACAGGTTTTCAGACAGGACTCCTCTCCGTGACGTCTGAGGCAACAGAAATAGTTGCCCTTTCATCATCTGCAGCATACTAGGCCTCTAATCCTTAATGCTAATGCAAACTAGCAGTGGGCTTTCATATCACAAAAGCTGTCGCTTCTAAAACAGGAGAAACTGAGAGCAAATACCAGTGACCACAAACAATAATGTTTGTAAATTTCAGTGTTTAAAAAGTAGCAAAAGCCTTAAACCATGATTGGTGAGAAGCAGCAATGATGAAAACCTCCATTTTAGTATCTGAAGTGGGCCTTTGCGGTCCTAAAGTTGACAGTTTATGAGATTATTCTAGCCATTTGTCTTTATTAAGCTGCTTTATTAAGATTGCTGAATCTGAAAGTAATTGTTTGAGTGCGAATAGTAATATTCAACATGGCATTTCAGGAGCAAATAATGTAATATTATCTTAATGATGTGGGCAACAGCAGTACCCTAGACTCTAAAGTTGCCTGTAAAATATAATTTGCGCAATAAATCAGCCAAATTAAAGTTCACTTTCTTATGCTGATTATGCAACAAATATAAAAAACAATTTTCTCAATCAGGCAAATTGTTCAGTGAATTTCATGTTTAAAACAAAATGAGTCTCCAAAGCAAAAGGGTTAACATTTGTGCAACAGTGGCTTCTGTGATTTCTGCTGTTCCCATAGCAACTGTTCTACATGTCTGATCTGAGCACGCTCAGGATTACAAACAACGCTCTCTAATCTTTCTCCAGTCCTTTATTCTGCCGAATTCCTACTGTACATCTTAAGCCAAAATAGGTTTTGCAGGATTACAAAAAAATTTAGCATACTGTAACCCTTGTGTAAAACACAAGATTTTGCCTGGGATCAAACTTGCTCCATATCAGCTTTCATTCTGAGGATGGTGACATCATTTTAATAAAAGATATAAGTACCAACCTTCAACATAATGGAGATTAATAAACACCTCCAGTAATACATCATATCTCCCTTAATGCTTTCAAATTCTGTGACCTGATCACACCTTCTCATTAGTCTACTATAAGCATGTTTATTACTATGGAAAATATTTATATTCAAAACAAATTGTGGCACCCTTACAGGTACTGTAAAAATGAAAATAGTTTTTCCTCTCTAATTCAGCTCTAAATTTCATCTTAAAGCAAAGCCTTCCAACAGGCAGAAATAAAATAATTTCCCAGCCAATACACCATCAATAACCATAGACCAGGGTTCTTCAAATCTGGACTTCGATTCCAAATCCAGGCCTTGTTTTCAGCTCTCGCAGGTAGTTAGTTTAATAATTACTGATTCCGATTGGTCAGAGGCTTCACACCTGGCTCACAGGTAAAGGAAGGCTGGAAAACCAGCAGTGCTCGGACCTCGAGGACCGTGATTTGAATAACCCTGCCATAGACCAATAGCTGTAGGACGTGAAGGTGCATCACAAGATGTATCTCAGGTTGCGGTATGAGAGAGTGACGGACCACAGTGACACAAAGTCCACAAGACACACTCAGGGATCAACATTTCTCAAGAGAAGTGTATAGATCTTGTTCACCACAGCGATCTTTATAGAGAGCATATATCCCACATGGCGGCAATAGGCCAATTCCATATCACTAAACTGAAAGTTTCCACTAAAAGTTCTCCATCTCCAGTGGTGAACATTCAGAGTCCTGCTCTAATGAATATTCATCAGCAGGAAAATCATTGCATCTTTGGCCTGGAACATTATGGATATGCTTTGAATTTTCATAACCATCCGTCATTCAGAAGTGAGGCCTGATTACTCATAAATATTCATGGCTGCAGTCGGAGACTAGTAGAACTCGTTAGTACAGATGGGAATGAATGTGATCTCGCCGGTGGGAAATGAGCTGTGGTGTCATCACTCAGGAGGGACGTACACACAGCAGAAGCAGCTACAAGAAAGTCTGCTCACTGTGTATTAACCAACACCAATTTTTCTGTTATAAAATTGCAAAAATAAAGAAAAAGAAACAAAACGACATCGGGAGCAATCTCCATGAACTTTAAATAACACAACAAACCCTGGGTAGAGTGCATCCTGACCTCCAAAGGCAATATGGGTGACATCAAGCACCCAAATTCTCCAGCATCTTAAACGCATTTCTTTTAAAAATACGTAAATGTTGTCGGGGTCAGTTAGACAGGATCTTTACTTCTAAGCACCACTATGGGGACCTGCTGACTAAGCTAATCACTGTTACCTCAGATTATAAATGTAAATATAAAAACTAAAAATATACCACCCCACTTTTTTCCGAGACAAATAGAGGCCGATTCAATGTTTTGATAGGCATTTTATAGAGGTTCAGTCTTGAGATCTCATCTTTTTTTTTTTGCCCTATGGATTTAGACTGATTCGCTGAGAATTGTAACGACCACCACTAGGGGCACTCCTGGGTTAGTGACACCCTCCATCATTGTGAACATTATTAGCAGGTTCCCCTGTTCATTTCTGTGTACTTGACTATGAAGGCCGTGCTCACATCACTGCCCAGTTGACAGCCAGCGTTTCCACAGCCTTCCAGAAATGCGAATTATTTAGCTTTCTGTTCACTCAGCAATCTGGATAACTCCTAGGCTCATTGCAGCCTGACATGCGCACACACTGTGTATGAGCTGCTTATTATCAGAAAAACACAGGATCTGAATTCAAAAGGAAGTGACTGATACATTTTCAGCTCCATTTATTGCAATTTATTTCTGGATCACAAAAAAAGATCAGTACTAAAAATCATAAATACATTCTCTGGGAATGTAAATGTAGAAACTGTAGTTTCTGCTGTTTTAGATTTACAGAACATTAATACACCGCTGTGTCTCCATGGCGACCATGAGATTTTCCCAAGTGGTGAAATTCCCTCAAGCTGACAAGGCGACCCCGCGCAGAGTGAATTCAGACAGGGAGTCTGCGGCCTCTGCCTCCTAGCTGGCCCTCGGCCCTCCCTTCTGAGGGCTGATCTGAGGTGATTCTTGGCACCGGTTGCTCATGCGTCCTGCAGGAGCTAAGCTCTCAAAGTCGCTCTGGGGAAGGCCTGCCAAAGCCACACGCTAAAGCTACCAGCAACGTTTTTGGGCCCCCGTATCCCAAAAACTTTACTCTCCTGCTCTTCCTGAGGGCGCCGGTATCCCAAAGCCTGGCATGGTTCCATTCCTACTGTATTCAGAAAGTGGTATTTTCCAAGCTTTTACATGCAGGGTGGGGGGGGGGGACAAACTGTCAGCTTATATGGCCGCTAACTCAACCAAATCCCATGCTTGATCCCTCTTATTCGCTCAAAGCAAAAATTATGTTAAAACCTATTTTAGCTGCCAAGGGCCTAATACACCATGTATGATCAATTTAACATAGCCCAACAAAAGCCTTTCCAATATACAGACAGACGTGGGACCCAGAGTACGGGGAGTCTACACAATAAAATGGATCATTGCCTTTGCATAAAGTCAGAACAGTGGGTTACTTAAAACATAAAGATGTCAACAAAGAGTAAAAGAATGAGCCAACGTAAAACAGCGATTCTTTGAGAATGCCACAAGAATAAAGAGCAAATCCATATTAACAGCTTGTAAGATGCAGTGTAGCAAATCTGTAATCCCAAAATGATCTGAGATCTTGTTCCTGATATTAAACCTGATGAAGGCTTAGAAAGAAACCCCCCACCCCACCCCACCAATCAAAAAATAGCTTTCTATCCTGGGGCCCATCGCCATACCCACATTCCTAGCATAGTTCGTAGACCACCATGGCTGTCTGAGGAACAACTTACGTTGGAAATTAAAGTACGGAAGGATCAAGGGTTTCTGAAATTAATCATCCCGCCAGTTTGAAGGAAATACATCCTTTTAAAATTCCACCTTTTTAAATTAGGAACAGCGGGCTCAGAGACACTGGAAGCGGGTCAGTGAAATGCAGTGGCATGATCGCAGGCCAGCGTCCGAAAGCAAACTGGCTGCATTCCAGGCATCCCTTTAAACCTGCCCCCTCGTTCGATGCTGGAAGACCCAGCTGATTAGGGTGAGAGGCAGAGGCATGTCACAGGGCAAAACAAACGATAAAACCTTCTTTTTGGAGACAAAGCAGAAAAACCCAGTCTCCCCGAATCCTACAGATTATCATTATCCGATTATAAACAAACAAATATGGATCGTTCTTGCTCACATTTCAAGGAGTGCTACTTCAGCACAGCACAACCTGTCCCCATGGGAGTCTCCACTCTGCATGTTTGACTCTGCAGTGGATCTGTGCCCAAAGGCAGACAGCTTCACAGCACACTGCAGAGATGGCAGCAGTATCCCAATAGAATAGACGCTACTTTTCATTCTGTTTCCAGTTCCTCGCATGCTTCACAGAATTCAATATCTACAGATTAACAGATGAATACAGTGACCATGCCAAGCCTTCCATCCATCTCCCAAACCATGAATGAATGTTATACAACAAGGAGAAATGAGAGGACATCTTACTTCTTTGGTGTGGGTGTGGAAGGAGACCGACATGTCTAGAAGGAGCTTTCTCTGTTCCACCCTCCGCACAAAGTCCTGGATCCGGACCTCCAGGTGACGGGCTGCCTTGTAGATCTCCTCTGGGTCGCATTCCCCGGTCTGGGCTAGCTGCTCAGCGGCCTCCAAGAGCTTGTCGGCGTTGGTGTAGGTGTTCTGTCCCAATTGAAAAACAACAGGAGGCAGGTTTAGCTCTGAGGCCCTTCAACATCCCCAGGTCAGGACTGTGTTGAGGGACCCAGATATGAATGCATCAAAGTGAAAGCCGGTGGGCCATCTGGGGCTAAGAACCCCGTCATCATAATTCCTGGGCTGGCAGCAGGTCAGACCTGCTTATTTTATCTGTGTGTCAGTAAGTCATCTGCCATCAGAACAGATTAGAGCCTGGAATTTGTGGGCCTGCCTGGGAAATCCCGGGAAAGGTACCAGTGAGACCACCTCATGAGGGGGATGACCCCAGTGCATTCAAAAGGAGGTGTAATAACACAGACTTAAAGGCAGGTGGCGCCATTGCTGGAGGAAGACCTTACGGGCATCTTCAATCACTGACAGGTAATTAAAGCCGTTGCTACATTTCAGTATATTGCTATGAGCCCAAATCAACAAGGATACATTTACAGTATGATTTATTTACTTATTTATGGCTTGTACAACAACTGCAGAGGAAAAAGTGTGAACGAAAATATTTAGTGTATAACAATAAATTTCATCTTATTATAATAGTTTTTCATTATCTAATTTGTCATGTAATTGTAACAATTACATTGCTTTGCAATATTAACGCTACAGGGCTGTGCCTATTGTTTTTTCCAACAGATCTGGTTTGATCGCACATTAGTGAATGTGTCAAACATATACTGAAGAGTCCAAAAATGGAATCCAATCGGGCACTTGTGAATCAAATTGTGAAGTCAGGGCTGATTACCAGCCCTAAACAATATTCAAATGTTCTTCAAGTAAAAAGATTCTAATTTATGTGGTACCACATATCCTTAACTTAAAGTCATTCTGAAACATGGCATGTGAGTTTTAGACTTGCCCATTTTTATTTTCAGCTATTCTTTTCAGTTGGAAGTCATTGTTTGTGCTCTGAATGGGACAGGCTGGTTTTGTTTTTAAGGAGCTATACCCATATGCTCACCAAATTAAAAGATTTTGAATTGAATCAAATAGTTTACTTGGGAATTGGAATCGAATTGGGGCATCTGTGCTAATACCCAACTCTACTGTATAGAAAATGATCTACTGCTATTACTTTGCGCATTTCCAGCCCAGAATTCTTCTCTCTTACTAATTTGGGCGGGGTCACTTTCAGGAGATACAATTACCTCATTTCCACCAGCTCTGAGCTGGTGCTGCTGCCTGTGCTGTATCGGTTCTCGCTTGGTGCCTTTTGAAAACCAGCCTGCATTTCCACCCGTTTCAAAATAGAACGGAACAGAAATATTATAGTTTTTCAAAGAATAAAAAAACACGATGTAACGTTGCATCATTTATATAAATTTGTGTTTTAGTCCATCTTAATATTTTACATAAAATATCTTATTTTCAGCAAGTACAATCCATACTATTTTAAGCTATTTTACTTTTTCTATGTAAAGGTTCCCCCGTCTGTGTGTGTTATTTTTGCTTGCTATCCTTTTGTGGATCGTGTAGTAATTCTAAAATTGTTTAAAAACCGAACTTCGCTGTCTCGTGATTTCTTTGCCACTCAAACACCATAATATTTTATTTACTTGAGCTGCGACATATTTATAGGCCTTCTATATTATTACATCTGGCCGGCAGATCAATCTTTTGTTCTTCTCCGGTAAAAAACGATGTAACCTTATTCCGTCAATAAGCTAGCAAGTTGTTTCACTGCCAGCATAGCCATTATTAGACTAACTATATCGGTTATGGATTGAATTTTCTGGGTATACTGAAGGTTTGGACGCCACAGCCCGTCCCGCTTTCGCTGACGTTACGGTGCCACATTCTGAGCAAAGCTTTTCCATGGTGCCGTGCTGAACCCATTTTTTCTGGCCCAGGTGTGGAACCAGTGCCGGATTGGGAAAAAGCCCAGAACCAGCACCGTATTGGTGGAAACGAGGCTAATGTGGCGTCAAATTAAACAGGCAGTGAAAGATGAGACCTGAGGTAATTTGAAAGGTTTCCTGTAACATGACATCTAAAATGTAATATGTTACATCTAATCATCTCCATTATTTTGTAGACCACCGACATGTACGATATGTGTGACTCTGATGAGAACACAGATGGGATTCCAGAGCCATTTTTCCCGTCTAGTCCTTCCCACACGTTGTTGGACAAGTCCCCAAGCGGGCAGCTCCATTCCAGTCGAAGGCCTTTCTTCCAGTCTGGAATTATCCCAGCAGCCCCCATCCAGAGCTCCCAGTAATTCTCTACAGCAAAACAGCATTCAATACCACCATTCAGGCTTATTCCGGAGGTGCAAAGGTACCCCTCTCTCACCAGCCCTGTCTTTTCTCCAGCTCTGTAGGATTCACTCTGTGTCTTTTTCTTCTTGGTGACCACTCCACAGGGCTTGTTTTAGCTCCATCAACAGATGCCCAGATTGTGGGTCTTTCAAGGTTCCGCTGGCCAGTTCAAGTCGGATCCTTCTATTTTTTGATGGCCAAGTATCATTCGTGACGTTTGTTAAATAACTTTCGGCTCCTATTAATAGTAGCTCTTTTATTTACACCTTGTTTACCAAGCCGTAGGGTCAGTGATTCAGTGTTTGCATACTATGCAGGAATAACTGGCTCCTCAGCGCCAAACCATGAGCAGCAATCAAGTTTTCATACACTTTTCTAGGATGTTCACAGGCTCAACTGCATTCTACTCCTGGCAGCTGGACTTTCCACCAATTTAGAGTGTCTTCCTTGGTGGATGGAGCCCAGATTGAATCCCATGTTCCAAAAGTGTCATTAAGTGGGTCTGTGTGAAAATAACTGCAAATTTAGAAAATCGCTATAATACTCATATGAGTTAATGCTGAATACAGATTAAACTGAAAGGCACAATGAGGACAATAAATTAGGCTTTTTCTACCAGAATAGCCTTCTATAAAAATGAGCTAAAGCATAACATTACTGGTGCTTTTATTTAATAAATGTATCATTTCAGTCCATTGTGTTATTTACAAGGTTTTAAAGTATCAGTGTTTTTTGGGAAATTTTTGATGTTCCCATGCTGATTCCACAAGTCCTCCAGTTAGGTTTGTGACTATGCAGAACCAGTCATCAGAAGTATGAGGTGAAAATCCGAATGCCAGGACAATCATAAATGCATTAAAATAAACTGAAGCCATTTTGTCGAGCCCCCGTCTGAATGGTGTAACTTCTGAATCTGGGAAGTTACAAGGACAGTACATTTAGAAAATCCAACGGAACACCAGAGAAGAAGGCAAACTGCAGCACGAGCTGGGATCAGAAACTAAACCCTAACTACAGAGTCACTCAGCCAAACTCAATTTCATTTACAAAAACAAACAGTATCCATAGTCTTCCTTCTGCTGTCCAGTTATAATTAATACATGCCCAGCTAGAGTAGGAAGCACTTATCTCACTAAAGTTATTTCAATAAAAATGAATTGATAGGAGGGATGGCGTCAACCATGTATGAAAAATTGAGCGCATTCATGTCCTGCCAAACTAGCCACTAGGAGTGAGAGAGGAACTGGGACACAATTTGGGAAAAATTATTTTTGGCTTAAAAATTCTGGCAGAAGTGTCCTGGCCATCTAATGAAAAACTATAAGCCTATCGGCGAGGCATATGCAAGACCACATCTGCTATATAAAATCAGCAGTATGGAATCCCTCTGTTCCAACTGCTGGCGTGTTTTATGTCTGGGCTGTTGTATGGAAATGTTGGAATGGTGCTGTCACATCAGTGTTCTTTCTGATTTATTGGACATTTGGATCTTGAAAGGATTCTGTTTGGGTTTTCAGAATCATGCCATGGCTATGCTGCTTCTGCTAACAGCAGGAATCTGATGGCTATATCACAGGCAAAAGGACAGTTATGGGCAAGCTCTCCTACAGCTATGGATAGAGGTGGTTTTATCTACTACCAGTGGCTGTCTGACTAGAAGTTCCAGTCTATTCTGCAGCATATCAAGCGCCACAAAGCTAAATTACGGATAACTAAGCCTCAGATACAACACACACAGTACAATCCCCTCAGCCCACGACCAGTGCTGGGAAGGTTATTTTTGAAATATAACAGAATATAGTTTACTAGTTCCCCCACGAAAAATGTAATTTAACTGTTTTGATTACTTCACCAAAATAATGCATCTTATTGCATTTGATATACTTTGATTACCTTTCTAACAATTGGGCAATAAATCTGAAAAGTCAAATTTGTCCTAACTTGCATTGTTCGGAAATATGCTAAAATAAGGGCACTTCTGTACTGTACATTGAAAAGATGCAAAGCAGCAACATGAATGGTATATTGTACATATAAGCTTTTTTTTTTTTACTGAAAAAGATATATCAGGACGCAACCCCTTTGTAATCAACAAATTTTGATTAGTAACTGTAATTTAATAAACTGTAATTGATTACAGATACATTTATTTTGTAATTTAATTATGTAATGCAGTTACATATAACTAGTTTCTCCCCAGAACTGCTCATGCCATAGCAGGAATTGGCTGTTTTAGGCCCTTCTGCTTGATATGTGCGATATATAAGGTACTACTTCTTATCAGAAGGCATGTTTTTCATGTAGTTAATGTAAACCTATATTCTTTTTGCAATTCATGTATATTCCGGTACTCAATTTTATAATCTTTTTGCTTAACTTCTTTTTTTTAAAACCATTTTTGCTTAATTTTCAATATTAAACAGTATGAAAGCTTTAACAAAAATAAATTCAAATAATATTCTTCAGAACAGGAAATGTCACTTTGCTGTTAATTGTATTTCAAGAGCACGCTTGTAAAATAGATTAGCACAGTGGTTTCTTTTTGTTTTAAGCAAGCGTTCAGGCAAATTAGCTTGTTTATGGTTTTGTATAGTTTACTGCCTTGTTGCCAACAGGGTTTTTAACACTGGCAGACTACCACTCCATTATGAAAAGGATAGAGCATCTCAGGGAAAAAAAAAGGGAACAACAAAACACAGTGACATGTTCTGAGACGGGACCATTGTAATCCTCCTATAATAAAACTGAGGGCCGCAGCTGTTTTCAATCAATGCAGTTGATGAAAATTTCTAACCAAAAAGAAAAACCCCATCTTGAGAGACTGCAATGAAATGCCCTGTGGTTCAAGGGGGACTAATTCACAGCAGCACATGACATATGTTTGGCTGGACTCCTCCGAATCGATTTCCAAGCGTAGTAACAAGAAGCAGGGCATGGAACAGATCGCTGGGTGGGGGGATGTACGGCCTGCGGAAATAGGGATTCGGGGGGGGGGGGGTCTCACCTGGGCTACCTCCTCGAAATCATCATGGCGCTTCTGCAGTGCCCGTGCCCGGTGCAGCGACTTGCCCACCCCCGTGTGCTTGCTCAGGAAGGCCTCTCCATGGTTCTCGATCCAGTCTATCACCTGCAGGAGCAGAACACATGGTCAGTCGACGTTTGGACCATCGCCCGCCCCATGTGCCCGGGCAACTTCCGAACGCCGCATGCCGTCGCAGCTCTTCCTCCACCCCGCCACGCTCAGCCGGGCCTAATCATTCGCAAGAAGCCCATGCAGCTGAGTTCTGCAGTCTAGACCAAGTGATGCGCTCCTGAACACGTTTGTGAGGCTTGCATTTCATCTGCTGTGCTTATTTAAAATTCAAACTTTGTCAGCATAAAACACGGAAGCGTGGTTTCCCCAAATAATTAGGAAAGGCGACTATTTGCATATGAGGTCATCTGCATACATTTTGACGTGCACTGGAGGGAAAACAACCGGCTACGGCTGAGATAAATCATTGCCCCGTGGCACTCTTGTGATGTCACAGCCCAAACTAAAACGTGCGGCAGCAATCAGTTTAATTTGTGGCCACAGGAAACAGCAGCTCCCAGCCCAGTTTTAATTATCTTATTTTCCCGTGTTGTCTTTAAGGCTGGCCTCCGCATCTACGCGATTTGCACGCCAGAGTGGGGAGGGAGAGGTCCGGGAGACCGCGTGCGCATGTGACCCCACACCGTCACGCGGGCCTGCCGACCGTTTTCCTCTCTGATTAATCAGTCTGCAGAAACAGGGACTTTAGCCTCCCGCGTCCCTGCAGCTGTCACGACAGCGGGGCAAGCAGCTCGAGGTGGCGCCCAGCCACTCGGCTGCTGGGGGGGGGGCAAGAAGCACCCACAGGGAGCTGCTCTCTCTGTCTCTTTTCATGATACTTACTGTTATTTAAAACCAGCGTTCAACCAATCAAACAGCAGGGAATTTTAACTTTAACTAGGAGGCCAGGCAGTTTACCTAATGGTGCACAAAGCGGAGAGTTTTCAGTCAGAAAGGCATTCTAAAAGCAGTACTACAAAACAAAGACTACTATTTTAAAAAATGATTTAGCTCAATATTAGGCTCATGTGGGATACGTAGCCCAGTGAAAGTTTTGGTTCAGAATAAACCAAGGGTTACTGGTAAAAGAAAAAAAAGATCTTGCCTATTAGGTATAATCGATACAACACCAAACCAAAAATAATGTGCATCATATATTTTGTGTGTGTGTGTGTGTGTGTGT
>JAODJW010000001.1:46908924-46938915 GCA_026777045.1 Hyperopisus bebe | reverse complement strand
TGCATACCAGAGGGCAACCCCCCCTCACTGCACATGCTACACCAGGCTTCCACACCGGACAGGAACTGAATGGAGAGGGGGGGCAAGATACATGATGTATTTTCAAGTCATATTTTTGAAGACATCCTAGAAATACACAATTACATACCAAATGTAACTTGTGCACATTTAAACAGTTAGCATATACCAAGAAGTCCTACTTTGTTTATAACTTCTTAGAAGTGATACATCTAAACACCTTTCCAGTGCAACAAAAAGCGATCATTACAGCATTAGTAACTAGTTGTCCTCTGCTGTTATTAATAATTCTGCACACGTCATTTGGTTTTTCACCTCCACAGCTCTGCATTTAAAAATGGATGACGCACGACTTGTCTTACCCCTTATTATTGATTAGGCTATAGCAAATCCTATTAAACAAACTATAAATCCTTTTTTTCTGCCAGAAAAAAAAAGATTTTCTCCCTTCAGCATTTTATCCTTGGTATTAGTATTGTTGACTGCATGGTTGATGCTGAAATTCCAGGCTTACAAACAACAGGTCTCGATCTTTACTTAACCCCCTTGGCCGTCGCGTCGCTCTCACCTGCTCGGCCTTCTGGTGGAAGACGGCAGACATGGCGAGAATAGTGCTGCGCTCGTCCAGGGCGGCGGCAAAGCTCTTCCACTCCTGGTCCAGCCGAGCAGAGATCTGCTTGATTTGCTGCGAGGCGTAATGTCCGGCTTCTGAGAGACGCGTCGCCACCGACATAATGCGGTTGATGTTTACGTAGGCGTTCTGCCCCGGGGCGGACGGAGAGTGGAAAATAATCAATATATTCACCTCCATAAGAAACCTGCAGTCCTTGTAATTTTAATGTCTCTGACCTTTAAAATGTAATTGAATTTACTTTCATGCACTGGTCATTATCTGATGTCTTCGGTATCGGTCATATCATGTTTTTACACTGCGCCAATGACCATAAATAAAAGACAGAGCGTTCCTAAGTATGCCTGATTGTAATTCTCACGTAATCTGAATATTACATTAGTATCAAATATACAAAGATAACCCAGCGCAGCTTTAAAATAAACAAACACCAGTCGATAGTTTTAAGTGAAGCACATTTATATATTTATTTTGCTAATATTATGGTCAATTAAGTCACAGAAATTAGCTGCTGTTAATACAGGCAGGTGTCTGCTCCATATGAAATGCATTTAACTGCTGAAATATGAGCCAGTAGGAAGAGGACAGAGTTTCTCCAAGAACTAACTGATGCGTGAGAATTCCTAAGCCTCCTTGTCTACAACATTCTCTGTCCAGCGGAGCTTTCGATCCGCAAAATCCTATTTTCACAGACCCACAAATGCATCCACACTTCCCTAAGCTAGTACTTCCTTTTACCTTTAAGACCACAATAACTCTCTACCCCACTTATTTTTTGTTCTTTTAATAGAAAGTAATGCATTTTAGTTATTCTGTTTATAACCCAACCAACATTAGAAGCACAACTGACATCTTATTCATTTCAATCTAACCATTACTGTCATATGAATCACATGTACTTAACGCATCATGAATCACCACTGAACAAAGTCTTCCTTTGTGAAAACCAAGCACGTTTTTTAATGAAATGGTCAGGTTTTCGTGTGATTAAATGGCAGTAAATGCACTTGAAATTCTGCCCGCTATTTGGTGAAACTTGAACACCGCTGGGTTTCAGCAAGGTTCTTGCACTCACTGCTCAACACTTTTTCTGAAAACGGTCATCATTCAAAACAAGGACTGACTAGTACTCAACATTACTCATTCAGTGCCACTCACCACTACCTATCACCAAGAAACTTCACTTAACACTACATAACACCATTGCACCTAGCACAATCACATCTCCCAGGCGCTAAGTCTCACATAGGTTTATATTTCTGTATTTTCTACAACTAGTGTCATATCAGCAGTCATGTGACTGGAGATTCAAGAGTAAACTCAGTACTGCTATAGCCAAAATTATGCTCCTGCTGTATCTGCTCCTTAAGACTGCATGCATAATGCATTGTTTTGGAAAAATGATGCCTAGGCGAATTACATCATCACGTCTCAGTCATCTGATAAGTGCTGGAGTGTGGGTGAACACTAATCACCACAGAAAAATAAAAAATACCCATAAATCACATGACCGATGCATATATATAAACTCAATATTATTCTTCCAGGAAACCATTGACACACAAATCCTGGCTGGTGAATTTTCACGGAATGACAGACGGTGTAAACATACCATAGAGTTCATGGCGAAGTGGTTGTGTTGAGTTTGGAGGTCCGTGGCATGCTGGTAGCCAATTCCAATCTCTGTGTGGCTCTGCAGGAACAGCTCCTTGTTGTGACTGATCCAGTCAAACATCTGTGAAGAGAGAGGAAACGATTTATGGTTTTAGCTTCAGTGTTTGGTTGCATGGGTGGCTGGATGGATACATTATTAAAAGGCAAAGAATAAACACAATCTGGGATTAAATGAACATAATCAACGAAGCAATGGAAAAATGCACTTTTGCAAAATTAATTTTCATTCAATATAGTGTACCTCTCACAGGTATTACAAAATATCGTGTTGGCTCAGGGCAAAATAATTTAAACTGGCAAATATGAAGTATTTTTTTTAACTTTTTTTTTAAGAATCCATTAATATACAAGTATCAATATGCAAGATTTCTGCCGCAGAAAGCTCACTCCTTTCTTGTTTATAATGTTCAACATAGAAGCCTTGTCTGCATTGTACACAACAATATGACACATTTCACAAAATGATGTATTTCACATATATATCAACCAATCAGAGTGCATCTTAGTAACCAATGACGTTGCCACCAAAACACATACAGTCATCATAAGTCATCGTAAAAAACGAATTCTCAAAGTTCTCAGGTAATTCCCCACCTCCTGAACAGTGCGGCACATGGAAAATATCATCCTTTGAATCATATTTCGAATCATACTTTGGAACCTTAAATCACAAAGAGACACCAATGAACATACCAGAATGTGGCTATTGAAAGTTTCACATAAAACTCTATTTTTGCTTTTCTCTTTTTTTTCGTATGCAAATCAGGCAATAAAAACGGGTGCTAAATGTAGGTCTTAAGCAAAAGCAAACATTTGTAAAGTGGGGGGTACCTTTACATATATTTAAGGATAAGCACAATTGGATGATAGGTATAATTTTTTTGTATTATGAATGAGTATTATAACTTTTATTTATTATACATTTTACAATGCATTTGATATATTTTTCTCTGCAGCCAAACAGCATCATTTCTATGGTGTCAACGTGTTTTTTGCCAAGTCAAGTTTTACTTGCATCATTCTATGCTGAAGCAGACCAGGGCCCTATAAGCAAATTAAATTGGGGTGTTCTAAACACCTCTAGCTTGCCAGATCTACTATATTTCTTAAATGCAAGGTTTTTTCCTTAGAGTCTGCAGTCTGTTCAATGTTGCCCAGCACTGACTGCAGTGAGATCAAGATCCGGCCTCCCACTGCAAAACCTGTCCTCAGCCGACCAGTACGCCCTGAAAATAAATCACTATCTGGGCCAGTCCTGATCAAAAATACAAAAAAAATCCTGAGGGGGGGAATTATAATTAAGGAAATTACTGCCTTCACCTAAATGAGGTCCTCTAGTCATTGTCACAATTAGTTCATCATCACGGGTTGTGCGAGGATATGAAAGATAACGCGGAGGGATCACTTACATTACAGCGCCTCCATTTCATAGCAGCTAACTAGCTAACAATCGATTTATTGATTCTTTGGCTGTAGCTGCCATTTTGAAGGATTATCTAGTCCTGATTCATTTCCAACTGACTAGCTCCCAGACAAGACTTAGTAGAACAGCCACATGCTTCTATTAATTTTTAGAAATATATTTTATCAATTTATCTGACTCTGTTCAGGTGAAACACCAAGAGTGTGAATGGCCAGTCAGGACTTCAAAGTCAACAGCAGCATCCCATGTAGAGTCTATAAAAAGTAGCCTAATGTGTGTCACCAGGGAATGTGATGAAATTACCCAGCATGCTAGGTGCTCACAGCCTTTGGATGTCTCCTGCGGTCTTTACTGGGACCGTTCCGTTACATTTCCAGACAATAGTAGTTCCTGACACTACTTCATTAATCTTTATTAAATGCTACTTTAACAGTGTTATTACCATTATGGGGGACCCCTCTGTTTTGTATGCACCCTTCTAACCCAAAGCGCGATGAGGTGGCTTGTGGGAAACCATAATAAGTATCTCTGCAAGCATCTGGGCAGCATACAAATTAGAAGGGTTTATTTAGATAAAAGCAATGCAGCTAGTATTATGGAAAAGAGTAATAGTGAATGAATACCAATTCATCCACTCACACATCCCAGTGTACTTAAACGGTATAAACATTTCCATGGAACAGTGGATTACATACTGTTGAAAACCTTATAAATTTAAATGTTTTGCATGTTTGCACTTGTATATCCCGACTAAATATTTGTCCTCTAAGGCAGAAATATTTATGATAAGCATCCAAAACATTTCAGAAAGTCATGTTATTATTAAACTACTTGAAATTCTCGTTTAATTTAACAAGGTAAAGCAAAACTACTGTCATTAAAACATTTAGGATAATCACTTCTATTTCTAAGACATAAACAAAATTAACAAGACTCCATCCAATGTAGCTGCAAATGGTCAATTCAAGTAAAAATAAGTTAAGGGATGTATACAGAATTGCCTGAAAAATATCAGTAAATCCCTTTCCACAGAGATGAACAAACCTCACACCAAGGAGAGTATAAAAATACATCATCGCTACGAAAAATACAATAATGGAATTCTATTTTTCATGGCAATCAATGCAATACCTGCCCAATACAGAGTATTGTGGCGTTAGCTAAACACCTGAATAACACACCATTCACATATCAATTGCCAGAAAACATTGTGCGGCCATAATTATTTAATTCACCAATCTGCTTCCTGTAGAGACTCAGCACAAGGCGGGGAGGGGGGGGCACTTCGAAAGACACCCTCACTCATCATGCTTGTCGTTCTCTAGAACAATGTCACCGGTTGCTGCCTTATGTTCAGAACATCTGTGAGGACCTGATGAATGCCTCCGTTCCCAGCTACACAACAGTATCGCTCTTTGGGTTTGGCCGTAGTCTGAACTTTCCTCTTTATAAAATACAATTCACTTTACTTAACAGGCATGGAGTAATCTCAAAATATACTTGCATTTTTCCCATGGCACCTATTACCCTAAAACTGAATTGGGTTGGAATTTTCATGTCACACGTTGCATGAAGTCTTTATACTTTTCCGAGCTTAGTATTCATCTTGTCTGGGTAAAAATGGGGATTCGATTAATAATAGATTACTAGCCATGCTTTTTGTTGCTTTATTAATGCTGCATCTTTCGCTTCGCCTCCGGCACTATCCCTCCTGCCTCGCTATGGCCGTCTTAAGTGTTTTTAAATTAAGGAACCTCCTAAGATTATAAGACCCTATGACAAAGCCATCTTCCATGGTTATGTCACCCACAGTCAACGCCATCCCGCCACGGGGCCTAAACGGACATCCAATCCCTGCTGTCTTCGCACTCTTCTCAGACGTGTCTGCTCCCCGCCGAATTCTGGTCAACCTAGTTGAGCCAATCAGGTTTCTCGTGGACTCCCCGCCGTAACTGGATTAATTCCCACAGGTGTCAGGGGTAAATGGCCATTACAGCGGCTCCGCAGAGCTAAAGACATCCGGCAGAGGGATGACCGCTTAGAGACACGACTGTTTTAACTGCCCAGGGGGGGTAGGGGGGGGATTCCATTGAGAGCTGATGGAAGAGTCCCTTAATTTCTACAGTTACGGTAAATCACATTAAAACTGACAGTGCCATTCCCACTATAACCATAATACGCCAATTTATATCTTAAGCTTAAATTTAGATTTTACCCGACATGCTGTTTTTACAGAGATATTTTATTTGAGTAACTGAAGTTGACCCCAAAGGGTGCCAGCCTAGTGCCTGGTCCCTGTTAGGAATTTTTCTACCTGCTTTCTATCTGGCTTATAAGTGTCCCTCTTATCATGGTCCATACCAAAGTGCCCCCCCAATCTGATGTATAATCACACCCCCCCCATCTGGTTTATAAATGCCCCACCCCCAACTGGTTTTGTAAGAGTCCCTCATATCATGGCTCATATCAAAATGTCCTCCATCTCGTTTTTAAGGGATTCCCCACCCCTGATCACCTCCCCCTCCTCCATCAAACCTGCCAGCTGCCCACCTTCTCGGCGTCCTGCTCGAAGAGCCGCAGCTGGAAGCACTGGTCCAGCTTCAGCTTCCGGACGTGCCACATCTGGTGCAGGTGCTGCCGCGTCGAGTGCAGCTTGTCCAGCAGCCCGGTCACCTTGGGAACCAAGCTCTGGAAGTCGGCGCCTCCGGAGACGCAGCCGCGGCTGGAGAAGCCGCCCTCGCTGCCGCCGCTGCCCCGGATGCACTGTAGCAGCCGCTGGCCCTCGTGGTCCAGCTCCTCCACCGGGGCCTTCATCACGCGCTTCTTCAGCTGTGCGTGCTCCTCCATGAGCCGCCGCGAGTCCTCCACATCCACCGGGAACTCCTTCTTGGCCAGCATCTCCTGCAAGTCCTCCAAGCGGGACAGCAGGTGCACGGCGCTCCCGATGAACTCCTCCAGCGACACGCGTAGCTCCATCCACTCCTCGTGGTCGTACTCCAGCGAGCCTTCGAAGTCGTCAGTCAGTTGAGAGGGGTCCACCAGCTTCGTCAACCCCTCCACTGAAACCATGCTGGTCTGTCACGACACAGCAGGAACAGAAGATTGGCTGAAGCTTTGGTGTAGATGCTAAGGTGACCTGAAACTAGCTAACGTCTAGCACTTACCAATTGCTCACAAAACTGACACATAAACCAAGCAATGGAATTCTGTAGCTTAACAGAAATTACATTATTTAGAATAATTTTATAAATATATTATTTATTTCTCTTCAATGCTCTTTATCCTGTGTTTGACAGATGACTAAATGTCTCTTTAAGAACACTGATTTGAAATGTTGGAATAAAAAAAAAAAAAGACTAATTAGCAAGGCTTCACCAGTATGGGTAAACGGACTAACAAGCTAGGCATGTATGGTAGACTGTGTAATTAGACAGTTTAAATGGGCTATTTGTGAATGTCTGCCAAATGACAAATAAACAATGTAGAAAAAAAAACGCCTAAATAAATAAGGATCTCTGGGTCAAAGCCCTGTTGTCAGCACACTTGTGGCAAGCTCACTTCAAAGGTGAATTTGGCACTGCCAAAGTTGGTCTTCTGCTTCTGCCAGAAGTTGTCAGGCTTGATGATGAGGGCCACGCAGATCTCGGCGGGGAAGGTCTCCTGCAGGGTCTTCAGCAGGGGCTTGATCAGGTCCCACTTTGATCCGCGCATGTCGATGATCACGGTGAAGCCCCTCTTGCACACGTCCTCACTGTGAGGGATACAGGAAGGAGGTGACGTCACTGCCAGCACTCAGTCCCCCGTAGGCTGGGAGGCCCCCGTTTCGGGGGGAGCGCTCTAAGGATAGGGCAGAATTCAATGGCCCTGATATACACCGCAGGTGTTTATGGTGAGTGAATAAATTAAAGTGGAGTCAAACCAGTCAGATTTGGCTCAGTTTTTAAAAACAAACACCTGCAACCCAATTACCTCAACTAGTGTTTATTGAAAACCCCAAGACATAAATTTCCACATATAACTTTTATAAAGGCTGCCTGTACAAATTCAATTAATCCATTGCTTTTTATTAAAAATCTCCCAAACAGTGATCCCATCTTATACTTATAATAATACAGAAAATTAATAATAAAAAAACAAGGTTAGGAGGCTCTGTTACTACTGGGATTCCTTTCTTGGCCCAGTTTTCCGTGGGACCACGTGCCCACCACAACTGAAAGATAAAAATATGGTGTAATTGCTTTTCTCTGCATCGCACCGGAGGGGAGCCCTCCCAAACACATCCCGTATGAGCGCAGAGCCATTCTTGGTTCTGCTGTGAGGCAACGGGTATGCTTGACAAAAACAAACCAAAAACAGGCACAGCGTACGCAAGCTTGTAGGGACTCCAACAACAAAGGCAGCCTCATTAGTCCGTTCATTTCCTACAATTTTCCGTAATCAGTGGGTCACTGGTCAAAAAACAATCACGGCAAGTTGACATCAAGATTGGAGCTGGGGGTGTTAGCCCATGGCCATGTAATCCTGTTTCTCTTTTTAACTGGAGGGCAGGGGAAGTAACAAACCCCCCATCAGTTTTAAAGCAGGATTGGTTTGCTGCAGAGGGTAAAGCTCTCTCTGTTGTCAAACAAAATAACAAGCAAGAGGAAAGTCAGAAGGGAACCTGCAACGCCTCTTCCGCGTCCCCGTGACCTGGCATGAACCCACCGGCTCCCAAACCTGCCTCTCTCAAGCTCGACAGTGATGGGACCCAGGAATGCAAACTGTTCCAATCTGGGACAATCAGCAGTAATGCTGAAGTTCTCTTAAAAGAGGAATTAACGTCAGAACATGAATTGAATTTGAGTCTATAGCAATAAAAAACGGGTAGACATTTAAAACAGCTGATCAGAATAAATACTGTAGACAGCTAAGAAATCACAGATGTACAGGACATAAACAATCTATCGTCTATTAGGGAAGCACCTTCAATGGACCCATTACAGAGGAACGCCTTTGAATTTTACTGGAGACTGTTAAAAATGCTCATCGAAGGCAGTTAAATGTTCGGTAGGGCCTTGATGATAAAGAGACAGAGCCCACGTGGCAGTATCTGATGATGTCAGAGTCCGGGTAAACGCTGGATAAAATGACACAACGTCTCCGCTACAAAAGAGCTAGGGGGTTTTCCGATGAAACCCGCTCGAAACTCATAGTACATCCCCACCGTCAAGCTGTGCTCAGCAGTGAGAAAAATACGTAAGGGACAGATTTTTGTCTTAATGAGCCGGGCACCTATCGCTGGAGCTGATCAGCCCAAAACAGCTGATAACAGCTCTGCTGACAGCAGAAAGGCGAGATCTGTAATAAGGATTTCTTCCAAAGAAAAAGAGAAAGAGAGAGAGGGCTTTTGACAGGAATTCACAGCTGGCGTTGAGGGAGGTTGCAGTAGTAATGGTATAAACGCTTCATAAATGCTGATCAAGCGTGGAACCACTAGAGATGAAAAAAGATTCTGAAAGTCTGGTGAAACCCAAACTGACCTCAGAGGAGATGATCTGATTTATACAACATGGAAAGAGAATTATGATTAACTGCTAATTGGTTGGTTTCTTCTACTATCCATATGTATCACAGACCCAAATTCAGCTCCAGATTTTTTTTTTGATACCTGGGCACAGTGGACAGATATGTCACCAGTCTTCGGAGGTCCTCCTGCTTTATTCTGTCATGGTTGCTTCTAGCGGGGAACGTCAGGATTGGACCACCTCTCTTGTCACGACCCCCTGGAGGAAGAGAAGTCATAGTTTACTTTGGAGACTCACATAAACAGGCTTAACCCTGCAGAAAAATCTGTCAGGGACAGAGAATCTCTTCTTTATGTTTTAGTACTCCGAGTTTTCTAAGAAACATATGCTGAGGTCGCAGGTTGGCATGGTTACATGCATCACCGGTCATCCACTTGTGTCCTGCTTCAAATAATGCACTATTCATTAGTCACTAAGCTGGTAATTATTCACGTTGCACCTTAAGAGAGTCGAGGGATGAAATTGGGTCAATCAGGGTTGGGTGGCTGAGGGGGGGCATCGCCTGACATCACTGCTGTTTCCCAAAACCCTGCTCTCGCCCTCCCTGCAGCCTCCGGTCTGCGTGCCGTGCCGCACTGCATGATCGCCAAGGAAACCATGCGGTTCCACGGGAATGAAACCTCCCGAAACTCGGCATTGGGGCTGCTCCTTCTCTGGGAGAGAGGCGAACACATTCAGCAAAGTCCCAAAGCTGTCAAGTGATGAATGGCACGGTAATAAGCGTAATCAGACCCTTATTTAGTCTTCATCTCCATGAAAAGGAGCCTCAGAATTGGTTTACTAGTTACTTTCGGTTGTCTTTGCCAGCCTTTCAGACAGGAACTGGCTGCCACACAAACACATTGTCTGAACCAGGTCACTGACTCGAGCCAAAAGTCTAAGGTCCTGAGCCCAGGACCCTTAATCTCCCGATTGCGTTACTCTCTAAAAGAGTTGGGAATGTGAGGACAGCAACATGATCTGATGCTGCTTGATGCCGAACGTCCCAATGTACCTGTTATGAAGGTATTTCTCTGCATTTTATGAAATACTTCAAACACTTTGAATTAAAGCCTTATCCCTATTAGTCTTAATCTGGTCACATCCAATTTTGCCTTTAAAAAGTTTTCTGTCCACATTTTGAACCATTCTAGGTAAATATCACAGGCCTGGTGCACCAGAGGCCTACATCACAAAGCTGAATTTTTGGATTTGCAAGGTAACTTGTCGGATTTAAAACGGTCTGGGCTAAACACAAGTGAACTAGGATAAAGTCCGTTTTAACTGGAGTACCTTAAATCCAACATGTTATCCATAAATCCAACAAATCTTGCTTTGTGGTACAGACCACAGGCATTCGACGACAAACAGGTTGCGCGACATAATTTAAAAAACCAAGATAATGTCGTAACTATCCCCCGAATACTTGTTGCTTTTTTCCTCAGGTGCAGCTGGGGAGATTATAACACAAAAAACTGAAATACCCAGTTTGGTAAGACGAAAGTGAGATGAGCGTTTCCTCTCCTTATTAAATGATGGAAAAAGTCTTTACTGGAGAAACCTTCACTTTTCCCCGTAAATCTAGAGAGTTACTTACAGCTCAATAGGGCCGAAGTGAGATCCTCAAAGCCCGTGGACATGGAGTGGAAGAAACGTTGATCATGGTCTAGACCGTAGAACCCACAGAATATCTGCTTCTACGTTTATATGGGGTACCACATAAATAATGTCTCTTTTCTGCTTGGTCTATATGGATCTTTATCTTATTTTTAGACATATTTTGAACTCTCTGTCTCATCAGATATAAGACAAGCAAAACAGTAAAGTTTCCATGAAAGTAAGTACCTCAGCTCCCGTAGACAAAACAGCTGGCAGACTGAAAGAGAGCGGAGGGGCTGAGGCGGTGTTTGAGTGAACACACAACAGTAGCCGCTGTGAGTATATAATTGATATTGATAATCTTTCATTACCCTGGCACTGAAGTCCTTAATGTCAGTCAATGAACAGAGGGCTCTGCGAGACTAATACAGGCTTT
Source organism: Hyperopisus bebe (assembly GCA_026777045.1). Taxonomy (NCBI): domain Eukaryota; kingdom Metazoa; phylum Chordata; class Actinopteri; order Osteoglossiformes; family Mormyridae; genus Hyperopisus; species Hyperopisus bebe. The sequence continues at coordinate 46,927,591 of JAODJW010000001.1, read as the reverse complement.
TCTCTGTACATGGTGATCTTCACACTGCTCAGGCATGGACAGGAATCCAGGAGTGATGATTCTGTCCTGGGTGGAAGTACTCATACCCCATGACTGGCTGCTCTATACTCACCTGACACAAAAGCCACCTTCTCCTTCAGAACCGGCAGGACGTCAGATGCTTTGATTCCATCGTTCCTGAAAGACCCTGCAGAGGACAAGAGGCACAGCAATGAGCTTCTCTGTAATCTCATTAGTAGTCCAACGTCCCTCGACAGCTCCACACGCGACCTGTGTCCCAGTGGCAGAACTTACAGTGTCACCTAGAAGTCTGTCGGATTCTACCCACCACTTCAGGACACGCCTGCGTATCACAAAAAGGCAGACCAATTTCAGAAACAGTGCTGATGTTTTTCCCAGACCAGTGTACGACAACAGCAGCGGACAACATGCTCCTTCACAAAACTCATCTTATAAGCCAGTGTTTCCCAACCCATTCCTCGAGGGAACCCCGCACAGTCCACATTTTTGCTTCCTCTTATAGCTCCCAGCGCACCTGTACCAGGTATTCGGTGTTCCTGATTGGCTGGGAGCTGGGAGGGAGCAAAAAAGTGGACTGTCCGGGGTTCCCCGAGGACCGGAATGGGAAACACTATTATAAGCCATTTAATTTTTTGGCCCTAAATGTGACACATTCACAATGCAGTAGAAAATTTCTCTTCCAGTATCTCCAAGCTGCACCACTTCGACTATTCATATGGAAAAGATCATTTCCATGTTAAAGGGAAGTTCCCCGGTACCTTTTATAAGTGAGTGATTCTGTTACCTCCCCCAAAACAAGCATGGTTAGTTTCAGTCTGATTACAGCATAAACAGCTTATTCAAAGTCAAAGGCTTCTTATTCACAGAGAAAAGCAACCCTGTTGATTAATATACCATGTTATCTTTAAGCTTTTGGTCCAAGTACAAACCTCGTCCTTACATGGGTGCAGTAACAGACAAAGTGTGGCTCTTCATCCTCATGTTTAGCTATCCCCATTTGCCTACCACCACCTGAACTTTCAATAGCGGCCATATCTCTGAAAGGTGGAGTTGCAACCTTTCTAGTGAAAGACAATCGGAAAATATGTATCTGGTCTCCGGCCGGCTCTTATCGCTCATCACGATCTCCGTCAATCACAGCGGAGGGCAGATGGATGTCAGCCAGGGGGTACCTTATCAGTCGGCAACAAATCTACGCCGTCCAGAAAACACGCTAAACATATTCACATGGGCTTGCCTTAGACAAGAGTTCCAAGAATGACCCCAGTACCAACATCAAAAATAAAATGTGGTCTTTATTTTTATTCTTGATAAACAGCAAATAAAATAATGTATTTTCTAAGCAAACAATAAGGTCAAAAATAACAACAAAAGAGATGCAATGCAGCTTGATTGTAATCGTGAAACATGCTGTGTAAATAGTTTTGAGCAAGTTATACTAAAACATTTTTTCGGATCACCAGGCGCTGCTTTTTATATTTTTTGGACTTTCTCGATGCTCACTGACCACTCGGCTGGTCGGGTCACAGGAGACGCTTTTCGGGAATCGCCCCTCTTGTTTACCACTTTCTGTGGACTTACAGCCCTCAGAGTTTTTGGCTTTACAGACCACACCAGATGATGAACGCTTGGAGGGACTTACATGATGGATGTGTATTTCTCCTCCCTAAGCAGTGATTCAAGATCAGTTTTATAGTACTTTTCTTGATTTGTTTGCTAGACGTTTTTTAGGAAAGGTTAGTATGTCTCAGCTGCATGTATCCAAGTCCCTTTCAGTCTGCAGAAAGCTAGACAGCAGCCATTGCTCCTCCTCGATCCTCTTCTGATATCCGTGTCTCCACCCATCTTCCAGCCACCTATCTAGTACATCAGTGTTTCTCAAAAACATGAAGCGTCTGGGGGGGGGGGTCCCTGAGGACCAGGCTGGGAAACCCTGTAGTACAGCATCATGGGGAGTAAAACTGGAAACTGCAGGAATGTATCAATCAATCATTCAATAGCTTCGTAGATTTGAAGGAACCCCAGTAAACATCAGCCGAATGATGCAAGATGGTTGTTGCCCATAGTGCCTCTGAGGAAGTGTGACATTCAGCAAGAGGGACATTCTGGAGAATTTAATCCCTATTTTCAAAATAAAACAAAAAATGACTGAGGTGCAATATATTTAAAGAGGTGGAAGCCTGCTTCTCACTACAGATACAAACAGGATCCCCACCTCCCCACACTGAGATGGTTAACCCTCGAAAAGCCATGTCAGCTGACCCAGATCTGGACCCTGTTGGTTTTATCAGCCTACAGGAAGTCATCAGTGCTACTCCCTGCCATTTCTATAACCACTACAGAAGTAAAAGATGGGTTACGGGGACCGGGGAAGCCCCCGCAAGCTGGTCATGCCGACGCCTACCCAGCACCACCAAACCTCCCACTACCAGTTAGCCTCCCACTCGCATCTCTCCCCTGGGGGGGTGACTCATCTGTTTATTCAGCCCTCACCTCGTTCAAAAGAAAGTCCTAATCTCTGTTCCTGGTAGGTTTTCAAGGCATTCTTCAATCAGACAGATCACTGCATAAAAGACTGGCTTGAACTGTAACCCCCCCCCCCCCACCTTGTACAATCCCTGGGTTAAACTTACTGTCAAGAATAAGTGCTGTTCTCACTTGAGATTACATGCAGGGAGCTTTGAGACAAAGACATCTCTCTTTTAATGGGCTGCGATCGCTGATGGAACTTTATGCAACTATAATAAATGACACTCAGCCATAAACATAGTGCTGCTAATTCTATCACTGATGTGTCTGGAGCTGAGGAAGAACAATGGACCTCAGTCCACTAACACTTCATGCTTTTACAGAAAAAAAAATACAAATAAGAGCTACTTAAAGGTATCAGCAAGTCAAAATATTTACAAGATATAACAAACACCAAGGTATAACTCTGTTGCTGGAAATGCTAAATAATCACAAAAACATATTCGTTTTCACTGTGTGTAATATCACCCAAACAAGAATGCAAATCATTTTCAATATAATTGGAAAACCATATTAATCTGTTTTTTATGAATCAGTAAATGACAAGAGATGCTTTAATATGTAAAACTGTTTCTAAAATCAAAGGACACCTGTAAGCTTGAAATCACAAGGAATTGTTCTGAAAATTCAGCTCCAGCAGGCTTGTGTGGGCTCTCCCCCCCTCCCTGTGCGACTCAGCGGATCACTGCGCGGACTTAGATTGCTATAAGGACTCCCAGCCACAGGCCGACACGGGAAACTCCCACATCCATCGGGGGAGGTGGCTTCTGCCGCTGCTCTTTCTGCTCCACGTTCGGAGAAAAATCGCCAGTCTGTGACTCATATAAACTGGAAAAATAAACCTCTGTGCACTTCAAATAAGCTGCTTTGGAATGAATGCAATGCTACGTCGCGTGATGGGTGGGCCACGGTAAGGGTCGCGCAGGGGGTGGTGAATGAAACCGCGAGACACAGGGACGGGGACAGGACTTTAGGGACCGGGTGGGGACAGGAGACGAGCGGCAGCAGGTCACGGAGGGAAATCGCAGAACAGCAGGAATGAAAAAAACGCATGGATGTGGATGGGTATATCAGGGAAGAGTAAACAAACCGGAACAGGATTCAGGAATTCAGGATCTGGATGGAGGTATAAGAAAGGTCACACAAATCTATCTCCGCCCCCCCGCCACAGTGTCTGTTAGAATGTTGTTATTGGTTAGTGTCAGCTTTGTGGATTCCTTGTGTTTCGCAGGTCTTGGCATCCTCAGCAAATATGTTTAGGCCTAACTAATCTATCACAGACACTTTTTTTTCCATTTGCAATAGTATGAGTACAGAGTCAGGTCATTTATCTGGTGTCCTTGGAACATTCTGGAGGAAGTTAGGGGCCTTGCTCAAGGGCTCAATGGACTGTTATGCTGATGCTCAGATTTGAACCCGAGACTTTCCAACCAGAGGGACCGAGACCTAACCCATTAAGTCAGAAAGGGCCCCCCAAAGTCATTCCCCTATACCGCTGAGCCACTGTTCATCAGTTCCTCCTTGTTGAGTGGCCACACCCTCATCTCCACGGAGATGCTGCCTCAGCGTCATTGGCTCGAGGCCTGCCATGTGCGCATCCGAGTCATGCCCCCCCCACCCCCGCATCACCAGAGTGGTGACCTAGTTCTCATGGGACCTCTTGTTACACACCCATAAGAAAAAAAACAGGTCAACCCCTTCCCTCAAAGAACAATACACTGTCCAGGGGAATCAGCTCCTTTGTTAGTCTTTCTGTGTCTTATTCCTGAGACATTACCTTCATATTGATGTTTCTGACAGTAAAGATTAACAACTTGCAGCTTTTTTGTAGCGACGTGATTTATGCCATGAAGCCCACTGGTTCTTACCACACTGGTGCACCACAAAGATGCTTCTATTAAATTTAAAAATGAAAATGCACATTTTACATCTAAAATGTAAAAAAAAAAACACCATCTTTTCTTTCCAAACGCAGCCCTCAAACTAGCATATGTCCCCGAAGGAAATGTACCTCATTTCAATAGCATATTTTTGTTTATTCATATAAACACATGGTTCTTTAACCTTCTAGAGAAAAACAGTGAACTACTTTGAATAAAAGGGGTTCATTTGTCCCGCAGGGATGTGATGCAAATTGTCACAAAGGCCAACAAGGAGAAACAGTCTTTTTTCATTATACATATACAATTATCTCAGAGACAAGGGTTCTGCAACAGTGGTACAAAAATGTAATTTAAAAAACACTACGCAGATTTAATTTATGTGGTCTGAGATTTATTTTCATCAAGCCATATTACTTTTGCTTACAGTCTAATTGCACTTTCCCATTCCTTATATTTCATATTTAAGAGAAAAGTTGGCTAAGGACAGAGTGTTCCGACAGAAGTGACAGGTGGTCAGACTTCATCCCACCCAAACCTTTCATGGCCTCCAAGGCAACATACATTATAAATCTCTTTCTTCCAGAAGAAGACATCAGTCTATCAACCCCAGATTTGAACCTACAACCTTCTAATCAAAGACACAGATTAACCCACTGAGCCACACACAACAAAAAGAGATGAGACAGTAAATAAATACATTGGAGAGGTGAAGGGCCAGGTGAGGAGTAGGCAGCACAGGCTGAATGCGAGGAGGGAGAAAGGAACAGGAGATGACATGCAAAGGTCAAATCAAAGTAAGACCATAAAACTCCCAAGGAAGACAACTCCTCTCCAAGGCTATGAGCACAGGCCAAAACCCAAAGCAGCAAGATGCAAGGGAAGGAGGGAGATGCCCACCAAGGACCATACATGTATGGAGGGGAGGAGTGATCGGGAGCATGGAGGAGTATGGAGGGGAGGAGCGATCAGGAACATGGAGGAGTATGGAGGGGAGGAGCGATAGGGAGCATGGAGGGGAGGAGCGATTTGGAGCATGGAGGGAAGGAGCGATTGGGAGCATGGAGGAGCTTGGAGTGGAGGAGTGATCGGGAGCACGGAGGTGACTGGAGGGGAGGAGCGATTGGGAGCATGGAGGAGCATGGAGGGGAGGAGCGATTTCGAACATGGAGGGAAGGAGCGATTGGGAGCATGGAGGAGCATGGAGTGGAGGAGCGATCAGGAGCATGGAGGTGAATGGAGGGGAGGAGTGATTGGGAGCATAGAAGAGCATGGAGTGGAGGAGGATCAGGAACATAGAGATGAATGGAGGGTAGGAGTGATCAGAAAGCAGGTTTGGAGACAGAGGGGTGGGCAATGATCAGCTTATTACAGGAAAATGCTCTCTGGATATCCGAGGCACTCCCACTGATAGCTCCAGCGGTGGACAGGGTCCAGCGTGGGCATTTCCTGGACTCCGGCGTGAAATCGGCCTCCTGTGGTGTGTGGATTTCTCCACGGACCGTGGTGAGGGGAGCAATAAGAGGAAGTGACCGTAAATAAATAAAACGTGGCAGGCGATGTAAGATTAATGTATTACTTTTCCCCTGCCTGTGATCACCTACGGTGGACGGGAGGAGAGCGACCATTAAACCCGAGAAGGGGGTGAGCAACGCGTTACATGAATACCGATGACCACGCAGTGCAGGGTCGCAGCTTCCCACCCATCTCACATGTGACTCGTTGGAGCTCAATGACAAGAGAAATAGCACTTGATTAAGGGGCCAGCATGACCCCCCAGGGCACCTGGAACACCCTCATGTTGCTTTGGATCCAGTAATTTCATCAATTCTCTCCTCGCCTCTTTTTATGAAAACCTCCTTAAAACGAGCAGGGGTCAGTTAAAAACTTCTATACTTCTTATTAATTTTCTTAAAGCGACCAAAAGCAACCAAAAACCAAGAAAACCAAGTGAAAACCAAGAGAAACCAAGAGAAACCAAGTTTTTCCTAACCATTTAGTCATAGATATGCTTCAATGAGATATTTGCATTTCATTCACAGAACTATGTAATAACATTTTTCCTACAAATATTAATTGTCACTTTCCATTTTGCACATCGCCAATGTCTTTATTTTTAATCAGTCAATGTAACAAATAATTCAAAAATACCATTCATCCATATTCCCTAACCACTGATCTAAGTATAGCAGCGTTTCCCATCCCAGTCCTCAGGGACTCCCAGATGGTCCATGCTCTTGCTCCCTCGCAGCTCCCAAAAAAAAGTGTCCCGTCCTGGAGTCCCAGAGAACCAGGTTGGGAAATTCAGTAATATGGGATCACATCAAGCCAGCAGCTTATCCTTTGGATGGGATTCCTGGCTAACTGACCTATTCTCAAATCACAGTTTTTTGGGACTGTGGGAGGTCAGAGCAGCAGAGAAAACTTACGCAGGGAGAATGCAGAATTCACAAACACAGACGCAAGGTGAGGGATTATATACCCCAAACTCCCACAGTGTCACCCACTGAGGCACGATGCCATGCTCAAACAAGTCAGTCACGATGCATTACAATCCAGAGCACCAATGCAGCACATCACGAAAGCCATCGCAAGGTTCTGCTGAAAAAAACCTGCAAAAACCTTCAAAGAGACCCATGTTGGTAGTGCTGAAAACCACGCGATATTTCATCCCTATGAACTCAGTCTGCAAAAGCTTAAATTCCAGTTACTGGGGAAAATCAGTGTGAAAACATCTTCTTTTACGTAATACAGCACAAGACGGAAACTGATATTTGAACAATGTATGATACATCTGGTTAATACTTTCGTTCTATTCAGTCTCTCATCACGTTTAAAAAGTTAAACCTGATTAATGATATAAAAAATATGTTTTTTTCGATAAATTCAAAGCAAATAAATAAATAACCAGAGATTAATATGTTCACTGGACGAGGGCAAAGGAAGGACACACTTGCTATCTGGCTCTTGTGGGCACTGACAATACATCAAATTTATCACCTCGGGCACAGAGAGGAATGGGCTGAGCAATCAGATCTATCTGAATATCCACCTTTCCCCCAGAGCTAGGCATCCACAGCATACCATTCAGGCCCCCCCCCCCCCCCATAAACAGATGCTCAACTGCGGTCATTGGGCACTATCACAACCCTACGTGGCACAAACAATTAATAACATCCAATCAGACGTTCTCTCTTCCCCATAATGCGAATCCAAACCCATCCAGTGGCGCAGACGAACGCGCAGACGAACGAGCAGACAAACGCGCAGACGAACGCGCAGGCGGGCACATGCGCGAGGGGAAGGTGGGCCCTTCGAGAATAACTTGAAGGAGTACGATGCAATTAGATGAGAGGGATGTTCCGGGGGAGCGGAGGAGACGAACACGAGCCTCCGTTTCCAGGAAGCTCCGGACAGACGGGACACCGATACGAGCGCCTCGGAGAGTAACGCTAGGATGACGTTCGCGAATCAATGCCGTGACGAGACTCTGGACTCCCTCGGCCTGTCAGCACATTCGATTGGACAATTGCAAAAACCAGATGGGGTGGGGGGGCTGGGAGCGATGGACACATGGCCGACGGAGCTGTTAATGGGAAAATGAAGTCATATGGATCCAATGCGGAAAAGGCGTCTCTGTACGCTATTAGCACCGCGGCGTCTAACAGGTCTCCCGCATGCGGACTTGGGGGGGTGGACTAGGTTGCTGTGAAGCAGTCTGCCAGGCAGAGGGCGGAGCCTAATAGTGGCTTGCTCTGAGAGGCGCATCACCCCAGCCCACCCCCCCCGCCCTCAGCCTCGGCCATGCACCATTTACCACACATACCTCCCAATACGAGTGTTCAGCCGCCCCAGGGCCCTTCATGAATAACACACTTGTTATGCCAGCAAAGATCTGCCGTAACAAACTTAAACTGGTCCATTTGTATCAGTCCCCGTCCTGCCCCTTTAAAGGGGATATCCGCCTTGAGAGGCCATTGACACGCAACCACTTTCCATAATTACAAATGCGAAACAAGTAAATGAAACCAGCTCATAAAAGGACGGAAGATGCTAATGCCGGCGTCCTCTGCGGTGCTTCTCCCCCACCTTGTGCCCTCTGCCGCTGGGATAGGATCCAGCCCTACAGTGTAATAGGATCAGACTGAAGAGACCCTCCTAACCTTGCAGTTGATGGATGGATGGATGAATGGATGGATGGTTGGATATAATGCAAATTCACTATCTGTCAGGCTTTCAGCAGAGCTTCCTTTCAAACCTATCAAATGGCATGTTTCCCACTGAGTCCATCAGTTAATTTTCACACGTAGGGTCCACATTGAAAGTGACGCAGCCCATGCAGGCATTTTCCGTGGGTTCAGCACCCCGACAATCAGCACAGAGACGTGCACGGGGATATTTACTAATTGATCACAATGGCATTAATATGTATTGAGTGCCAGAGAATTATCTTCTGTTCACGGTTGCCGGGCATCATGCATATGTAAATTGTGTTAATGCGCACATGATTGTGTGGCTGTTTCAGTGGGGCAAAGAATCTCAAAACGTGGGAGAGGTAATGGAAATTAAGACCTAATGAGGTTTATCACAACCGATGAGGACTATGTGCAGTTTCACGACACACATTTGTTTTTGCACCGGTGAGATATTTTTGTGTAGCTGTCCTTCATCTGCTAAAATATGGATTAATGGGTTTCGTAGAATTTTGTACCAATTTGTACCTTTGCTTGTCACTAGAGCTGGTATGCCAATTGTACCCTAGTTGTAGGTAAATGTACCTTTTAATCTAATTTACGGTATACAAAAGGTCTCTGAGGAACATCCAAGGTACAGACAACATTACTGTACTCCGAAATGGTACAAAAATGTTTGTCATAGTTCATTTCTGTATCTTAAAAGGTACAATTACTTACAGCTACGGTACAACTGGCAGACCCTTGAGGGTACAGCCCCAGTGACAAGCAAAGGTACAAACTGGTATTCTTGTTTTCCTGACACTGTAGGAAGAAAAGCAAAGTATGACTTACTCTGTAGAAAACATTGTTGCTTGATCGGTTTGAAAAGAAGCTCTGCTAAAACAGTCTCACTGTACACTTACAATGACAAAGATATACTCTTCTAAAGACATTATATTCTACTCTAATTCAATGAATGGCAGGTTACATTTGCTAAGTTTGCTTATATTTTAACCTACTGGCTTTGAAAATTGTTACTAATTCTTAGAAATAGGAACACAAATTTATAAATATGTTAATACATAGGGATTCTATTAAAGAACAATTTTCTCTGACTGATGTCAGTGATGTACTTGAAATCTTAACTGTATAGACAATGTAAGGGGAGGAAAATTCCCATGATCCCCTGAACCCTTAGAGCCATATGTCATTCGCTCATGTTTCCTATGCGGAGACAAAGACGTGCATGGAGGCCCAGTGCCTGGCTAGACCTCATCCACTGTTGGCGGTGCTCCGCACATGTGCAACCTCTTATCTCTGCTGGGGGAATGAAAACCAACAGGACAGGCTGGAAGAGTTCCAGTACGGCAGGGAGGCGTGCTGCAGCGTGCTGAAGCTGCCCCCCCGTGACCTTTGACAGGGAAGTGAAAGTGCACCGTCACCCCAGCCCTGCTGAAGCCCAAACCCATTATAGGTTTAGAACGATGCTTTTCGTCTCGTCATGTTATCCAGCATCTGTGGTCCTTGGAAAATTGTGTTGGGGAAAAAATAGGAAGCTGATTTTTTTCCTAAATATCTACTAACATTGGCACCTAGATTCAAAATTCACTGATGCTTTCCTTCAAAGCGTGGCCACAACACCCAATAGCTTAAATGCACACTGCAGTGCAGGTATGTAAACAGACAGAATCCCCTTATGAACTAACTGCGGCCCGCCATCCAACGGAAACGCAAAAGAAATGCTAATCTCCACTCCTAATTAAGTACCGCAAGTAGCAGAGATGGATGCCAAGCTACCTGCTGCAACCTGATCTCCTGAGGGGGGGGGCAATTCAGCTCTCAGGGAGCTCCGATGCCAAGAATATGCCTGGACTGTCTTTCTTCATTACATTATGCCGGCTCCCCCGCCTCGATCTGAAAACGGGCAGTGAACTTAACCTGGAGACAAATTGCGGCTTTTAGCGTTGAGCTTGTCCTCACTCTGGTAGGCAGGGCTCTGGCAAGAGGGGAGCGTCCGGTATAAAAACGGAATTTTCCCAGGCCTGTCGAGACGACGGCCGACACCTCCTCGCACTACACTAGCTGGCCTCCACCCAAACAGCTGGACTTTTAGACGCCGATTCCTAAGTAGCATACATATCGCCATGTACCATATAATTATTACTCAGATGGACGATAGTGAACACTTTATCACGCTCAAGCTTTCCATGCTGGAAATAGCTGGTTAAGAAAAAACAGTTTTAACAATGAGGCTAACAGAAAAGAGTGATCACATGACTGAGGAGCTCGCGTTCCATAGGGTGAGTCACTCTTAGCTACCGGAGTGGATGCCCCTAGATTGACCCATCTCTCCTCTTTCAGCCTCAAGAGGTTTTGATGATCCTTTGATGAGGGTGAGCTTTTAATGATTCTGCTGCCGTTGGGCAGTAGACATGTATGGGGGAGTGAGACTCTTGTACACTTAATGCAAGTCAAACCCTCATCTCTCTCCCTCCTGCGAGTGTAGACATGTACACCTAACCCACGTCTCGCATACTTTCAAAGGAAACAGCAACACTCTCGATCTTCTGTCACAACATCATACCGGCATCCACACACGCGTCATTTACATAAGAAACGATACTGTCACTTGCCGTTCTGATTCAAAGCCCGAACATCTCAGCCTCTTACATGTAAAATGTGCGATCTCGAGTACAGTTCATCGGGACCACGGAGCAAGGAGATGAGAGAGGCTCGGGGAACACCAGACAATTGTGTGTCGTGTTGCCATAGCAATAGCTACAGAGACGGACCGCACTGATTAACAGAAGCGGGTAACAAACATAGACCTGAGTATGCAGACATGCACGGATGTACATAACCATTTTGGTAAACAACAACAAAATTACATCAACTGTTACCAAATACCAGTAATTAATTTATTTGCCAGAACATTTTCAAGGGTATGCAGCTTTTCATCAGTGGTATTATGCAGTGGGTGTTGATGACCAGCAGGAGGTGTAGCACTTAACGACACAGACTTACAGGAAATGTTATGGTGTAGTTGCTTTCAGCAGGGTCTGAACCTGAGTCACTCCAGGAAGATATCCAGCTATGAAATATGTTTAAATTTATCCATAAATATAAATGTCAGTTAAGCAGCTAAACATAAGTAGCTTAGTGTGGATCACCTATGTGGATGCTGGCGTGAGCCACCATCAGGAACCCCTGATTAAACCAGAGGGGTAGAAAGGTCTATAAGGGGCAAAAGAGGCAAAAAATAAAATAAAAAATCCCTGCAGGGGGTTCAAGGCACAGGCAGAAACTATAATGCAAATCTGCCCTCTGCAGAAAACCTCAGCGTCACCTTCTGATGCTGATGTGAGTGATGCTCACACACAGGTTTCTGAAGCAAAATGTCACAAAAATCATTACGTGGGGGAGGAGGGGGAGTCGGGCCCAGTGAACTATATAATGGACATACAGGCTGCAGGTGAGAATGCCTCTTATTGGCCGATTCTGATGGGCAACCTCATATGATTCTTTACAGGGGCCTCGTCTATGCCCCCTCCACACACACACACACACACACACACACACAAACAAACACAAATACAGCACCTACTACCCAGTGTCACCCTGGTTGTCAGTTACCCTGCGCCAACCTAACGGGAAGGGGCGGAGCGGGACTCTGCAGACCCCCCCCGCCACATCCCCCCCCGACCTCCCCTGCACTGCTCATCCGCCCTCCGGCGCTGCATGGTTTCCAAGGCAACCGATCCAGGCTCTCTCGTCAGGCATGGTCGGCTCTAAATTAATCGCGCGCTTCCTTGGAAACCGCCGACGGACGTGGGGATGCTGTAGTGATGGGGTGTTGGGCCGGCGGAAGGGAAGCGGGACTAGCAGTTTCTCTAAACAGTGTAACATCTTCGGATCGAACAGACAGTGAGAGTCAGTCACAGGCGCCTTCGGACGCTGCATGGAGAGCATGGAGGGACCTGCCAAGCGGGGAGAGCTTTTACGTAACGCCTCAAAGTCACTGGCATCTGCTGAGCATCTCCGCCAGCTCTGAGCGGCTCTGCTGAGGGCCCTGGGAGGGACAACCCCAAATCCCGCCACCCCCCCCCCTTCACCCCCAAGGAAAAAACAGGGCGTGAGCACCTGTCATTAATCAGATGGCAGCTTTCGTTTTAGCGTTGTGCTTCTTTTGGAGGGTGCTGGCGGGGAGACTGCAGGCAGGATGGAGAACGAAACCACGATGTGTCGATGGGAGGAGGAGTGGGAGAAGGGAGGGATCTAACAAAAAGAAGGCATCAAGGAAAGGAAACACCGGAAAAAGAAAGGTGTGGGGGCTTGGTGAGGTTTACATCAGGGTGTGGGGTCGGGCGGATCGGGTTCTCCAGGCAAGAGAGAATACGAAAGCCAGGTTCATGGTCGATAATGAGGTGAGAAGAAATGAACGAATGGGCTGGTCACCCCACTGTGTCCCATGCTGGATCATTAACCCCGCCTCCCTCACCTTAAAAACCATGGCTATTGGTCAAACTTCACACTGAAGGATGTTGATCTCAGGGAAGTTACTTAATTTGATACAGGGCAGCAGTCTAAGCCTTGGCCACCACTAGAGATGATGCTGTCAATAGCTAAACATTTAACACTTAACAAGCGTGTTAAATAAAAGACAGATAAAGAAATGGGACAGAACAACTGATATATAACTCCCTACATCCATCCATCATCGACAATCACTTATCCAGTACAAAGACATGGTGACAGCAGATATGAGGCTTGATTACAGGAGCCGTGTGCTGGGTCATACCTGCGTATTCTGTCAGTAACCAAAGCGGCCCATCGAAGCAGCATATGTTTTCAAAATCAGAGAAGACAGCGTTGACAGATACGGATTTTACTACAAGCCCGCGATTGTCACTAAGGTGAAGAATCACTTAACCATCCGACGACTATTCCCACGGGAATGGCAGAGGAGGGAAATGACTTAAAAAGACGGGATGCAAGCAGGTGCTATGGTCGTTTGTACAGGCAGAAGGAGGATGAGAAACTGGCGGGGAGAAGCTGGATGCTGGGATATGGACTAACTGCACCCAAACTTTTTCTTTTTTAAGCAGATAAGTAGTCTGTGTGTCTTGGGTAGGACAAGGTAAAGGACAGCGCTCTCACGGCATCAACATGCAAATGCTCGATCTGCTTCTGAGAGACATTTAACTGTTCAGATAGTCCTTCCAGCAGCCTTTTCTGCTTCCCCTCGCTGGTACCCATCCAACTAGAAGGTCATGTGACACGCCCTGGGGTGAGAAATAAGGAAATGGGCTTTTTTATGGGGAGCTGCGATTCAAGAAGAGAGTGTTACAATGCATCCCAATGGAACAAACACAACCTTGCAGAAAAACCCCACAGGATGTGGGGGGAGTACAAAATATAATATGGCTGTTTGTTAAAATAAATTTTCTTTAAACAATCTATATCAAGTAAAACCCAATTTAAAGACAGTACTTGTTTTACACAGAATTTTTTTTCTGCAAAAAAAAGCCTTCACCAGAGTCCACAGTACCCATTTCAGCACAAACAGTCGAAAGATCACTGAAGGCATGTAAATAGCTCAGATTCTGCATTTCTGCATTGCTGTACGACCACAGCCAACAGCAGGTCAAGTAAACACACCGAACACCCCAGAGCTACATCAGAAAACATTACAGTCGTCAGCAGGAACTTTACAACACCATGGGGATATGACAATCTGGGAAAAGAACACATTCAAATGGGATATTTTTAAAACTTTTTCCGTTCATATAAACACAATAATTACAAGTCAGCCTCTCAGTGAGGAGAGAAATAAGTAATCTGTCCGTAATTCAATTATTATATTTTTCGCTGACATTAAGTGCACTGAATAAATAACTCCCTGATGCTGCAGTGTGATCTGAAAGGAAAAGACGTGTTTATACTGCAGCATTCAGGGTTTGTTAAGCGTTTCTCAATTTATAGATCTGTGTCCACAGAATTCTGCCTTCTGCCCTCCTCCCAGTGAGATAAATAACTGACAGACTCAAACAAAACAACCCGGTAATGAAATTCTAAGCAGCTTCCCCCACCCCCCGCATAGAAATATGTCACCCATGCCGAGAGACAGAATACCATACATTATAAATATAGATAAACATACATGAAATGAGCCAATTACTCAGACATACCCTCAAACTCCACAGTCTGTCAAGCTGGACAGATTTAATTTGACAGGATGCATGTCTTCGTAAACAGATCAGATGGCACGGGGGGGGGGGGGGGGGGTGCATTAATATGACTATGAGGAAGAAAATTTTATTTCTTTATAGAAAAATACGGCAAAGCTCATTTCCCCCACACAGATTTTTTCTACCAAAAGATATAACGATTATTGATGTTTATGTCATTGCCACATCCGTCGGGGTGCTGTGGAGTAAGTGCAGTTTTTCTTTCTTCGTTATGCCATATTTCAAAGAGCAGGATTAGTGTCAGGAGAAGTAGCCGGAGCAGGAGTGATATTTCATTCTGGCATTAACAACATGCAGTTCTCCTAAACCGGGGCTTCCCTCAAATTGCGGCGAGTTCGACGCGGTGAAGCCAATAAAGTTGCTAATAGCAGCACGACAATAACTGCAAACACGTGGCCTGGTCACTCAGTGAATAAGTGTGGGTCCCAGCCAGAAGCCTTTTTATTGCCGTAGGGTCTTTGAATAATAAAAAAAAACATTTATAAAAGCGCTGAAAGTGTTTTATGTTCCAGTCAGCTTTGTTGAAGATGTGTTTCTGAGCCTATAAAAAAACACAGTGACTTGTCAGTCGCTGTTAAATTTCTAGCGTGTTGCACCATTTGCTGCGATTACAGAGACATTTCTGCCATGCAGATCCCCCCCCACCCCAGAAAGACAAACCTCCCCTCCCTGCTTGTATGCCTTTTCACAAATTAGCCTGTCATGAACGTGTGGCCTATGTCGCTATACTACACATCGAAAGGGCACAGAGATGAAATGTGTACTTTTCTTTGTGAAGAACATGTATGATCCACGTTCACTATTTTTACGTTTTATGACATTTAAATTATATTGCCTCAAGGTCAAACTTCCATTTACCTGACTGTGAATGACCCCCTCGTTACATTTTATAATCATGTAAAGAATTGCATCTTGGGTTTTACAGGCTGCTCATTAATCCTGTAAAACAGGAGTGCACAGATTCATACCTCCTCTCTGTCCTACGAACAATTATGAATTATGCATTACAGCTGCACAACATAAAAGAATCGAGGAATCGAGCCATTTTGGGGGGGTTCTCTGACCTTTCATCTGCTTAAATGCTGCATCCATTGGCATCAACTACTAATGCAGCTACTCCGCCGTGGCCCCCATCTTATCAGCAGGAAAACGGCCAAAAATGTACAAACCAACCTGAAAAGGGAATACTGCCGTAACCTTCTACGTGTGAACCAGAAAATAATGGCAAAACTAGGCACTATTCCTTAAAACGGAAGAAAAACACAGCCTTCTTGGTGGCATAATAATGCTCTGATTCACACTGGGGTCAAAATCCCAGGAAATGCCACTTTAAACTGAATTATACTGAAGTATGCTTCATTCTATTGCCACACAACACAGATTCTGTTGTTATTGGCTACTAGACCGCAGTCATGTTGCTTACTAATAACGCCTGAGGAGGCAACAGTAAGAAGAGGTGCAGTGTTGTGTATTTACATCACTAGGGGGAATGGATGCGGGGCAGCGTTTCACACAGGACTCAGAAAAAATGTTTTCTCTGCTGGAAGATCCACTGTGAATTGATTCGATAAACGGCTCGTTTTGGAGGCAGACAGAACCCATCCACAGAGCACAAAAAAAAAATGCAGACACCTCAACAGGACACAAAGCGACAACAAGACAACCACAGGGGTTCGAGTAGGCATTGGGCTCATAAGTGGCAGCAGATCGCAGGGTGGAGACGGACATACCTGCGTCTTTGGACCCGGTGCTGAGGGAACAATGGCCACTTAGGAACCATCCGCCCTCTGCACTGCACCATGGGAAATTCAGACTCATTAAGGAGAGACCTCATATTTCTTACCACTGTCGTCGGATATCCAACCCGAATCCTGGCAAGCCTTTTTTCCCTACTGGACAAATTAGGCCGGTGGGAATGGGCTGGAATAAAACCTTGCAGACAATGCAGCGTCCTGGAAATGAGCTTGACAAACTCGGCCTGTTCATATCAGCCATCTTTGTAACCAATGATAAACACACCGATTCCTATTTTAACTGACAGCAGTGTGCTTTTTTTTTTTTTTTGGAAGAAAAAAAAAAACTAATTTATGTCCTCGGGCTAACATTGATGAAGAATGACATAGCGGCTGGAAAACGTAGACAATGAGAGGGTGATTTCACTGTGTTTTGAATCGCTTGCATTACTTTTCAAATGCATCATGCTGCAAAGGTCTAACACTGTACATTTACACGCATCTTCCTTCATCGACGCCTGATAACTTCCAATAAAATCCTTTTCCAGCCTGCCTGGCTGAAATGGTATTACTTGCATTCTGACATGAGGCACAGTTACTCAGCACAGTATTGAATTATTCTCTCTGAGACATAATCTTGGCTAATCTACGCCCAGTATTGCATACCTCTAGACTAAACCCTTAGCATACCCAATTTCTGCCAAAGCACGTCCTACACAAATATTTTTTCAGCTTCCCTGATATTTGATATATATTTCTCAGTTTGGGAATCAAGGGGTAGAAAAGGAGGGTCGGCTGAAGTGGAAGAGGATTGTGGGACACAGGCTGGCAACAAGAGTCTCTTCAGTGCTGGCCAAGGGGGGGAGACATGTTATCAGTTTAGATAAATACAAGGTAACGTCCTAGCTGCACAGCTTTTGAATCAAAAGGCTTCAGTGCATTTCGTTAGTGTTCACAGGCCTAAATCACCATGTCATCGAAAAATACATTGTAATCAAGAGTTCACTGTGGTTTTCTCCTGCCACTCCAACCCAGTTCATAGTTCATTCTCATCGTCACACTAAAACCATGTACTAAATATGACTCTCTGTATCAGCCCCCTAAACTTGATGCACAGAGGTCAATAAATATCAAGTTTCACTGGCCATGTAACACGAGAGACATACATGACTTGAAGCTGTTTTCCTCAAGTGATAGATTTTGTATTGCATACTTGTCGGTTGTCCGACTTGGCAGTTCACTAATCGACTGCATAAGCAGATGAAATTTTCCTTTGTGATCGAAATGAGACTACTGACCTAAAGGGGTCCATTGTGCAGATCTGTATATTGAGAAAGGACAGACCAGGTCTAATCCAGGACTCAAATACATACAAACGGAGGAGGAAAACAATGTCCCTCCATTGGAAGCAGGTGTCAGATAGGCTTCTTTGGTGTTGCTGAGTCAAACAGCGAATGCTGTTTGTAATTGTGAGAGTTAAATGACTAACCTTGCCTTACATGGAGCAAATTAAATCACAGTCCTGTAAAAGACAGAACAGTAAACTTCTTTTTGCACACACTGTCACCCTAGTATTACTCGCCCAACTCAAACCAGGTGAGGTTTACAGGCATGTTTTGATTAGTTTATATTTTTAATGCAAATGATGTATTTCAAAGACAGCTTGAGATCCTTGTTTAAGGAATACATAGCAGAGATTGTCTGTCTGAATGCCAATGGAACATAAGTGCTAATAAAAACAAAATTGAATTATAATACATGGTGTGATCTTTTCTTATGGGGGAAAAACTGCTATACATTACAACTCTTTTGTCATCATTCTGACTCGGATGACTCGGAAAACCGTAAAACCATCTTACCAGCACACATGCTTTGCCGCAGATCGCAGGGAACCCAAATATTCCCACTGGGAAATGGCAAGGAAGCCGCCATTATGACGAGGCTAATGCCAAGAATGAGTCAGGGAGGATTTTGCAGGAGAAAAGGCAAACCAGGGGCAAAAGAGGACTTTGGGCAAATAGGCACCCATAAGCATACCCCCCCCCCCCCCCCCCCCCCCCCCCCCCCCCCCCCCTCCCCCC
>JAODJW010000001.1:46884474-46898964 GCA_026777045.1 Hyperopisus bebe | reverse complement strand
GTGATAGGACAAATAAATAAAGACTAATGTTAAATTTTTGCATAATGATGTGTGTGTGTGTGTGTGTGTGTGTGTGTCTGTCTCAGTGTGGGTGTGTGTCTGTGTGTGTGTGTCAGTGTGCGTGTGTGTGTCAGTGTGCATGTTCCTCTCCAGTTCCCTCTTGCCCTACAAAAACTGTACCCAAAATGATTTACATATGTTTACACTAAATTGCTTTGACATAGTTTTTATTAATTAATTCAGGTAAAGTACCAAAAATGGCAAAAATGTAAAGCCATTTTAGGTGTATGCTCCACTGTAGATGTAGCATGAAACAAAAAGTGGACACACTATTTTAATTTTAAAAAGCGAGAATTATATCCCACAATGCACCCTCTCCCTATTTGGAGATATATTACTCATCGTAAGGAATTTCAAGCTTCGTGAACCCATCTAGCATGCTTAGATACGGATATAGGATGTAGCATGATGGAGACTCATAGCATTATAGTTCTAAAATTACAAAAGTGTCACATTTATTGGAGAAGTGACCCATAAAACTCCGCAACGGGCACAGGATCCCAAATAGATCAACATTTTTAAGTAATATTTTCATCCCAAATCAAATGTTACCAGTTTGCTTTAAGGATCAGACTGCATTTTGTTGGATATGGTTGGATTGCTTTGCTTTTACTCCCAAGATGTCAGACAATGGACAAGGCTGGTACTGGAACTCAAACTATCAAAAAAAGGGACAGCAATCAATATGCGTTTCCTGAACAAGTCCCTTTTTTCACTTTGGTGAAAAAATCAGGAAAGCATTTCACGCTTCTAGAAGTCCTGCACAGAATGAAATGAGACTGGAAATGAGTCTGTTTGATCCCAGGGGAGATTGAGTTTCCCTTCACTGGAGACAGATAAGTCCCCAAACCTGCAGCCCGCAGGTGTGCAGAGTCCTCCAGCCCTGCCACCAAACAAGGTCTACGCTCCAACTCACACATGGGAGCCTTAAGCAGAACAACAGTGATTGAGGACCAAACCAAACTTACAATACCTTTCAACCATTCTCCAAGGGTCAAAATAAATTAGATACCGTAACACCAACAGCTATTACCAAGAATCCTGGATGTCTAATAAACGACCAGAGGTACCCATACTATTAAAATATTTTCATGTACTTTAACCTTCTGGAATCATCTGAGAAATAAGAGGGGTAACTAAGGTTATGTACTGCGTGGAAGTAGTTTATACACAATAACATACAAAACTATCGTAATTGCACAGAAACCTTCAGGACATAAAACAGTGTCCTTGATCACTGTGTCACCTACTATCAACAGATATTTTCAGTTGGGATTCTGATTATTGTAGCATCTATGCATCAAAACATTTGCAGTGTCTTTTACTCTTATGAACAAACTTGTAAAGCTTGTAAAACTTTGCTTCCAGCATGTTACTTAACAAAGCGCCATATGGCGGCTCAATCAGCTTCCAAAAAGTAATGCCCTTTACTTCTTTCAACTGAGGCGATACGGCATTGGCTGCATTCCTGGGGGCAGCAAGTTCAACCAGGGACAGAACATTTAAGGCAAGGATGGAGAGACTTCTAATAAACTATCAGTGCAAAATAACCCCCTCATGTCAGGTTAATCAATTCATAAACCTCCAGACAGAATACACCTTCATGGTAGAGAGAACAGTTCATTAAAAAAGATAATTTGAGATTAAGCAGGGATTTAAACACCTAAAATTTTGCCACATTGACCCCCTCTATCAAAACGGCTAACACTCAAATCTAGTTCCAGCTTTGCCATTAAGATGAAATCTGATTAGTTTCCATTACCCAATTACTTCTCGTAAATTTGTAATCCATCAGATAAGGCCTCCCATGAGGAGGAGACAGAGAGATGAGAGAGGGGGAAAAAAACTTTCCAGTCTTTCTACATCTTCCATCAGGTCTTTTTTACTGCATTTATTGTGCACCAATATCCGAACTCCAATGGGGGCATCCGGACTACAAGAAGAAGCTTGTATGATCAGGCTGGGGTGTAATGAATCAGCACCAGTGAACAAAATACTGTTTTTTTTCTATTACACTGAGGGACGTCTCTAGCCACGGCTGGCTACTGTCCCTCTCATCACACCTCACAGGGTGCAGTTTAAGATAAAAAAACATATCCATAAGTATGCAGGATTACCAGTTCTGCTGCTCCGACATAATGACAGCATTGAATCAGCCCGCAGCCTCGGTGTCAGCTGTCCGTTTGGTGGCGTGCGGGTAACCGGGCCGGACAGCTGGTCCCTGCGGTCCCAAGACAGACGAGGTCTCAGCGGCAGCTGCCAGTGTCACCCCAGAGGAGCCTGGCCTCCGTTTCCGCTCGCGGCTCAGGAACCTGAGAGACCCGTTTCGCGTTACATTTCAAAATTCGTAGCTGTTCCTTTAGCAGTGACAAGGCTTTCCAGAACACTCTAAAACCTACTACTTTTCTATTAAGAGGATGAAGAAACAGAAAAGTAAACTCGCCTAACAGTGGAGGATGTTTTAATAAGCCTCGATGGCTTTGGGGTCTCTTATTTTAACCACTAACATGCATGAAATGTGTTAGCAGACTGGGCTTAGTTGAGCCTTTTGTTCGAGTGGCCAAGCAAAGTGAATGTGACCTTTTGTGAATTTTTTTAAGGAATATGATAATGTCCAGCATGTGAACGTCTTTCTGTAGCTGGAATCAAACGTATCTGATCACAAATTAAAGGGATGGAAACTTTTTCCAAACCATAAAAAAAACATAAGGAAACATTGTATTTAGCCACTACCTCAAGACCCCCAACGCCATCGCTTGGGGAGAAGCTAAGCTAACACTCACCGGGGTTTGCTCAGATGTAGTTGGCCAATCAGAACAGGCTCGCTCTTTGTCAGAAGTACACACATATCGCCACAACCTTCAGGCTAACACGAACCCTGAGCACTCAGACCATTGTCCCACCTCCTAATGTCAAAGTCAACTTTATTGACATTGTGTGTATGTACAACAGAATGAGGCAGTAGACTAGTTTCCCCTCACCCCCTCCCATTAATGGCCAGCTGATATCTGTAAGAGAAAATGACCTGGGTACCTGCTGGGAAACTCATAGCATCGTTGTAACGTAGCAACAGCAGAAATATTTGGGGTATCAGATTTGAAAGAGTAGAGGTGGGGGGTGGGGGCAGGGGGTGGTTAAAAAAAATGCAAGGTGGCCCGCCCTTCTTTTACGACCAGCTCTGCCGAAGTGAGATGGCAGTGTCCTCAGTCTATCAGTTTATCTCCCAGTTCACTTCCTGAACAGCTAATCCAGATGAGGTATGAGGTATTTTCAGGTCTGAGTACCGATTCTGGAAATGTCATTCTTGAGGGAAAAAGAAATAATAATCTTAAAAATAACAGGTGTAGAGCAAGAGTAATATATGCACATAGATCCAGTGTGGACATGTAGCCAGTCAACTATCTGCAGATTGAGAAGAATGCTATGTGGAAGACTTAGAAACCCTGGCTGGGATTTTGCTCACCCTCTACTGGATATAGGTCATGGCCTTCCTGGAGATGTCTTTCTGACGAATGCTCCTGGGACATCTGGGAGATGAAGCACTGACTGACTAACCAGAAATCCTCCACTCTTCGTCCTGGTGCAACCTCATGACCCTGATATGTAGAGGCACCCAGCAAGGCCAAACACATCTGCCCCCCTGTCAGTCTACCTAACAGTCAAGCCCTTCTTAAGATGCATTTGCAGGCGGGTGGTGGGGGCTGGGGATGACTAGGCCTATAGTTGTCTGAGAAAGAGCCAGGTATTGATTAGTTCCACCTGTTCCTTGTTTCTGCAATGTGTATGTTTTTTGGCCTTGGTATCAGCACTGAAATCCAAGTCTCACCCATCCTTCTGTCCATTTTTATGCTCTCCTATCTGTCCCACCTCCTATCCCATCATGCCCCTCGAGAAGACCCTAAATCCCAATCGGGAATTACGTCAACATCATCTTCACAGAGATCCATGCGCCAAGCAGCACAGACGTCCCAGATCCACAAGGGGGACTTTCTGCCAACTGCTGATAACATCAACATAAACACCAAAAATCAGCACCCCCTTCAGGACCACCGTCAGCTGTCAGAGAAGGCCCAAGTCCCACCTCTCAAACCCAGCTGGAGAAAAAGACATATGTGTTATCAATACCACTATTCAATGCTACCTGTGTTGAGGAGCTCTGCAACAAACCTCACAATGATATACTCATATTAGCAGGTGTGACTCTAGTGTTCTCCATACCCACTAGACCGCTGGGACGAGTACGGGGATATTTTTAGGCACGTTCACTAGCAGTTTACATAGTGTGCATATTTGGATAACTGACACGGTGAGATACTTAATCCAGTGATTCCAACTGCTGAAACATCAAACACTTCCTCCTATTAGGCAAGCAAAACAAAGCGGCACCTACTTGGAATTAATGGATCAAAATGAAGACAGACATCATTTGTGGGGAGGCAGGCGAGGCAGAGTTTATGGAAATTACCACGCACTAGGTGGGGCAGAAGAAGGATCTGCCATGAATCACTCTAATCACGAAGACGATGTCAACAATTCACGTGGCAACAGTCATAAAAAAGAGCTTTTACCAGTCTTCGCTTTTCTACAATTTCTTTCAATTTTGCCTCAAAGTCTCTACATGAAAACCACCCCCATCCCACCCCACCCCCTGTGTGTCTCTGGAATGGGGGTTGGTGCATATCCCTCTGTCTGACTCACACCCACATCTCCAATCTGCCTGACTATGGGGGTGTTTGACCACAGATTTCTGCTGCTTCTTCGCTGCTTTGTCGACGACGATGCTTTCATCCAAAACACCGTGTTTAAACCTGTGAAACATGCCACTCTGCAAAAAGTCAGGTGACACATATTATAAGTGATCATCATTAATAATATTTTCCACCTGTCCCACATTCCTGACTCTCTTATTAATAGATACGCTCTGAGTTTTTTTTCAGTAATTGGGACCAGAGCTATGTTCTCTCTCCTGTGCAGCTTTTTTGATAATTTGTTTTGAGTGTTTTCTTCTCCTCCAGCCTGTGCTAATTTCTTTGCATCTAAAAAAAGAAAAGAAAAATCCCCTTGTTGCTTATGCTAGCACACCCCTTGTCCATGCATCTGTTAGACCACCTCAACTGGAGCTGTCTCACTCATTTGACAGCTGGTTATTTTGCTGGAGCCAGTTAAGTACCTAGATTAAGGTAATATACTCCAGGACTTGAACCAGAACACTGAAATTTAACCCTTTAACCATAATGCCACCAAGAGCAGGCAGGAGAGCTTTCTCATTGGCCATTTTACACCCTGATTCCCATGGCTTTATAATGCCACCTGCATTCTTCTGCAGTGAAACCCCCACTCACTGCGCCGGATGACATGGCGGGGAGTGAGACAAACCTCATATCAGCTGGATGGAGCTGGATGGAGCTGGCAGTGCGACGGATGATTCAACGTGACACAACTTCTCTGACAGCATCCCCGGGCTCCAGCCCCGTAAGTCCAAAACAGTCCAAGACACACTAACTTCCACATTTAGTAAGTAGTGGTCGAATGGTGCGCAAGATAAGGACGCATAATGGACTGGCTTTGTCGAGCTGCACAGTATAGCGCGAGCGCTGAGACCCGTTAATACTAGTGAACAAAAGAAAAACAGGGGAAAAGGTAGTTTTGTGAGGATACTGGCAACATGTATATTGATCGTATATCACATCATTATTATTCTCAGTGATGTCATATACATTAGGTGACTAATAAAGATAATATGTCCTCCAGTAGCATGATGATCCTCCCAGCCACTTTGTCTAACATATCCTTTCCGTTTACCTTGGCAGCAACATCAGAAAGTTAACCACCCCCCACCTGCAGTAGCTGAATCCCGGTCTGAGGTTCGAGTCAGTTTCAGGTGAGGTGAAAGGAGGGATCCCATTCCCCGGACACCACGGGCACTGACCACAGTGGTCTTTCATAACTTTGAAAGATGAAGGGGCATATTCAGGGGCGGGGTCATGGAGGCAACTGCGAGCTAATTGGCCCCTGGAGTGCCCCCTCCCCTGTCACTGACCATTTCAAAATATATCATTGTCTAATGAAAAGCTAGATCCTGTATGAATTATGGCCCCTCTTATGCCCCCCCCATCTTAAAAAATTTCTATAATTACCTGTGGAGGTGTGAGTTTTGGAACAGCCTCTCCTGATTTTTCACTGGAAGAAAACAGGCTGCAATTGTCTCATATAGAATATTTTGGGAAAATTAAGTTTTTCTGGCAGCCACTGCCCTGTCACTCACACATCAGCGATCGCCTTTTAGGAATCCCTGGATAATAGCTCACGGTCTGAGCAAGCGTGTCAGGAAAATGAGGCTGACAGCTTCCTTTCGGAAACCCATGGCCATGCAGTCATCCCTACAGAAACTACACCGCACCATATTTGAGCAGAAAACGCAATAGAGGAGCCAGTTAAATATAACTTCACATCTGTTGCTCATGTTAATGTGTTATTTAGACAAAGTTTTAAAAAAAAAAAAAAAACAAAAACTAGGACATTTTTCCATCAAAGCTTGAGGTTTACTTAGGTGGTGCCTGGACTGAAAGGAAAACTCATTGAACAAATGCAAATTTTGAAGACTTTTTTTAAATATAACCACACATCCGCCTGTTTGATGCCTGTGAATTTGTCACAGTTGTACTTCTCGAGATCCAGTCTTGGTCTCGAGACCACTCAATCTGATCTTGAGCCCATTTTGTCTTGATCTTGCCTTGGTCTTGGCCATAAGTCTAGAAATATTAAAAGACATATTATCTGAATCGATACGCAAATAAACTTCTTTCCCTTCACTAAGCCAGAATTAATTTTCCCTCATTGTCCTCGTGTAGCAGCGCTAGTTAAAATGCACTACGTCTCCCAGCTGCACCGGCGGTATAACGCTATTGGACAGAGGAATTCAGAAATTTGATTCATTTTGAATGTGTTATTATAGTGTCTGCTGTGTGTGTCAGAGAGAGCTAGAGCATTCAGCGTGGCAGAGGATGCACGACTATAGTGAACTGCACGCGCGGACTTAACTGAAAGTAGTTCGAATTCACATCGTGTGCGTGTGACCATGCAGCACTGTGAGGATTTGCTGGCTGCAAATCATTCGGAAAGACAGAACAATGATCATTATCTGCAAAAAAAAAAGGTCACAAAACAGTGACCTGCTATAGCGTCTACAGTAAAGAGAATTGTATGAAACATGTTAAATATAAGCGCAGGGTAGACTACTCTGGCCATGTTAAAGGTTGGGTTTCTTTCATATTTTTCACATAACGTCATTAATAAAAAAGTAATAATAAACAGTTTACGAAGGTGATGTTATCAGAAATAGTGTCCTTAAAAACATTTCAAAGCCAAATTTGTATATCAGAACAAGTGTATTTGATGTTGGGTTGTAATGGAGTATTTATATCAAGCATGTTTCTTTCATATTTATATTTATATATGGTTACAAGTAACCTTAAAATACATGCTTTATACCCATAATATTGAACGCTCTGTAATGTTCTTATGATAATTTATTCAGGCACATTCATATATCAAATAATAGCTCCACAAAACTTGCTGTAACCTAAAGTATCAATTAATTGATATGAACACTAATTTAGCACTGCTTCCCCCCCAAGAAGCCTCCTGTATGTAACTGTAATGTGTGATTGACAAGACCCACCCCCCTTAACCCCCGGTCTCGGACCTCACTATTTTTCACACCCTGGCTACGGCCCGGCTCCCAGTCACCTTACGTCCCATCAGGAAGTGGTACGTTCCTTTCGGAGACCTGCTCACAAGGTATCTTTTTCACTCATCCATCATCAACTGCCCCTGTTATACCGGACTGTTTTAAACATTGGTGGTAGTGTTTATTGTTCAGTGTTGATTGTTAGAGTTGTAATTTACTATCACCGCCAGGGAGCTGGGGGAAGGCTTTGTGTACCTGATTTCATTATATTGTGTGTTTTTTAAATACATCTGCTTAGAGCATGTGAAGATTAAAGTTTTTCAATAATAGGGTCTTTTGGAATTACATAAATGAAAATACAGCCCCAATAAGGGTTCTCTACCAAAAATAGTCTAAATTCTGATATTGAATTTTCAAGTCTTGGTCTTATTTTGGTCTTGATTAAAAGTCTTGATCTTGTTTTGGTCTTGGTTGGGATGGGTCCTGGTCTTGACTTGGTCTTGAGTTGAATGAGCCTTGATCTTGTCTTGGTTGGGATGGGTCCTGGTCTTGACTTGTTCTTGGGTTGAATGAGTCTTGATCTTGTCTTGATCTCAAAACAGATCAACAAATCACTGGAATTTCTAGATGTTTTAACCCGTAATGCAGATAAAACAATCAACATTATAAGTGTTAGAATAAATAGGCCTGTTAATTCATAGACAACTTGGCTAATGACTAATGCAGCTTTTACCAAGTGTATAACACCCTATAGCTTTAAGGAGGAACCACAGAAAATTTTGATTTTTTTCATTGAAGGCTGTGTGTGGCAAATGCCAGAATGCAAGACGACAGCAAACCTGGAGGCTAAGACATGCCAGGTGAGTCACAGAGACCCCCCCCACTCTCTGGGACACTGTTTGGTTACCAGCCATTCCATTACCATTCACTAATCCCAGTTATAAGATGGGTATTAAATGGCATTAGAATTAAATATGGTCAGCCCAGGAGCAGATAGTGCCAGGAAAAGGTGAAAAAGGGGGTGACAAGCATGAGATAACAGAATAAAACCATCAAATGAAACAGACAAGCATTTCAAGTTGAAAGACAGGAAAGACCATAAGCATTGAGCTAGCTGACCCTTGCTTGCAGCTCCGTTTACCCAGTTAATGGTGGACAATGTATGTTGCTATGAATGAAAAACTAGTCCTGCCGTCCCTCAGATGGAATACTATCATTAATCACACCATGGTACTGTTCCACAATGTACGTCAGGTGCCCTAAATCAGCTTCCCCGTTCCTCTGAATTCCGTTCCATTATACGTTCACTCAGTTCCGACAGATTGGAACCAGTGACTGCCAAGCACAAGTACGGTGTGGACTTATCAACATGCTTGGAAAACTGAAATGAACCGGCCGTGTGCTTTTTAGCAGATGAACCCTGACTCCCAGACAGAGTACACGGAATAATCTGTGTAAATGGGGCTGCAAAATAATTATTGGAAAAAGCTCTGCAGCCTATTCTGGATGAACATTAAAACTTGCATCCAGAAAAAAAAAACCTTCAAAATTTCAAAATCTTAAAAAAATCACTATAATTTTTTGTTACT
The DNA here is from genome assembly GCA_026777045.1 of Hyperopisus bebe. NCBI lineage: Eukaryota > Metazoa > Chordata > Actinopteri > Osteoglossiformes > Mormyridae > Hyperopisus > Hyperopisus bebe. The sequence continues at coordinate 46,889,625 of JAODJW010000001.1, read as the reverse complement.
ACCTGTCTAGCACATGCCAAGATGCAGTTTAGAGGTTATATCTTACAGTTCAACATGCAGTTAAGGACTTGTTGTCTTTGCTCTTGTTGCTAATTGCTGTGGTTAGTTATTATTGCTAAATGCCCTACATTCCCTCCAGTTTCTCATACCCTATAACATGTCCGTCAGCTTCTAGTATACAATGAGAGACAATTAACACCCCCTGCCAAAAAAACACCCCATCCTTCTTCTCACCATTAAGGTAATTGATAATCTTGTTAGCGCAAACTGTAAATTAACATGCCATTCAACTAGAAGCCATGCTTTAATCCTATCAATTATCTCATACTAACAGTCTGAGACGCCTGTTGGTGCGCATTACGTAGTCGTCTAATTGAGGTTTTGACTGTGAGTCAGTTTGTCCAGCTGTGCCAGTTCTGTCACAATAGCCCTTGGCTATGAACAACATGATCAGCCACTGTTATAAATGCCTCGGCCAAATTTCACATTTTCTACGTGTTTTACCGGACTTCCTGCTTAGGTTTGGCCACAGGAAGTCTGCCGTTTCCCTTTTCCCTTAGAAGTCAGATTTGATTTGGGGGCGAGGAGGGGCTGCTGATAGCAAAATGGGCATTTAAACTGAAAGCACATAAACCAACTGGAAGATATTTTGTGGAAATATACATGACAGGAGTATTTTAACCAGGGATTTTTGCCATTCATGTTTGGTTCCTCCCAGTTCATTTATCAATCCAGTAAATATAATATACAATTATGTGCAATGAATTGTTCCTCCACATCTGGGTCTATAAATACTTCAACGTCCTGATTATACAATGAGATCAAGAGAATATTCTGGAAGAGGTTCCCGCAGCATTCAGCCTCTGTCTGTTGACTGGCATTTCCCCCAACTTACCCAACTGAAAGGGTTAGGATGAGTGGGTCCCCTGAGAATCAATCGCACATCCAGATGTTTCAGGGGAAGTTTAACAGCCTGGGGCTTTAACAGACAAAAGGCAACACATCTGGCAAACACTGAGCAGGAGTGACATCGTAATAGCCGACAGTGTGTGACTCGACCCTCCAAAAATAACTGCAATGCAATTATAAAGCCTACTTCAGATGCAGTGCTGCAGTTTACATGCCTGATTTACAGCATGCAGCGTGCATGGTTTTACCTGATAATGTAACTTAAAAGCCTTTTCCACCATTTATTGAATCACTCACTACAGCCGCGTCACACATTCATGTGTTTAAAATTGCAACTTTGGCAATATAATTAAAGTGAACCCAGGGTTCACTATGGTCTAAAACTCTGTCGAGTTAATGTGCATCCAGTGTAAACTAATTTAAAATGCTGTAGAGCATTTTATGATAAACTCGCGCCACAGCCTAAAACTCCAGTGCGGAATGCTGTCCATTGGTCAAATTTCCTGAATTTTATTCATCTCCGAATATCTTTCCATTACACATTGTCTTACACTTCATCATATTATTGGTGCAATAATAAATATAAGTGCAACATGCTACACTAAACACTCTAATAGCACTGTTTGGCATCCTACAGTAATACAGTACTAAGCAGCTTCTCATCATTGTTAAAATGCACACCACAAAAATATGCAGCGTAACAAGTAAAACAAAACAAAACAGATCTCATTATAGCAACACATAATGGACGTCCATGTTTGCTGTAGCATTTAGCAGCAGTAGGATAATTTAGTCCATTGTGAATGTTAATAAAACAGGAAGCAGAACAACCAAGCAACTGGCATATTAACAAGGTTCTCCTCCCACCGTCTGTTTTCTCTCCCCCCCCCCCCAGCACAAAGGTGCAAGAGGTGCTGTGGTGTGACCCAGACCATCACCAGATACAGGGGTGCTTCACATGTCTGTCTGAACGTCTCACAGTAAACCTGCCACTTAGGGGTGTTTCTGAGTCGGGTCTCCGGCCAAAGTGCTCTCTCATCCCAGCTGTGCTTCTCCGGATAAGCCAGCCCTAAGGAGCTGTCAATGAGTTCCAAGTCCAGCCAAGAATCGCAGTAAAACAGCAAAAAGGGCAACAGTGTCTGCTGTAGCCGAAAGCTCAATGTGCAACAGGAGTCTGGAGCTATAAGAGAACTATGGATATAAATCTTTTGAAAATCTCACAATTTGGAGGGGAAAACAAGCATAAAACTTTTAATTTAAGGTTATTTGAGGTTAAGCAATCCCAAAATATTGTATAAATTGTTCACTCTTTTTTGCTTCCCTCACATAAAATGTTCGGGATGTTGACATTCCTGCGTTGATCTCACACCCCAGCCTTAAATACTAAGGGCCAACTGCAAGCCCCGCCCCCCTTACAGCTCCGCTGAGTCTCATGCCTCCTTCCCGCTGTAAAAGCCTGTAATCAGGGTGGTTTGGACAGCCATTCTGAAGGAAACCTGCCTTTTCATAGCCAGGGGTTTTCAAACCTAGCATCTCGGAGCCGTAAACGACATACATTCACCTCATTTTACTAACTTAGGCTGCAAAGTTTGGACAGAATACACGTACACGTGTCTCTGGGCCAAGGACTGCAGAGTTCTGTGCGTAAAAGACTTCCTAATCAGGGAGATCTTAAAATCTCTGTTCTGACTGTCTGTCATCCTGTTGTCTGGGGGTTTTTTGTGACCCCTTCTCTTCCTGGTGCTGGTAGCCTACATTAGTGTGATTATAGCGCTGTGGAGCCCGTCGGTGCACAGGGCCTGGTCTCTCTCCCAGCGATCGCAACCTGCAACCCGCTCCGCCGCTATTTGCGGACTGGACTTGACCACAATGCTCCTGTCTCTAGAGCGTTCCAATTTTTAAAATGACCTTTAAACGCCGTGGAATATTCACAGACCCCAAATAATCCAGAAGGACGGCACCCTGAAACACCCGCTAAAGTAAACCAAAAATGCATGCTCTGGTTGTAACCATACCGGGGTCTGCATTTCTGACATAGCTGTGTTGTGCCAGATGAGCGCGGCCGAAATGGAAAGCAAAACGTGCAGCGCGGAAGACGAGGGAGTCCGCAGCTAACAGGAGATTAAATATTTATGAGCGCAGTCCAGCTCTGTCCCATGTGACCTTGTGACTGACTGTGAGTCATTTCTGCCCCACAGAGTGTTCATGGGGGCAGGGGGGGGGTGCCGGTATTGTTCTTTTACACAATAAAAAGAGTAAGACACCAACATGCAGTGCACATTCAGCGTAAATCCTTAATTTTGCTCTCTATCCTTGCTACTGACATGTGTCCGGAAAAAAGAACAATCCAGCGCATTCCTGGTTCAAGTGGGTGGTGGAATTTTGCCAAAAAACATCTTCTACTGGAACATAGTAGGAGCCTGTTTTATTTAAAGAGCATGATTTCTATTCACGAAGTCCACCAATATCTATTAATCCTTCTCGTGTATCCAGAGTTTGACACAAGTCTTGACTGCGATACTATTGTGCAGGATAGAATTTTGAATAGTGCTGAAGACTATATCTGTACCGTTTTCCTGCAAATCACCTCTGCCTTTCCTGAATTACTAATAAGACAGAGATTATTGGCTTTGTGTTTTCTTATCAAGAATAACTCAAATGTAGTGTCAACACTTGGGTGTTTATCCAGTGCAGCATTGTTTTAGGAGTTGGCAGGTTCACTGGTGTACGTATGCAGTGAACTTCTGATGCAGGTTCAAATCTACAACAAACACACCAACCACCAGCTCACATGCTGTCTGAATAAAGCTCACCCCATCGGTAACCAGCTAGATGCCAGAATTAATCCCTTAAGTGACAAAGTAACGACTTAAGTCATTAGTAACCAGCTAACAGCTTGAGTACAGTGTGAGCGTCCGCCATGCTCCAGTCGGCCATGACAGCTAACATACCCCAAAAAAACATTTTCCATCTTAAAAATAAATGTGTCACCTGATCATTTACATGGGTATGATGTTAAACAGTCCACACGTCCATCTGATTTGCACAGCTACTAACCTGGTGAGAGTGGTTGTACAATCTGAGTCAGGACAGCAAGCCTTACCATAAACCCAAAAAACATTTCCCAGTAAACTGCAATCTAAAGTATTAATTCTGCCCCAGTTCCTGCTTAATCACATCAATTAAAAACAATTAGCATTTGAGTTTTACAATTTAGCCAGATCACTTGCACTATTTGCGACCGTAATCGCAAATCTGTTCATTTCCCCAAACGATGCAACGTCTTAAATCCAGCTTTAATGAGTCAAAATTAATCTTTTGTGTTTATCGTCATTAAGTGCATAAATGTTCACACACCATGCAACTGCCGACAGCAACCTTCTAATCGACCGAGATTAAATAAAAGTCATCCTCGTTTTATGATGCTGCATCGTAGCCATGTGACGGGATGCAAAATATTTATGCCATATGGATGACACAGGCAAATGTGCGTCGTAAAGGAAGCCTAGCCAGAATTTATAAATTTGAAATAAAGGCAATCTAGTTAAAACTGTGAACCTTGCAGCCGCAGTAGGCTGTTAAAAAAATAACCAAACGCCAGTGCATTAAATGCGCCAATGCTGAACGTACGTCGCATGGAGGTTGCTTTATCAATTTCTCTGAAAGCCCATTTAGTAATGGCCGGACTAATAAGCTCTGACCCCATTACCTCCCTGTCTCTCACCCATCCCTCTCCACACTAGTGGCATATGGCCAGGCAGTTTTGAGGTGGGGAACAGCTGAACCAGGGTGGTGGTGATGATGGTGAATGGATAGGGTGGGGGGGGGGTAGGGGTGCACACTGTAGAGCCTGGGTTAGACTTTTTATTACAAATAAGGCTCCCTCTTTGCTTTTCACTTCCTTGTCAGATCATGACTCAATAATCTCCGCAAATCATCTCCCACTCTTACCGCTAGCCCTGGCGTGCCGCGGTGTCCAATTAGCCATCTGCCGTGCTCCCGGGGCCCCCGCACAGACGGAGCGCACACTCCCGCCCACCGGCGGGGGAGTGGGAGGGCTGTGGGCACTACCATTGTTTGGCAGGAGGGGTGTGTGTGTGTGTGGGGGGAGCTTTGGTTTGGGGGAGCCCCCATTGTTTCACTTTGGCATCCACGACACATGGAGTAGCCTCTGTGCTATCTGCCTGCCAGAGTAGGACCAGGAGGGTGTGGGGGGGGGCAGAGGGGGCGAGGGAGGGCGGG
>JAODJW010000001.1:46814572-46838711 GCA_026777045.1 Hyperopisus bebe | reverse complement strand
GGATGGTAAGGATTGTAAGAGAATGCAGTATATGTTACTTTTCATTGTTTCCATTGATTGCATTTGTGCATTGGGGCTAATCAGAAATTTCATTTTATCGGTATTCTGAAAGTCTGTCAGCAAAAGAGATATTAAAGCTGGATTTTATAATCTAAAACCAACTTGGCTGAGAGCTCATTTCTGTATTATAACAAATACTCCTTTGCTATCCTTTCTTCCATTAGATGAGGCCAAGATAAAGAAGAAGCTTGCACCAAAGGCACCTCCTAAACATGGTAAGATTTCATTAATTTCTGGTAAGGAATACTGATCTCATTCTTTGACTACGAGGATGACCAGAAAATACACAGCTGTGAGGTCATAGTCAGTGAGGACTTTGATTGGCTGGCTTGTGTTCCCATGGTTACAGGTTATGCTTACACCAAGTATAGATGTCAGCATCTTATACAACATACACTGTTAGCTTTACCTGCAATGGTTTGGCACCCAAGCTTTGCTCTTAGGTGGAAGCAGGTGGAGTGTAACTGTTGACCTTGAACGTCTTTCTTCATACCATAAAAAAGAAAACGGTGCCTTTAGAGAAAGTTTTGGCTGAACGGGGTCTTGAAGTCCCAGCAGCTGATGCCGTGGGGCTGTAGCCATATTATGGTGTATCAGAAACCCCAAGTTCTTCTATATTTTCCAACACTCTTAAAAAGTGGATTCATGCCGATACTAATAAGAGTCCTCGATCATTCCGGCAGGTTTATATGAAAGTGATAATGCAAGCCTTGGCCCAGTGAATCCGCAGGGCAAAGGGCAAAAGTAATTTAATATCCTGCTTTATAAATGTCTCCCAGGCATTCCCCCTCAGATAACACAGTTTCCGGAAGACATGAAAATCTTGGCTGGAGAAAAGGTTGACCTGCTCTGCACGTTTGGAGGAACTCAGCCTATCACCTGCGCCTGGCTTAAATTCCGGAAACCGGTAAGGTCTCCAAGGACCATGACTCTCTGAGATCAGCTATGAAAGTATGTAACTGTATCTTACTAGCATTATTATACTATTCCCAATCCTGGTTCTGGCTGTATATTCCAGGGAAGTCTCTACAGTGTTCACACCATAGTCAGTCCTGATCCCAGCACTGAGTGGAGTTTTAATGTTGATCTCTGTGCTCTCCTCACAGATTAAGCCTGACCAGGATGGCATCTCCATAGAGAGCACAGAGACAACCACCCGGCTGACCATCTCTCCCGCCACGCAAGACCACTGCGGCTGTTACACCGCAGAGATACAAAACAAGTTTGGCACCAGGCAGGCATCTCTGAATCTCACCATTGTTGGTAGGTCTCACTTTCATAGAGCAGAGCGGGAGAAACTCTGCCACAGTGCTCCGTGTTGAAGTTTTGTCAGAACCTTCTGGGTGTATTCTTTACAGTGTGAAAATTTGTTTTATATAAAACTTTTAAATAAATATTACATAGCTACTATGGCTTTTGAAATCTTATGTTGAAAAACCTGGTTCAGCGGCAAGCAGAGCTAGGGGATTTGTGATTGGTGGATGGAGCAAAACAGCTGAATTAGCATCCTCTGGATATTTCAAGTAGGCAAACTGAACAGTTAAAAATGAAAATAAAAATAAAATGAGAGTCATTCTTCCCTACAAAGGCAAAGCACAGTAAGTACACTGAATAAGGGCTTCAGGGTAGATAAATGACAGTGTTTTCTTCAAAACCAAGTATCGTGGAGCCCAGTTTCAGTCATAATTTAGTTTTGACGTATATTAGCATTGCTTCTCCTTCTTTCTAACACACCACAAACTTGCTTTATACCCTCAGTTTTTTATTGGTATATTGAGGTGCTTATTTCCTAATCTCGCTCCTCCCCCAAAACATCTGCTATTTTTTTTTTACATACAGCCACTGTAATTCCTGCAGAAAACAAAAATTAAAATGACACGCGCTGCTAAAGATGCCATGCGTCTCCCACGTTTCGTCACGACTGGCCAAAAATCAGGAATTAGGTCGTTTTTTTTCCAACCGTTTCCAGAAGACGTCGCTCAGTTTCCCAGCATTCTTCCTGCCCCCAGGAACCACACTGCAAAAGGTGAATGGGGCCCAGTGCAGAGACGCTCGCCAGCCAACTCACCAACCCCCCGATGGCCTTTTATGGCTTAATTTTCTCCCCAGCCGTTCATTTCCTATGAAACACTTTCGTACCGCTGTCAGCGGAGAGTATTGCCAGTCTGTGGCACTGGGGACATTGGAGCGACCTTCCGCGTTCTCCTTTAGAGCACCAGTATTTATGTTTATACTAAGTAGGAAGTAAAGTCTACTTGAATAGTTTGTGGTTGATTGTATCTGTCCCTTTGTTTGAATTGTTGTGGTTATGTATTAACCACTCGGTTTGAACAAACAAAGGGGAAAATGTCTGGGTGGATCATATATATATGGAGTTTCTGGATCGGGCCAGATTCCACAGCAGGAGAGGAGCTGGATGGTTAAATACTGGACTGTTACGTGTATTATATCCTGCAGTAGCATCATCCTCAGTTAAAACTTGGCAATAGGGGGCAGTATCTGAATGCAAAGGCAGATATAGCTTTCAGGACTAAGCATTTGAAAATGCTGTATCACGGACTGATGTACAGCGCTATGCGCGAGTTTCAGCTGCCGAAGAAAACGATGTTTAAATGATCTTCATGTTAGTGTAAAATTGTGATATTATGTCTGTCAAACTGTGTCAGTTTAACCACTTCAAAACCTCTCCCAAAGCAATCAGTCAACGTACTCGTGTATTTTTTGACTTGACCACTAGCATACCTTGTTCGGCTAATCAATACGTCATTGAGTTATGTAACTATTTAAATTAACGAATTACATGAGCTGGTGGTGAAATGTAACAAATACATGGAATGGCTGAGGTGCCTCTGAACAGGTTTGGGACCTGAAGCCGTGTTAATCCGGCCATTCAAAGAGATGTTAGTAACTGTTCAGAGAAGAGAAGCAGTTCTTGTCACTTTTTAGCATGTTGCCATTCATATTCATATACTTTAAATTGTTTGTATACACTTACTACCCAGATGAATAGCTTGAAACATTTCTTTGACGGCCTGAGACTTTTGCACGCCGCTGTATATGACCCAGAAATATTCTTCCCCCAGCTCTCTGGTTTTGGCTCCTCACATCTTTTGACAGGAGTTTTTGAGAATTTAAGGAGACCTGGCATTAGCTAGGAGGATGAACTGCGAAGGCTGGATCGCGTGTGACTTTTCCACTGACGCCAGGGTAAATAAGAGGCCTGAAGTCTCACTTGGACACATCAGTCTTCCTGACCTGCTTTCTATGGAAAAGCCCATCATATCCACACATGCACACACACACACACACAGACACACACACACACACACAGACACACATACACACACACACAAACCTACATGCACATACACACACATACATACGTGCACACACAGACACACACACACATATACACACACACACACATACATGCACACACACACACACACACACGCAGAGGTTTGTAATTAAATCTTTGTGGGGACATTCATTTCTATGGGGAAAACCCTAATCCATAACATGATGACCTTAACCCCTACGCAGCCCTAACCTTAACCACAAGTACCTAAACTAGACACAAGACTATTGGCATTTTTAGTTTTTTGATTGCATTCACAGATCTTTGTAGGGACCCGAAAAATGGTCCCCACAAGGTCAAAATAACTTTTAATCACATTGTGGGGGACATTTTGTCCCCACAATGAAATATAAACCTAATCCACACACACACATATACACACACAGACACTCACACAGTGTCTGCTGTATTGTGTCATAATGAATTATATTATCTTCCTGGCTTGGCATGCCTGATCCTTCCAAGACGAGTTTCTTCAGTTCCCACCTGAGTTCCTACTGTTTTAAGACGATTTATCATATGAACTTTTAAAACTTTATGAAAACTTTTTTCGTGTGACTCTACCAGGCTTTAATTTCTTCCAGGCCGTATGCGGCTCTTACATTGTTCATTATTTTTTCACGCTGGGTGTCTGCTGACTGAAGGGCACGGGAAGAAGATTTACTTTCTCACTTAGTTCGACACGGAGTTCACTGGTTCACATGAGACCTTCCTTACTTAAATGATTGTTTCCATGGGAACACCCTCCCCTCCCCCCATTTTTCATGACCGGGTCTTCTTCTCAAAGCACAACATCATGTCAGCTTGTGGAGGGGTACACGCCAGAACACGCCACCACTTTTTCCTTTACAGGATTCCATATATCAGGCTTATAGTAGGAACATTATACCAACAGCCCCATACAGTAGGCGTCTAGACAAGTATAGATGTCACTGTAGATTGATGAGTTGAAGAAGAACCCAGCCAGTTCCATTTTTGCTCAGGGAGCTAGATAAATGCTGACTTCTCATTATTGGGTGTATCTTGATTTGTCTTGTGTGGTACCTTTCAGTCATGTATTAGTCCACCAGCTATGTAGACAACAGTAGTGATGTGTGTGTGAACTTTGTCTTAACCTACAGTTGGCATCGCTGATGTGGCCCGTGTGTTGCAGACAAGCCCGACCCGCCTGCCCGTGTCCCAGCGACATCAGACATCCGCAAATCATCTCTCACGCTCTCATGGTACGGCCCCACCTATGACGGCGGCAGCGCGGTGCTGTCGTACCACCTGGAGGTCTGGGACTCTGTGGATAAGGAATGGAAGCACCTTGCGTCCTGCAACAGCACATCCTACTGCATCCAGGACCTGCTGTCCGAAAGGGAGTACAAGTTCCGGGTCCGGGCTGAGAATGTGTACGGCATTGGGGACCCAAGTGCGGAGTCTGAGCCAGTCATAGTTGGGGTTGAAGTGGAAGGTGAGCTCCCCCTAGTGGTCACAGAAATGCACTATAAATGTTTAGAATACAGTACAGTAGTATCATCCTATAGAAAAATTCTTTATAATATACATACACTAGAAGTTATAAAATAAATAAATAATATCAAAAATAGTTTTACATTACGTTACAAGCAAATAATTTTAACATTATACTGACCCTATACTGGACCCTGCTCTGAATTGACCTTATCTGCATTCTTAGCTACTAATGTAATTAATCAAGTGGTCAAAGGTTTAACTTCCTTTATAACCCAATATGTAAATAATTAAGCATGTTTCTAGTTTGGGACATTTGAAAGGAATTTGTTAAACTACTATTAAACTTTGGGATTTCTATTCTCAAAGGAGCCTTGTGTGTCTGAAACAAAAACATTTTATATTTTTATTAGGTAACGCAGAAGATGAAGCTGATCTATCTGACGATGGTATGTTTTGCATATTAAAAACAAGTCTATGACAATGAAATTTAGTTCATGAAGCGCTTCATGTTGACAGTAGGGCCTTCAAACAGCAAATCACAGAATATTCATATGTGTGAGTGCTGGGTTCAGGAGCTTAGTTACATCATAATATATTGCCCATGTGAACTGTAACACTATTTGCACTTATTTACTTTTTAGGTCTTTGAAACCCTTAAGTCACAGGTACAGCAATCCAATCTACGCACATGCTCACCAGTACACCTCATTTTTTCATTAACGCACATTTTACTCCATGACTCCAGATGCAGAGAAAGAACCAGAATACAGAGATGTGGTCATCAAAGCTGATCAGAAAGTCAAAGACTTTTACGACGTGGAAGAAAGACTTGGAACGTGAGTAAATGGTTCTCGCGTGACCTTTGTATTATAAAAACTGTAAATCAAAAACAGATCCGTTTTTCAAGCTGCTTTTACATCATCCCCTACACTGGTTCCATGGGTATTTTTTCTTTTCTTTTTCCTTTCCTTTGCTGATTAGGGGAAAGTTTGGACAAGTGTTTAAACTCGTGGAGAAAGCAACGAAGAAAGTATGGGCGGGAAAATTCATAAAAGCGTATTCAGCGAAAGAGAGGGAGAACGTGAGGCAGGAGATCGACATCATGAACAGCTTGCATCACCCGAAACTCGTCCAGTGTGTGGATGCATTCGAGACCAAATCGGACATAGTCATGGTATTGGAATTGTGAGTATCGTCGACGTGTTATACACACATCCTACAGCCCATTGGGTGACATAGGCAGCCGCCTAGGGCACCATCATAAGAGGGGGAGGCATCTTAGAAAACCATCGCCCCCCCATGGACTTTGACCGGCACTGCACACACCCTTCATTTTTGCAGCCAGTTGTGTGTACAGCTGTTCTCAGGACGGCCCGATGACCTTTACTGAAGTATCATGATGAAAACAGGCAGGGCTGCACTGGAATTAAATACTGCCCCCCCCCCCCATCGCTTTTATCAAGCGATAGTTTTTTTTCTGGGGTGGGGGAAAGGAGCATGGCCTGGGGATCCCCACGTACCTCCTGCATGCCCACTGGGAAAATGCCCAGTATGCCAGATGGCCAGTCCAGCCCTGAAAACAGATGTGGCCCATTACTGCATCCATTTCATGGTGCACCTTGCGCTCCAGGCACGTGCAGAGGGGGAGGGCAGGAGCTGCCGGTCCACCTGCCCCTTTTGCCCAAACTATTTACTACCTTTACTGGTACTGGATCCCCCTTTAATGCATGCGTCAGACCCTGAGCACCTGTCCCTTCTCCACACTCTAAACCTTCTGCACCATATATAGGAAACAGCAGGCAGATATAAATACCCCAAAGTCCATAAATTCCTCGAGTCACTTCCTCTCCGGCATCCCGTGGGGAAAAGGACCAGGTCTAGATCTTTCCGACTGGCATTTGTTGGCAGCGCTGCTGTAATAATATTGTCAGTGAATCCTTAGTGGAAAGTCTTATTTACAGCATCTTGTCCATGTCTGAGAACTTCTTGTCTGTGATTTTTTTTCAGTCCCCTTTGTCACATTAACCCCATAAATCCTGGAGGCTGTCAAGGCATTAGGAAAATAAGAATGGGTTATTTTACGAGTGCTATTTAAGCCAAATGTATATAAAATAAAACTATCTCCCAGGACAAACAAATCCCATTCTTTATTTTGGCTAACATGAACCTCAGCACTGGACTGATCTGTAGTTTAAACATAAAGAACAGGCAGCCAATGTCTATTTCTTACGATGCCATTAATTTTAAAAATATTATGAGTAAATGATGTAAATGTTTTTCACTTTCTAATATACCAAGTGACTTGCAGTAAAAAGTATGTATACGTCTTTTAATATAAAAATAAATATTCAGTTTTGCATCTGGTATTTCAAGTGCAGTAGAGCAGACAGAGCATGTAAGTATATTTATGTAAATGCTCAGTTCTCAAAGAACATTATCCCCTTTGTATTTATACTGAAATTCCAGCTCTGTCTGTTGGCTGTTCTTCATCACAGATGTTAGAATTTTTTTCAACTTTGTTTATATCAATTGCTGCCACTAGATGTCCTTCCAATATAGCTGGTATTTGCGAAACCTTACTGTTATGAGATAATGAGCAAGCATGAATGACCCTCATATGCATACCCTCTAGGATCTCTGGTGGGGAGCTGTTTGACCGGATCATTGATGAAGACTTTGAGCTTACGGAGAGGGAGGTCATTAAGTACATGCTGCAGATCATCGATGGGGTTCAGTTCATCCACAATCAGGGTATCGTCCACCTGGACTTGAAGCCTGAGAACATCATGTGTGTTAACAAGACAGGGAGCAGAATCAAGCTCATCGACTTTGGCCTTGCTCGTCGGCTAGGTGAATTGCCCTTTTTCTTAAACTATGGTTGTCTAAAGAATCTCTTTAATTTCAGTGGTTTAGCATCCTACATGCCGTTTAATATTTGTCATTTTTTCAGATAATGACAGTCATTACCGGTTATAGTACATCTACATTGTTGTGTTGGTTAAACTGCAAACACAGACCCTTGAATTTGTCCCTGATATGTTTCCACAGAAAATGCCGGTTCCCTCAAAGTTCTGTTTGGGACACCTGAGTTTGTAGCCCCAGAAGTGATAAATTATGAACCAATCAGCTACCCAACAGACATGTGGAGCATAGGAGTGATTTGCTACATTCTGTAAGTAAGGAAAACCCTTTTCCTTCGCTCCCATTGGTCTAAAATCCAGCTGAAGCCATACCTAACTTATGTGTGTCATGACTGCAACAAGCACGTGTTTAACCAGTGGTTTTTTTTCTGGATAGCAAATGTCTGAACTTCTGTGTGAAACACACAAGTTTCTGCAGTAAACAGAGAAGTGCCAATATTTATCACGCTGTATTCATCACAAGTTCATGATCCAAAAAACCCCGCTGATTTCTACACTATTAAAGGAATGAAATGTTTGTATAAGTACACATGGATTAAAGAGATGAAACAAATTGTATAATGAAAAGCCCCCTTTAACATAAAACACTTCAGTTTATTTGAACCAGTTTCACAAGATCATTTCAACTTGAAGGCAAAGCCATCATTATATCAACAAATTCCTGAGAATCTGTGAGAAAGTTCCTTACAATGACTGGTTGTTTTTAGTTATCCATTGCAACAGCAGGCAGCAGGCCACCATGGTAAGCATTTACAGGTTATTGTAAAGAATCTGCTTGCTAGTTTATGTTTTTAACGTGTGGTCAACATCCACAAACCACAGAGGAACTGATTTATTTCCAATATGCATTCCTCTCCCCGGATTGTTTGCTTAGTCTGAACAATTAGAACAGAACGATCGGCCATGAATCTGTTGATGTTGAAGTACCAGCATCGAAATCTGACCTTCGGAGCAAATGATCACCCAAACAAATCTAACATAGTTTATGTTTATAACAGATCATGTCACAGAAGAGCTTTTCTCAGTTTTTCTGCTGTTCTTTACATTTAAACTTTTGAAAAGAATTAAATTTTGTCAGATAGATAGCAGCATAGATGGTGCCGCTGTCTTGCATGATGTTTATAGAGAGCTATCTGTGACTGACCGAATACATTATATACACAGCCGTGGAAAAAAATTAAGAGACCACAGCAGAATTTTTTGTTATACTTATTTCTCAATTTATAGGTGTGCGTCTGTGAATAATATATGTTTTTTGCAAACTACAGTCCGGTTCCTCTCTGCTTCTCATTAATGAAGAGCTTCTTCCTGGCTTTATGGGACTCCAGTCCTGCTTCTAGCAGCCTGATACAAACTGTCCTAGCAGTGCACTTCACACCTGCACTTAACTGTTTCCCATTTAATGGTCACTTGATGTCATGAGAAACTGTCGGATAAGTTAACGGTCATCTCTGACGTTAGAAGGTTGCTTCTGCCCTCTACCTGATTGGTTTCTGGTCGTTCCCAGTGTCTTCTGCTTCAACTTGTTCTTCTGTACTGCTGTCTTAGAAATCTTGGAACCTGGAAGCAACTCACTGCTCAGCACAGGATTTAAAAATACAGATTTGTGTAAACATATAGTGGTTTCTTAATTTTTTCCAGAGCAGTGTGTGTGTGTGCTTGTATATATGTATACATAAATGTGTGCATATGTATATATATATATATATGTGTGTGTGTGTATATGTGTGTATATATGTATATAAGGCAAGTGACACAAAAATCTCTCAAAAATTGAGTCAGTTCTGTTCAGACATATTTCTTTCATTCTCATTGCATCATTATAATCAGTGAGCACCTGCAAAACCACAGTAACTGGCTTTGATTGCTAAATGCGGATCACAGCACTGCATTCGGGCTATGGCACTGCATACGTTTCAATCTCTCTCTCTGACACCCCCCCCCCAGGGTCAGTGGACTGTCCCCATTCATGGGGGACAATGATAATGAGACCTTGTCCAACGTCACCTCGGCCACCTGGGATTTTGAGGACGACGCCTTTGATGAGATCTCAGATGAGGCCAAAAACTTCATCAGCAGCCTATTGAAGAAAAATCTGAAGTTAGTTATGGTGGCTTCTGACATTTTATATATATTCAAGCTATTCATCTCTGGGTTTTCTGGCTAGATAATAATTGTTATTGAGCAACAGAAATACTTTAATGTTATGTTTAGTGGAATCTATTACTGCAGGCTAGGCAAAAGAGTGATTTCTTGGTCTTTTGTGTCCTTTTAATGATTATGCTTATACAAAGTTATTGTTCTGTGACTGCTTCTCCTGAATCTCAGGGCTCGTCTGACATGTGCTCAGTGCCTTGAACATCCCTGGCTGAAGCAGGACACTAAGAACATGGAGGCCAAGAAACTGTCAAAGGAGAGGATGAAGAAATACATCTTGAGAAGGAAATGGCAGGTAAGCTTAACTTTTCTGTGTATAGCTATGAGTACAATGAAGCACATGGAAATATGGAACATGGAATTTGAGAAGACTGGAGGATTTAATGAGTTTGGCCAAGTGAATCCAACATGCAGCACTTCTCTGCCTGTGCCGTCTTGGTCTTCTGCAATGAAGCCTCCAGTTTAAATTCCAGAGAAGCGAAGAACTCAAATTAGTGAAACATGAAACAAAAAATTGTCAGAATTGAGTTATGGCCATAGTAATTTTGCAAACCCACCCATTTTTCAGACAAAGCCGTGAACCAATTAGAACATTTGCCATAAGGAAAAAGAAGTCCTGATCTCATTATGTACTCTTTGATTTATATGCCGCCTTACAGTGCTTTTGGTGTCTACCTCTCTTGTTTTTCTCTATAAATCTCCATGTTCTTCTCTTGCTAACTGCTAAGAGCTTCCACATGGTGTCGTATCATCTTCTATTCATCAAAAGCTCAGTGTGAGCCTGTTAGAATACCATGCGATATTTCAAATGAGGTCAAATGAAACATATCACATTCAAAACATTCTCTGTAAGCTACCTTTTGACTCACTGCATCTGTCTCCTTTACGGTCCGGGTTTGTACTGAAGTATGAGTATGGAAACCTGCTTTTTTTTCCCCATCAGAAAACGGGACATGCTGTCCGAGCCATCGGCAGACTGGCATCCATGGCAATGCTTGCAGGCATTAGTGCAAAGAAGAGCAACGCTTCAATTGAAGGTCCTTCCTTCAATATAATATTTCCTAGGACCATTGGAGGCACTGGGCCCAGATGCATGTCTGTTGCATGTTACCTTGGATACGCCTAGTCCTTTCTGCAACACCATCAATCTCATTGGCTGATAAAAGACTAAAAACTAAATATACTTCTATATGAGCTAACAAGTATGGGGTCAAATTATATTCAAGATGCATCCTATCCAGGCTGTGCCCCTCCCTACATCGCAATCCTGTACTGCAGTTTCCCAATCTAATCCTCAGGAATCCACAGACAGTTCATGTTTTTGCTCCCTTCCAGCCTCCAGTAGCAAAAAACGTAGACTGTCTGGCAGGGAGTTCGGTGGGAACAAAAACATGGATCAACTGTGGGTTCCCGAGAACCGGATTGGGAAACACTGCCATACTGGGCAGAAGATGGATGGTTGGGTGAGTTGTATCTGACTGTCATATTACCACTGCAGAAGATTTGCTGCAGACCCTTGAGGAGGAGGACAGGCCACATGTGAAGCCTTCCTTCAGCATCAAGATCAAGGATGTGGAGGTGGTGGAGGGGAGCGCAGCCCGCTTTGACTGCAAAATCGAGGGTAATGACCCTATGGTGCTGAACCCGGCAGGTCCTCTTGTGGACCATATCATTGTAGCTTCCTCGTTCATAGTTTGCTCCTAAACAAGAGATGTAGCCAAGTCTATATGACCCAATTAGATATCACAGTACACACCTTTAGCTATGGCTGCAACCAACCTAAACGTATTAAGTTACACTTCTTGTGGCTACTCTTTTGCACTTTCTAATAGTAACTTTTAAGATGATAGAGCAGTTTATCCATAATTCCAGGGTTGCGGTAGATGGTGACTTGGTCTGTGTGCACTTTTGTCTCCAGTGATCGAAGGCTGTTGTTGTTGATGAGACTTTGTTGTTATATAAGCCCCCTTGTTACAGCCATTGTTGTCTGGGATGTTATGAGGAACATTTTGCTAAAGATTGGAAGGCTGGGTTGTGCAGTGGGATTAGGGTGATGTTATGAGGAAATGCATTAGGAAAATCTACTTATACATATTTTGCCTGATTGTTTGAGAGGACAGTTGGAATGGTCAGTGATAACGTGACTATTAACAGTTTATTTAAAAACTGTCCAAAGAACCCAATCACACAGATTTTCCTGATCCATTAGATATTTAAACTATAACAGAAATACTAAAGAAGTACTATTCATTCTACGTATTTATCAGATGTTTTTATCCAGAGCAAATGTACATTTTGTGAGGCAGCAGTCAGACAGACCTTGCAGCAACTAGGGGTGTGTATCTTGCTCAAGGATCCAATGATGAAATCACTCAGCCCCTCCCCCCCATGGGATTTAAACCAGTGACCTTCTGATCACAGGCATAGTGTCCTAACATGAAACAATGCCATGCCCATTGCTGTTTCTAGGGTACCCTGACCCAGAGGTAGTGTGGTTCAAAGATGACCAACCGATCAAGGAGACACGTCACTTCCAGATCGACTACGACGAGGATGGAAAATGCAGCCTGGTCATCTCGGACGTCTCTGGTGAGGATGATGCCAAGTACACCTGCAAGGCCATGAACAGTGTCGGTGAAACCACATGCACGGCCGAACTTCTCGTGGAAGTCATGGCCACAGAAGAAGAGGAGGAGGAGGAAGAGTGAGCAGGACATGTGGAACTAAATCTTCTACAAAAAAGGACTCTGTCCAATAGCTGCTCTTGGTGTCTGTTTGACAGGCTGAATGACAGTGACAAAAAAATGCTTGGATCACCATTTAATGTTTGCACACGTCTTTCCATGCCTAACCATGGTTACCGCTACCAACGGGTGTTGATCTTTACAACATTACAATACATCACTTACATTCCATTTGAAGTCTCGCTTAAAAACAGAAATGTAATATCCAGGGTCTTAAAGTCTTCCTTGTCATCAAAATGGTTCATCAAATGAAGCCAAACGAGAAACACAAGTGTGTGATTGTATGTGTTACTATCCACTTTAAGAAGAATGTTTGACATTACCAAAATTTAGTGCGTTTAAACTTTATCATTTTAAATTTATGTAAGCACCGAATCAGCAATGTTGGGGCTGTTTTGAAATTTCCCAGCATGCAACTATTTGCTATCTCTGGGATGCGCAGTTATAAACCGGTCCAATAACACTATTTGTAGAAAAAAGTAGATCTTTTAATTTTTGTAAAAAAAGGTATGTTTGACAAACTGCAGTAATGAGAATGCTACAGTTGTAGTTGCTCACTCGTCCAGAATAAATTTTTTATCACAGAATTTTATGGTTTATCCTCTTATTTACAGAAAGGAGCAAAGCAATGTTACTGGACATTCAATCCAAGGCAAATATGAAATTTATATATATCCTCCCAAGTCATTCAAACTTTTGAGTGTTTGCAATATTTTTTTTTTAAATCTATGCATCATTTATGTTTATATATTGAATCATTAATGTATATTAGATATTTCATGGATTAACTACAAATTAAATATGAATTAACTTAGAAGTGGAGGGTCTTGACATTAAAATTCTGAAAACATTAAACATATATGATTTCCATTACATGCTTCTGCAATGTGCTCATGTTTTTGCAGACCAAAGTTTACTGAAAAAATACGTACATACAGCTTATTAATAGGAAATTCCGAGTCTGCAAATTCTGCAGCCTAACTAGCTGCAGTAGGATTATAGAGCTTCAAGTTTTGAATAGTTCAGTGATGCCTTTCCGCCCTTATGACCTTTCTGTTAGCTTTAATGAGTTTGTCCATTCACTCATTAACAAGGTAGTTTTATCCTCCAAAACGCCATTGACTGTGTTTTTTTGTTTACTGCACCATCCTCTGTAAACACAACATACTGCAGCGGGTGAAAATCCCAGGTGAGCAGCTGTTGCTGAGATGCTGGAATCACACTACAGTCAAAGTCACTTAAATCACGTCTTAGCTGTTATAATGCTTAGCTGAACAACCGCTTGAACACATCAACATGCTTAATCCTGGACGAAGCCCTGGGGAGCACTGGAGCTTATCCAAGACAGCACAAGACACGAGGCAGCATATACCCTGCAAGAAAAGCCAGCCCATTGCAGGACACACACATGCACAGACAATGGGTAATTTCTTGTCACCATTTTGACTAAATGCATATCTTTTAACTGCAGAAGGAAAACAAAATACTTAGAGGAAACATAGGGAGACCCCAGAGGAGAGAGTTAAGCCCCCAGTCCTGTTATATTATGCAACATATAGAAATATGCAACATAAAATGTTTTATGGATTAATTAAAAAAAATTTTTTTGATTTATTTCAAAATCACAGTTTCGTGGTGTAGATCAAAGGCTTTTCTCCGAGAGGGTGCAAGGTGTGAGAGCCCAAGCAATAATCTGTTGTGAAGTATTGTTTTTCGTCAAAAAAAAAACGTCCTTTTTGCTCGACTTTTGCAATGCATACTTCTGCCACTAGATGTCAATAGAGAATTTTCATCTGACAGTACATTTACCCAAAACACCGTCCCATGTGATTAATACATCTAAACATTGGTATGAAGATAGCCATATCACGGTGGATCTATCTAAAACCTGAATTTTATTTTCTTCTATATCATGGTGGTTCAGTAAAAATGCCGGAAGATCCGACAGTTTTAAAATGTATCTCAAGTAAGCAAAATACATTGTGTTGACGTATTTCATACACCAGTCATTTTTGTTACAGACATTTAAAAATACAACCAGGGATACGTTATGCTTTTTGACGTAATTGGAGTTTCTGTGCTGCCTCGGGGTGGAGGGGGGGGAAACGCAGTGGTCTGACTGGTACACTCAGAGAGCAGCGATGGCCTCGGAGCCTGTGCTTTTTGTGCCTCTGATCACAATGTGGTCTCTGTAAAACCCCGCGTTCCTTCTTCCTCTCACAACACTACTTCCTTTGGCTGTCCTCTCGACAAATTTAGCGACATCTGTGTGTTGGTCTCCTTCTGAGATTCCCGACAGAGATTTGATTGTACTTATGCAGTTGGCATCTGTTTGGCATTTTACTATTTCCTCGTCGTCCACACCGGACAGCTAAGAGTTTCTTAAACCACTTAATGTCCAGCAGCTGTGTGTATATGGACACCCCTCCCCCATTATATTGACAAGAGTTAAAATAATCTGCAACAGATTGTCTCCAGCACTGGATTGCTCTGCTATAAAATGGGACATTATCCGCCATGAGGTTCCCACCTTCTATAATTTAAGGGCATTAATTATGCATACAGTAATTTTGTACCTTGTACTTACCTACAACCATCTCCACAATGAACATGTAGAATTGCAATATAATGTATAAATTACATCCAGCATACATCCGGAGTACATTTTAGAATAAATCTTTTATTAAGATAATACTGGCTTTGGAATCATCCGGCATACATCAGGGAATCGGTCTCTGCTCTGACTTTTTCAGTAGAATCTGTTCATAAAAATGACAGTATAGTATAGCAGAGAGTACTTGCTGGATGTCAGCACAGCCGGTAACCCTAAACTGCATGAGGTAAACCCCAGGAACCCGTCGCCGACCACGGAGATGACGCTCTTTGCTTCCTGAAGAGACGCACATCTGGAAAAGCTCTTGGCCAAAGTCTGCTCCACAGTGATGTCATTTTGCGCGCAGAAGCTGAAAAAACCCCACCCTGTCAGCAAAATGCTCAAAACATCCTCATGTTGCCCCAGTCAACATTTTTTTAATAGTAATCAAACCATTTTTCTGCGTGTTTTTCATTTATGGTCAACCAAAAATTGTAAGATTTTCCTTTACTTCAGACAACCTCGATCGCCTATCCTCAGTTACTCCATGTTTACTACTGAATCAGACTGTCGGAGCAGGCTGTCATTTGGTTATAAAATGACGCATCTTCTAAGTGCGTCTTGATTTCCAAACAGGGCTGTCAGTATTAACGCGTCCTGGCGTATTGAACGCAGAAGCGCACGCCATACTGAACGGTAACATAAGATTCACATTGTTACTCGTTCTAAACAAAAGGGGTGGAAAATAATGAAAGAATACAGGGTGTTACTGTTTGAAGAGGTTGAAACGTTTTTAAATATCGCTCACGTAGTTACCATTTAACTTTTCTTTGAAGAGATGTGAAACTTTAGGGGTGATCAGTGCGACCGGTCGTGTTGCACATTAACCGTGCGGCAATATTTCCCCGTGAAAAAATGTAATACACCTTCACATTTAATTAACATTTAATGGTCAACGGGGAAGCAACAAAAACAAAAGCATGACGCCCAACAAAGGCGCAAGAGAAAACTTTCCCCCATTCTCTTTTAGGGTTGAAAATGACTCCAATAACCAGCATGCATCAGACAGATGCACGGCCTCCCTTTCTCTCCCCGTCACACGGAGGTCTGCTGGCACGCCCAAGGAGGCCAACCTGAAAGGGTTCATTGTGTCGGGGTGTGAGCGCTGGATGTGCTTTCCGCGGATGCTCCGCTGTACTCCTGCTGTCGGGAGGACTGCCCATATGCAGAGAACAGGACCGCCAAGCGTGCATCATGCAAGCCACCGATATTAGAACAAACTTGGGCTTGTGCAGAAATCGTGCAAGATACGGATAAGGGACGCGCTTTTACCCCTTTCACTCACCATAAATTGCACGGCTGTTTCTTTTGCCGAACATGAACGGGAAGGGTGAGAATTCCCCTT
The DNA here is from genome assembly GCA_026777045.1 of Hyperopisus bebe. Classification (NCBI taxonomy): domain Eukaryota; kingdom Metazoa; phylum Chordata; class Actinopteri; order Osteoglossiformes; family Mormyridae; genus Hyperopisus; species Hyperopisus bebe. The sequence goes on along the minus strand of JAODJW010000001.1, from coordinate 46,822,015 downwards.
AATTGTGCGTATGATGACTGACCCGTGCCTTTGGATCCGTACTGCTAAACTGCCTTGGTCTGTATTGGCTGCAAAGTAACCAGACAGGGATAAAATAAAGAAACTGGAGGCTTGGCCATCCAAACAATACAAGATACATGTAGATCGCTGGCTATTGTCTCCTTTCACACGCTGTGATTTGGTCAAACCTGGAAGATAACTGGAAACACGACGGACTGAAACATGGGCAACGCGGGGAGTATGGATTCGCAGCAAAATGATTTCAGGGCTCATAACATGCCTCTGAAGCTGCCGATGCCGGAGCCGGGTGAACTGGAGGAGAGATTTGCTATCGTCTTGGTATGTTTATTCACCAGATAACGCTGTTCTGTGCTGGTTGTTAGGTGACTTGGATGCATATAGTTTATTCAGTCAAAGCAGTTCTATTGTTTTTTGGACTGACAAAACTGCAGCAAATATGGTACCTGGGTTTTTTGTCGTATAAATTTGCCAGCGTGGTATATATTTGGCTGAATCTATTAGATTCTTTGCGCTTGTTCTGAGTATGAACTGATCTCTGATTGCATCAAAGTCAGACATTGTCACAGTGATCGTCTGAATAAACGGGCATCTAATGCTCAGGAGTAGAAGCGGGGGGGGCGGGGGTATCGGGATCTTCGGACCACATAATGGATAAGCACATGGACCAAACCTTCTGGCTACGGGAAACGAAATGGGCGTGAGAGTCGGGGAGTCGCTGTTTTCGTCCGTTTAGATTTTTTTCCAAGTAATAGTTAATTATAGACTTTGACAATGCAACAAGTATCGAACTGGGGACTGATAGAAAACAATGGAAATTGGGAGTGTTGATGGGATTTAAGCGTCCCCCCCGAAGTCATTTGTTCAGGCCTACCGAAGTGTAGTATGGCTTTTGACTGTTTGCCACAAAAGGTCTCACTATCAGCTGCACACAGACAATCTGAAAAATAAAAACTCGAAAAGCTATTAAACATTGACGATGAACATAACAAAATATGCATGCGTGTTTTTACGTGCACATTGCATTTTACAAATAAATCTCCAGGATTGAAGTTTTGAGGATCGTTTCCATTAAGACGCGAGTGCTGCTCGGTCATCAAACAGAATATATCGATTGATTAACAATTGTGCAACTTGTTTATTTGTTAAAACAACAACGTAAGCAAAGTTCCCTTAGTGTCAGCTATTGCTGAGCACATACGTTTTTGCTCTTTCCATGTTTATGAGCAATTAACATGCGGCCGAAAGTGTCATTTGTACTGTAACGTTACGGGTGGCTTGGGAATAGATGGTTTCTCTCGTGTGTTAAAAATGCGTTTAAATAGTTGAGTGTTAGTATGAAGTATCATTGACTTCCGTCAGCTGAGGATGTTTACTTAGACCAGCCCCCACGCTGCCGATCGCCAGCTGCTTCTCGGCCACCTGTGTTTACTTTAACGACCAGTTTTGTGATCGTTTTATCCTTTTTAAACCGACTACCCTCATTTTTAAAAGTATATTAATGTCTTTTTGAGATCTTCGGGGTTCACCAAAAAGCGTTTTTTTTAAATCTATTGGCAGCCTTTTATATTAACGACTTTGCAGAAATAAAGTAGGATAAAAACTGGACAGTCGTCAGACAACACAGTTGAACACGTGCTCTTGTAAATATTAGAACGATGTCAGTTAATTGGAGCCTGATTAGTAATTAGGCCTATATTGTCTCGTAGGCTCTAATTCAGATTAATACTGTAGATTTAAGATTTATCAGGTGGCCGGAGCTTATTGTAGTCAGGCCAAATGCTGCATTAATTTTCGTAACCACCCTGATCGCCACTTTTGCTCTTAGCATTGGCAACAAGAGGTTTAATGGTACGTGGTCGTGTGACTTAAGCTCTTTTGAGAACTCGACAAAGGGAATGGAAAATAGGATTACTGGTTTGGTGATTTTGATTATTTATTCATTACTTCTTGGAAGGTGTCTCCTGAACCCTGGTTATGGCACCCCGTGGTTTCTGCTGAATTGGGCTCCGTCCTTGCTGAATTTTACTGCTTCATGTTCATTGAAATCACTAAATGGAGACTTAGAACGAGTTGTTATAGCAAACAGATCCCTAACAACCAGTCTCACAAGGATGCAAGGAGTCGAGTCGAGTTCAGACTAGTGTTTTTTTTTTGGCAGTCCTGTTCATGTGCCCCTTCAAGCCAGTCAAGCATCTTCACATGTCAGTCTCTGTCACATTTCTGGCCAGACATTCCTGACTGATTTGAGAAGTTTTCTGCAAACAGGTCAATGGATGTTTAATTGTCTTAAGTGGTCAGTAGCCCACTTAAGGGATATACAGCTGATCTTTCCTCGGAGATGGCTTGTTGAGGGCTTTCTCAAGCATTAGTGATGTTTCTAAGTTGCGTGGCCTCAGGTGGTGGTGTTAGTCTGCTGAAGTATGCTAGTTTGGGGAAGACTGTGGTTGGACCAATGCCGATCAGGTGTTGGGTGTCACTGTGGGATTTCTGCATGTTCAGTCACTCCATGACTGACATACCCCTGGAAGGTGGTTGACATATAGAAAAGATGCTGCCCACTGCCAGGATAATGTCTACATCCTTGGCAGAAAGTTCAGCATGTTAATTGTGGCCTTTAGCGTTATTTACTGCTGATGGCTCCGATATTTGTCAGTATCTTTGAGGTACCGCCTCTCCCTCCCTCATTAATTGCTTCAGTGGGTGTGTGACTACATGATTTATGATTTCACCTGTTGGCCTGCCTTGGCCAAGGGCAATTACCGGCGCCTGTTTATGCCAGGAAGGATGCACTGAGTCCTCAATCGCCAAGCTGCACTGCCCGACATTTATTTGGCGAGTGTGAAACACAGCTCTGTGGTCAGAGGACAAGTTGGACTGGCACGTGTCCAGGCGCCAGAAGCCTTAGAGTGCCTCTCTCGGCTTTCGGAGAGTATTTTCGTTTTGACGGTGACTGGTTAGACAGAAGCAGTTGTCTGCCTACTGTACTCTTGAATTGCTTCAAAAGGTTCTAAGGGGTATGCTAATGTAACCAAACGTGTGAGCGCTGCCTGGGCCAAGATCTGGAGAACAAACGCCACAGGCGATCTCTCGACATTCCCGTCACGGAAAACACCGGAACGCAGGCGGTTCTGCTCCTGCTGTGTCTTTTGTTTGGGAGGTGGTAGAATAGCAGGTTGTGGCGGCAGACGGTTCTGAACGATTTTGAAGTATGGTGGAGTAAAAGGATGAAGAGCACGACTCCACAGTAATGCTAATGGAGGAGGCGTCCCGTGGTGGGATTCTGTTTACTCCCATCACTGTTGAATATGGACATGCTAGCTGGACGCATTCGAGGTCTCCCTTTGTGAAATCTCGCCCTTGATGCACTTAAATGAACGGAGATTCCTACGCATGGCCACCTCGCCTAAGATAACCAAGGTCTTAGTGTTGCCTGTATAGCGTGAGGGGAAATTGGAAAAGACCAGTGCAGCTGGGAAATCGATCATGTCTCTTGTGTGATTTGCAAACACCACTTTATTCTTATTAGAATAAATTTGCAAAACAAATACTTGTAGCCCATGCCATTTCTGAAAATGCTGGTATGCTTTCCTTGCTCTTGATCTGTAGCATAATGCCAGATTAAACATGGAGTTTACTCTTGTAAAATGTCATTTCCTGTTCATTTGCTTTTTTGCATATCTCCATTTAGCATGTTACAAGGCAAATGCCATGCTTTTTACATTTTTTTTTTTTATCAATCAGCTGGTTGATTGCCCAGTTTATGGCAAACAGGCTTATCACAGCTTTTCAGTGGTCCTGTCAAGATTTGCACCAGAGTGTCACTACGACACTCTTATTACCAGCGTTTCGTTTAATTTCCATTTAGGGCCGAATATATCTTGCACAAATAAGAAGAAATATTAGTGCTTAAAGTGTGAAGTATTTATTACTATAATTTTTCTATGAATATTATTCAGAGAAGCAATTAATATTTGATGTTAAAGTCCCCTAGTACATCCCCAACTTTGGTTTAAAAGAAGATGTTCAGATAGTTGCTGTGCCTTTAGTGACACCAATGGTCACTAAAGATAATGATTGATGGCCCACTGTGGTTTAAACTTGCTCCCCACACGACGACAGTGGAGGGATTGCAGTGGAGGGATTGCAGTGGAGGGATTGCAGTGGAGGGATTGCAGTGGAGTGGTCACCAAGGCCTCGATTTGTGATGAGTACAGTGGAAACACCATTTCCTGCCTTCTTATCCAGGAGACATTTACCAACCAACAGAGAGCTTGTTGCGTATGATCCAATAGATTGAAATCACAATGGTGCGAGACTCTTTTTGGGAATGCTGACTGTCTAGTTGCGCTTTTTGGCTGTTTACTACAGTCGGCCATTGCTAGTTGGCCCATGACCCGGGCTTGAGCTGGTGTTTAAATACCAGCATGACTCTGACTCTTTACAAATTGGACATAATGTGCGGTTTGTGGCTTCACAACGTGCGAGATGCAGTTTGAGAGCAGCGCTGGAGTCCATTTAAGTGGATGAAAGAAATTCATAAGATCATAGGTTTTGTGGGTTGGGGGTGTATTAAAATAGAACTTTAAAGAAGATTCTTTACATTATCTTGTCAGTTACAGGACATGTTGTCTGGGTCCATTAAGCTATGGCTAATGGTGAACCCAAGTCCAGTCATGATTTAAAACTGGGGGAAAAAAAGCCCTGATCTCATTGACTTCTGTCCTTGAAAATGAATCTATGTGTTCTGTGCTTAGATCTCCCTGTTGTGCTGGGTATAATGTAAATGTGTTCACATTCAGCTTGAACACATTTTAATATAGAAACAAGGTAGTATAGATTTTCCTTTCCCCCTTGGATTTGTTGTGGATATGACTGTGAACCCTGCTCCCAGAGCCATAAATCATTTCGCTCCCCCCCACCCCCCCCCCCCCCCACCCAATGCAATGTGAAGTCTTAATTTCTGATCACACATGGTTACAAGCCACAATCCCTTAAGACAAACACAGGAACCATAGGTGACATTTTAAATATGCAGGAATTTTATTCCTGTGGGCAAAGAAATTAGTTTGAAGTGACTTATTCTGCCGTACATGTGAAAAAAAAACGGGATTTTTAAAAAAGTAAAACCTTGGAAAGGAGGGTAAGCCGGGGTTGGCGTTAAATAGACCCTTTTGAGAGACCGGCGTATCTTTAAACCGTGGTCTGGTTGCCATGGTGCCGGTGCCTGCTGTTTTTCCGTGGAAGGCAGACGAAGATGTGATAGCATTGGGGATTGGATGAGATGCCATGCTGAGCTGCTACTGGATTGGTCGTCTCGATGTCTGTGCCATCTTCAATTGTTGGCATTGTTATTCCTGGGTGGAGTTTAGGGTTAAGATTTAGGGTTATACCTTATACTTGGAAGCCATTATCAAGAGAATTTTCTTCTGCATCTTCTAGTAGAATCGTCTACACAGGAGCACATATTATGTATGCTACCTTGATACCCATGGTCGTCTGATTTGCAGCTGTTAAAAGTTTAAATACTTTATGTTCCTGGTAATTGAGTTTTAGTCTATACTAGTTGAGGTGAATATTATGATAACTTGTGAATTAGGAAAGGTAAAAGTCTTAAGGTTTCTGGGATGTTCATCAGTGCTGATGGTTTAGTCTATGTAAATGATGTATGTTTAGTTGCTTGTGCTTGGTCATGAGATTCAACACAAATCTCAGGCATCTCCATCCAATATATCAGTTTTTCCTCTTTCTTTGTTTCCCAAACTGTGGTTTTAAAATTTGTCACAGAACTTTTAAAATCACTACAAAATGTAAAGGCAAATTTTAGTATATGCAGAATGTGGACTATCATGTCAAATGGCCACACCATGTGACTTCAGACCAATCAGAGATTAAGATACTGTTAGAGTTTATGTAGTGATATGGTAGGGTTTTTTTTTTTTTTTGGCTTACTGGCTGTATAAATTTGTGCAGACAGTGCTTGCGTCAGCTGTCTGCATGGAGGGTGGGTGGAGATCGATCTTTGCCTCCAGTGAGTGTAGAATATCACATGATATGTTTAATGAATCGCATTCGTACGCTAGTGTACACATCCCCTCCCCCTGGGGGGGGGAATTATTCATTTTCACCAGATGACCCATGGATTTGTCATCGAACTTTTTTTTTGTTCCCTAGCCTGGACAGAAACCTCTCCTTTTCCCAGAAACACTGGCAACTCAGCCCAAGCAACAGAGATGAAGTTTATCAGACAATTAAGTCCACAGGCTTGAATACCATATGGAAGCTAAAGGCTTAGATTACAGCCTGTGATTTTCTACTTGAGTTCTCTAAGCTCCTTTTACCATGATCGGTGTGCCTGTTTTTTAGGTGGAATCTGCAATGATTTAACTCGCGGTTTGTACTTATGGTCTTTCCTTTTATAACTGATATGCCTTGCAAGCTCAGACCATAATGCACCTGAGCTTTCAAGGTGTAAAAGTAGTTGTGTTAATGAGCAATATGGAATTAGTATTCTTAAAATGCTTTGTTTCTGGAATATGAGACAAAATTGGAATCTTAGATCACTTTTATAGCGAAGTTTGAGCAAACATTTTACATTGGAAGATTTTTCTAAAATTATTTTTGGCTAATTATGGGAACATCTGGGTTTTTTTTTCAAGCTTTCAGTCTCACAAAGGGACACTGTATAGAATGATGTCAATTTCAGATCCTAAATATTGATATTGTCCCTTTTATTCTCTGGTTTCATTTCCCATATCTTGCTTGCCTTAAAATGGAAAATTAATAGCTTCTCCCAATGACACAATGACAGAGCATTAAACCTTTTTAAAATGAGTTTTTAAACACTTTGGAAATATGAACATGCAGAGCCTCACTGGTAATTGTCATTCCTTCATAGTTGGAAGATGGATGCAATTGCATTTTTTGTGACTGTATATACAGTATTCCTCACTCCCAACCCTGGATATTTTGATGCTTGCTTGTTATATTGGAAACGCACAGAGCTGTGTCCTGGAGGATGTTTGCTTTTGAGAATTGTCCCCCACTTTCCCAGATCTGTAACTTGGCAAGCATGCACACTTCCTTTTGTGCGGTTCAGAGGTGATGGGATCCTTCTTCTTTTAGTAGCGAGGGTAACGCCCCTCTGAGGTTAGCCGGGCTCGCGCTCGGGGGCAGCCAGCTGGCATTCTGGGACGGGTGCCAACCCTGGCGGACTGGGTACTGCGCAGGGATGTCCCTCAGGTGTGTTACGGGCGGTCGGTGGCTCCCCCCCCCCCCTCTTTCATCCTGGCATTCGCCCGTTACACTGTTCTTACATCAAAAGGTTTTTATTGTCTTGGGAAGAAACCCTAAAGTATCTTTTTAGCCCCGCAGCACCTTTGGAATCTGCAGTATTATTTATGTAATATAAAATTATTTATCGTG
>JAODJW010000001.1:46793061-46809597 GCA_026777045.1 Hyperopisus bebe | reverse complement strand
CGGCAGATTAGGACCCCCCCCCCTCATTTTAGCTGCATGCTTTTGGGCTGTGGAGGGAGAGCGACAGTCTTGAGAGGCATATCAGACCATGGGAAAGAGATTCAGACTTTGTATACATATGGTAGGGCTTGGATCGAACCTCTGACTCCGAGCAGACTGTACCATCTAAGCCACAGAGTATGGGGGTGGCCAAAATATTTGCTTTGTGAATGTAGCCTGCCCCATTTGAGCTGGGGGTCCACAATTATTTTTCTCTGAGAGCCAAATTCCATCAGCGACACAAAGTGTAAGTCAACTGTCCCAGAGCGGAGGGGTCTACCAATTAAATTCACGGGGGGGGGGGGGGGGGGGGGTGGTGATTGCACGGTCTGGATTACATTGTGCTTATTTCAGTTTGCGTGTTAGGTACGCCTAGTCTAAGCTAACGGCCATGGTGGGTTTCAGTCCCTATCTTTCGACCAACAGCAGATGTGACCTTGTGCTTAGGTTTGAGCATGGAGGTAACTAGTGTCTATCAAAAATGCTGGCGTTGATTATGGGATGGAGATCCCTCCTGCATCATGGTGGGAAGCCGTCGTTTGTCTGCCGGCGCTCCCAGCAAGTTCTCCAATGGAGATGAAGCAAGCGAACACCTGAATTTGTTTCCGTTTGAGTTCTATCCTCAGGTGTTTGAAGGCAGGGCCCTGTTTCGACTATTGGCTTAAGCCCTCTTTAACTTGTCAGTTTTAAGTATTTTAATGATCACAGTGCCTGGGCCCCTTCAGCTTCTCTGTTTGGTGAGAAAGAGAAGAAAGTGACTCTTGTTCTCAGGTATTAATCCATTTGTCAGCCATCCATTTGTCAGCCATCCAGACATTATAAATGTGCTTTACGCCAACAGTATACAGTGACTTAACATATTTTAACCTTTTGCTTGGAATAATGCCTAGTATTACTTCAGGCTGACATTGATGTTTATGTATACCTATGCTTGGACTATGAACTATTTTTTACAGAAGATGCCGATCACTGTGATCCTGACCTGTTTCAGGGAGCCCTGTATCAGTCATTCCCCCTGATTACCATAGAGAGCGTGTTGTAATAATTGACCATAATGGCCTCGTTTAATTATCGTAGGTATTGGCACAATGGTGAGAACAAAAATGAAATGAAGTCCTGGCTTAAGGGCATTTCTAGCTAGTAAGTATGCTTAAGTTGTGATTTTTGCAAACCGTAGTTGTTCCTAGCAGAGCCTCACAAAATTTACTTTGCTTACGGATGGCAATTCTGTAACCATTTTTTGAAGAATCTTAAAGCTCATAGTCCATAAGACCGGTGAAATCTAATCTGATTTCAGGTATTATACATTGTCCTTGTGTTTTTCCCCCATATTGTTTTGTTTGGCAACTGTGGGGTTTAGAAATTGTGCCATTTGGACAAAAAGGTCAGGATGGGAGGTGAAGGCGGGGCCTCCGATCAGGGCTTCTGAAGTGTTTCTAGGTGCTTCAGCTCTGCAGATCTACGTTTGACATGTCTTTGGACGGTTCAGGATTCTGACACACTGACATACATTCTGTTCTCTATACATGAACACAACCGGTGCTGTTCCGAGGTGGACAATGGTAGCAGCAGCACCATAACAATAGATGTGCATGTATTTTTTTTTTTGGAGATTTTATTTCTCCAAGTAAACTTGCTTTCTGGTGCTCCTGTTGAGACAGAAGGCTATTTTTTTTTTTCTTTCAGTTTTTGACTTTGTGCCACTGGGCCAAAGCCTCTGATAACGTGACACCCCAAGCACGCTTTCACATTATAAATTGGCTGTTGCGTTCATGGGAGATGCATCTTGGCAGCTTCCACGGTTTACGTGCCTTTTATGTGGAAACTGGTGGTTCACGTCCATGATGGCAGCTACCGTAGCGGTCTGTGACCCGGGGGGTTTCTGGTTTGAGTCCTTGAATGGCCCCCTGGTGCCATTATCTCTGAGTACCATGCATAACTTTAATAGTTGGGTCAATACCCAGTTATGTAAGTAGGTAAATAATCACAGATTACTTAGGATAAGTGTCCGGCTATGGAATCAAATTCAGTCTCGTTTACTGCACCCACTTCACACAGTATGTGTGGCTCAGGTAAACTGGTTTTTGTAAGCCTCCTTTTTACAAACAATAAAAGCCCTACTTAAGCAGCGTTTTTTGAAAGGGGGGGGCATACATTAACACCATTCCTGGGGGCTTTCTGAGCCTCCCTAGGGCATCTGCAGAGGATCTCTCTTGTCCTAAATTCCCACCCCCAAATCTCCGATCCCGGAGCTCTCTGACAAGATAGGTTCCTGTTTCCCTTTCTGTCCCTTTGGACTCCCCATCTCGCCAGTTCAGCTGTGGCAGCCGACACGCACTTGGGGGAGGAGGGACGGTGATCTCATGTCTGATAAGTTAATACATGGTGATGTTTTCTGTTAAAAGGAAATGGGGATTACATCAATGTACTTTGTGGAAGTGTCTCCTTTTCTAGCTGGGTGTGGTCTGCTGTTATACACAGATGACAAAAGGGTTCTTAATGCTTTACTATGGTTTCTGAACAGCGTGTGAGTCTCTGTATCTCATTTTTTTTTTTTTTTTTTTTTTTGGAGGGTTGATTAAACCCTAATTGTTTCAGTATTTGGTTAGGCATTTCAGGGTGGGGTTTGAAACATAAGCAGACATCTTCGTTCTTTCTGGTAGCTGTACAGTGCTAATGTTGAATTAAAGCTGAGAAAACAACAATTCGATAGGTTAGGGCGCCATTATTTACAGCGTAATGGTGTGATTGTCCGAGCAGCATTCGGCTGTCTCGAAGCAGCACTAGCATGGCCAAACTCTGCTTCAGAGTCTTCCTTTAAAACAAAATGATCATGTGACTTTCCAGCGTAAATGTGTCCGGTAATGACACCTGCCCCTCTGCTGCGTTGGCTGTTTTCCCCACGAGTAAAACCGGTCATGCTCAGTAGTTGGTTAGGTGAGTTCAATTTTGCCAGATGTAGCCTGGTGTTTTATTGGCCTTCTGGTTGAGCATTTTAGTTAAATAAAGCTACAGGTCATATACCGCCAGTTAAACTGTTGTAGGAATAAATAAATAGCACTTGTTCCTATATGTTAGCTCCCCTGCTAGCCATTTGATGAAAGTGTAGGAGGTATTTATTAAGCTGATGGAATGCGATATTTAGTTTTGCTTGGAACCAGATGTTGGCTGCTGTTTCTCAGCCAGCTTGGGGGTGGGGAATGGGGGGTGGGCTCATGTTGAATTATTTCCTCTACCCAGAGAGAAAGTGTGTGTGTGTGTGTGTGTGTGTGTAGTACATTGTGGGGACCAAATGTCCCAACATTGTGAAAAAAAATCTGTTTTGACATTGTGGGGAACATTTTTTCAGTCCCCACAAGGGGAAACTCATTTAAAAAAAAAAACCCCAGATTTAAAAAAATAAATAAATAAATCTGTAGCTGCAATCAAAAAACTTGTATTCTTGTATTTTGTTTAGTTACTAATGGTTAACGATAGGGCTGGGTAGGGGTTAAGGGTGTCACAGTTGGGATTAGGGTTTTCCCCATAGAAATGAATGGACAGTCCCCACAAAGATATGAATATGTGTGTGTGTGTGTGTGTGTGTGTGTGTGAGAAAACAATGTTCCTCACATTGGTTGCTGTGGCTGAGTTTGTTTAGCTGGGTGATGGCTCTGTTTACACAACGAGGTTGGTGTCACAGTGGGACTGATTGGGGGGGGGGGGTTCATCCTTGCACTTGTGCTGTTGATTCTGCTTGGTCCTCATGAATTGATCAAGAGGTTGCCAGTTCAAGTCCCAATGTCAGTGGAGTAGTTTCAGCAAGGCAGTTAATCCCAGTTTTTTCAGGGACCAGCTGATCCTACTTTACCAAAAAAAAAATGTCGCTTTGGATAAAAACATCTGGACTGTGAGTTTAAATGCCTGAGAAATGCCATGTTAGAGGGCTGTGGCACAGCAAAGCGCGGGCATCTCCTGCAGCCGAGGAGGCCTTGGGCCTCCCTCAGTCTAATAACACTTGATTCTGACTGCTGACCTGTAGCTGTACCTGTAGCTGTAGCTGTACCTGTACCTTTACCTGTACCTGTTCCAGAGTCTGGATCAGGTGGACAGTGCAGAGTGACAGGTTGGCTCTGGTGTCACTTGCTTTGTTGCTCTTTGTTTCAATTCCTCTTCTGTCCCTTTTCCCCCAGAATTCCATGAACCTCCCTCCAGACAAAGCCCGACTCCTGCGCCAGTATGACAGCGAGAAGAAGTGGGAGCTCATCTGTGACCAGGTCAGCATTATTTACCTGCTTATTTTTTTAAATCGACAGTCTTCATGGTCAGACTGCGCCCCCCCCCCATGTTTCAGTCATGGGATGCAAATCATGAGGGCTTGTCTTTTTCCCCACACTGTCCAGGCATTATACCACGGTATATGGTATTTTGATAGTATTCTCAAAAACAATTCCAGTATATTGAAATCTTACCAATTTAAAATATATGAACCACCCCCCCACCATGGTAAAATTTGCCAGGTGTACAGAGGGTCTTTCATGATAAAATATATTATGGTCTGCATACAAAATTTGGTCACCAAGACTAAAATTCCACCTTAAACAGCAGGCTTAGCTGGGGGTGTGTGTGCTTCCCCTATCAGGTGTGTTGTCCCTTCCTAAGTCACTGAGCACTTCTCCAAAAGCACAGGACACAACCACTCCTATTTCTCGCCCAGCCGTTTTAAGGGACCCTGAAGGCACATTCTCATGTCTGACCTTCTTTGATTGTGAGATTAATTAGCATTTTAAGTGCTTGGGGCTCATTGGCTGAGCAGAATTTGAATGTGCGGCTCTTTAGTCTGTGTGGTGCCCCACCCCCCTCTAATTATCAATCCCTCCCTCCTTTTTCTCAAAAAACATAAAAAATAACTCGTCTTCCACTCTCCAAAAAGTTTACTTGGAAAAATGCAGGTCCCAGCGTTGTTCCTTCTGTGTAATATCGCATTTGTTCACGTTTGAGTCTTAATTACAGAACCCAAACTCCAGAGAGTATGCGTTTACAGATGTAGCTTGTGTTTACGGTCACAGACGATCTACAGTGTTCTCGTGGATCAAAGGACATGGTCCCGTGGGCTGGCTTTCTTGTTCGCTTGTTAAATTATTTCAGTCCTACGGCTGACTGAGGATGTTGTCTGGGTCGCGCAGAGAGCTGCTTTGGGAGATGTTGTGTAACCATGGCAACCGCCATGCGGCGGGGGCGGAGCACCGTAGCTGGCATCGCCGTCGGACTTTGGTGGAGACATCCGTCTGCAAGGTGTTGAAATGGAAGACTGTGGACCCTTGTGTAAAAGGAAACGACATCGAATTCATAGCCTGATCTGAAGATGAAAGAAAGGGTTATTTTTTGTTTTAGTAATAGCACGTGAATTCTGGAAGTTAAATGAATAGTTCAGTGCATGTTGAAGTCTGAGTCATGTCAGTCACGAGAGACTTAGACATCCTGTTATAATTTTGAATTTCATGGATAACGGTCTTGTGAATGTTCTGTATACAAACCATGTTTTTCCTCATCCTTGCATTAAAAAGGATGCTTTCAAAACATGTTAACGAGTCCCTCAGATTAGCTTTTGGCTGGGGATGCACCTCGTTGCAGTCATAAGAATGGTGTGGCTTTTTAAAAATATTTCTTTGTTTTCTGTCTGGTTTTCTCAAGGCATTTAATTAGTGACACCCTGTTTTTTTTGGCAACACTGTGTGACATTTTATTACATCTCTCATCATTTCGTACTCCACCTTCACCTCAAAATCGGTTGATAAGATGCCGAAACCCTGCGAAAAATGTAATAATATTTTAAAACAACTTTTTAATTGATGGGGAATTTTTTCACCAACCCCACTGTATAGGTGATGGCAAGCTTGGCAGTGTAGGGCACCCACCTGCATCAGCACCCAGGGAGCGGGGGGTTCAGGGCCCGCAGATGTGACTTTTGTGCCGAGGCTGGGCTCAAACCAGCGACCTTCCGATCATAGGCACAGAGGCTCTGCCCTCTGAGCAACACACTGCCCCGTCTGATAAAGCACCATCAGCCATTGAATTTGACTGTCAGGTGATGGAGAATGTAGACAGTTTAAATCTCACCAATATTATTCCAAACTAGGGTGGGGTGATGTGATATATCGATATTGTATTGCACATGCGCTATAATCACCAGGGATTCAGATGACGAGCGAAGCATTTGGTTGGACGCCAGCTTTTCAGTATTATAAACGTTTATTTACGCCCGAAATTTAAGCAGATTAGTAGTACGGCTAAAATATTAATGAGAGTTGGTAATCTGTAGTGCAATATACACTACAGTTGCGCACACTACATAATACTGTTTTGATATACTATGGTTTGGTATACTTCAGTGCGATACACACTATAGTGGTGGTGAAAAAAGCTCAGCAGCTACAACACCTTTTAAATGAGGAAACCTTGTGGTTAAACAAGGTAAAAAGATGTCTGTGGTGTGGTGGTACTTTTAGCAGTTTAAAGTCCGACACGTTTATTTGAACATAAGGATATGTTGAATTTATACTGACTACTAACTTTTGGGCCTCGTAAAATGCCTTGTTAATATTTTAGCCATATTACTAATCTGCTTGACAAATTGTGGGCGTAAATAAACATCCATATAGTACTGAAAAGCTAGCATCCGAGCAAATGTTTCACCTGTTGTTTGAAGCCCTGGTGACAGCTCTAGTCCAAACTATGAAGATGACAAGAGAAGAACTGTAATCAGTGGTAACTCTCCTGTTTTTCTTGTTACATAAACCACCTCTTTCTGAGAAGTGTTTTTCCTTTTAAAATGTTTAGGTTCTGTTGGGACCATCATGCGCTGAGAACACTTCAAATGTCATCATCTCTGAACAATGAGCTTAGTTTCTCTTGCAGTAATTTTTGCAAATCCAGTTACTGCCATCTTTGTATGCAAATAACCATCTATTTTCTTTAACTGACTCTCTGACAGTTGTAGAGCATGTGCATACCAGCCTTACCCATAATCCTTTTCAGGCAACCATAGATCACATGCTGAGAGGCCCTGAAGATCTCAGTCTTGGGTTCAGTATGTTAACAGTGGGCTGTCCTGCATAGCCAAGCATAAATCTGAGCCTGGCCAGTTACGTTGTGTTTGTGATGCTGCCTGAGCATGTAATTGCTGGATCAGAGTTAATCGATGGTGGTCCATGGGCTGCTTTTCACTCATGGGGGGGGGGGGGGTCCCTAGGGACAGCTCTCCTGTCACCCAGTAAGTGATGGTAATGCGACGTCAATGATGATATGGGCCTTTTGCCTCAATGCGTTTGTGATGACAACCTCCGTCAAGGTGGCAGGCACTAATCTGAGGAGAAACCTATTAATTCTGACCGATTTGTAAATGCTGACATGACGTCTTCATTACTAGAAGATTGTGGGGAGGGCAGGTCAACAGTTATTGGTGTTGTCTGCTGCATTTGTGGGTTGACATACTCATTAGACATGCTTCACTCATCCTGTCACTGAATGTTATGCTGCAGGTCCTGGTATTGGCACTATGCTTTAGCCATTCGTTCATTCTGCTGTGTACAATTTCTCTCTCTCTCTCTCTGGATAGGAAAGATTTCAAGTGAAGAACCCCCCTCACACATACATCCAGAAGCTGCGGAGTTATCTGGACCCCGCTATCACCAGGAAGGTGGGTAGCTCATGGTTCCTGTTGACTTCTTTCCACCATCCTAAGGCTCATCCTTCCCGTTTTGAATCCGCTGGACTCGGATATCCGTATACGCTGGGCTGTCACATGTTTCGCTTCGGAGAGAGAAGTTTTCAGAAGCTGCTCTAGGCGAGTGTGTCACACACCCTTCTGGAGATGATCCCTAGCTGTCATTGTATTTAATAAAAGGTTCATGGATGGATGCATTTCTCTTTCTTTGTAACTTGAAAAGAATATTTCAGGTTTTTGTTCAGTGGTTATAGGAATCGCTTCCATTCAAGTCAGAAAATGCCCGTGTGTGAGTGTTTGTGTATGTGTGTTTGTGTGTGTTTACATGCCCTCAGATGTACTTGCCAGTATAAAGGCTCTTGACTTACCGAGGAAAAAACCAGGACTCTGAAAAGGAGTCAACTGTGATTATTAAGTTTACTGAGAGAAGAGGCCAAAAAAACAGAGCGGGTTTGTGTAATTCTGTTAACCCACCTGGGATTTATGGCTGCATAATCCAGAAAGCTGGACGAGTGCACCGCTGACAGAGGCAGGCAGGGATAGCTCAGCCCGTCACTGAAGGAAAGGTCCTTACCTTACATATAACTGGTAGACGCACACAGTATGTTGTTGTTGGTAGTTTATAAATATTGGTAGGGGGTAGTTCTTTTGCTGGTGTGTTGTCATGGATGGTATTTCTGTGCTTTTATATCGTGTGAAAATTCGGTCCTTTTGTCTATAGAAGAAAACACTCATTGTGCTCTATGATGGCTTCCACTGCCTTTAAGGGGTTGAGCCAATTAGTGTCGTTCTCCTGAGGAAAAAGGGAAATTAGAACTCTGAATCACATCGCCGTTCTTCAGCAGGGACGTCCAGGGGCTGAAAGCGAGGAGCACGTTGCCTTGTCAGATTTAAGAGGATAAGGGTGGCAAGGAGAGGACTCTCCCAGATGGGTTGGGGTCTCGCTGACCGTGTTAACACCTCGAAGTGCTCAGCTCGGAGATCTCACACGAGCCGCGGCCTTCGTCCATCAGCAGGCTGCCAAATCTGTTTAACCAGCAGAGCACTATGAAATGCAGTATCACTGCTTTTTTGGTTGGATCCTCATATCAGATCCCTTGGAGTAGGGGGGAGGGGTTTGGGATATATTCGATCCCAGTCGGAGCAGTGAAACCCCAGCGAGTGGGCGTGGACCCAGCTTAACAAATCACTCATTAAATGAGTGTGCGGAACTCTCCAGATCCCCAATGTGCTTTTCGGAGCTAGACACTCGCCAACAATGGCTTTCGTGTCCCATGCAGGGGTCAGCAGAATGCTCGAGTGTATAAGTAAGAGTGTGTGTGTGTTTGTGTGTGTGTGTGTGTGTGTGTGTGTGGGGGGGGGGGGTGTTATAGCTTTACATTCCTGTTCAGCCCCCTTTTCAGGCTCAAACAATTGGCACTTTGTGCCTCCGTGAAATGGCTCCAGGTCACCGGCTCCGCTTTACATATGTGGCCTGCCGCATTCCTCTGCCCTCTCCAGCCAATCACGGGACATGGAGGGAGGAGATCATTGGGCAAGTGCAGAAGAATGTCTTGGCTATTGATTTGTCTCCAGGATGACCCTTTCGGAAAGCGTGCCTCACTCCGTCCTGCTGACAAAGCTTATGTGGGGTGGGGGGACTGGGGCTGTGAGTGCAGGAACAAAGCCTGCACAGATATCTTACATCAAGATCTCATAGCAAGACTTTTTCTGGTTCTTATCAGAGAGCATTTTTTTGTCAGGAGAAGGGGATTGGAAGATTTTGAGACGTAACCCCCACCTCCCTGTTGAATGCGAATCTACAGGCGGGGCAGCTGCCGTTGCTGATGATGCAATGATTTTACAAGCTGATGTCATCGGTGTGTAACTTGGGCTCTCTGTGTTTCGGAGGGGTTTTGGTTTAACATCCTGCTCTGGAAAAGCAGGTGGTTTGCTGGCCTTTTGTTGTGCCTGGTGTCTGTCTGCTTCATGGCGGCCTTTGAAAATATCCAACAAACCACCTTCTTATGTTCTGTGTCATGTAGTTACCTAAATTTATGAATTTCGAATGGTTTCATTTGTTTTTTCGGCCACCACAAAGAATAAGCGAACGAAATATTACCCTAATGTGAAATTGCAATGTTCGCGAACAGAGACCGGCAGTAGCAGTCAAACCCCATGTGATGCCCTGGGCTTCACCCCCGTGCACCAGCCAGCCTCGCCCCCTCCTAACTGTCGAATAAAGTTGTTGATTAGGGGATTGGTCAGGGTAAAATTGTCAAGCCAATGGGGGAGCAGTTTGGACCTGTGCTTCCCTATGTCCGTGTGCCCCCGGAGCAGTTGCCCGCGTTGCCCTTGCCAGGATCCACCACTGCAGACAGGTGCACATATTGAAATTTAAATGTGCTAAATTGCCCACAGAATTCAAATCCTGAAATAAATCCAAAATAAACAATATTCTTATGGGGCTGAGATAAAGAAATTCTCATTGTCATAGTATGATCTGTGAACACAAAGGGGGAAAAACTCCTGTTCTTGCTGCTCTTTTCTCCAGAAATTTCGCCGAAGAGTGCAGGAATCAACTCAAGTCTTAAGAGAACTGGAAATATCATTACGGACCAATCACATCGGGTGAGTAATTAATCATTCCCTTAACATCACAAGAGACATTGCAGGCTTGACTTGAATTCCGTGAAATTGATTCATTGAAAGTTTAGCTTACATTGCCTGAAGAATACTGTCAATGCACAATGTTTCCCTTTAAGATATCTTAATGTAGGTGAACCAATAGCTTGCCGTGACATTTTTTAAACTAATTGGCTAAAGTAATGTACAGTTAAAATGTGTAATTTTTGTGCGTGTGTGTAAATAAATAAAACCTTTTCCTGTCATCCCTGTTGCACGTTGCCACCTCAGATCATTTCTTTTTAGGGACATCCTGTTACTCCTAAACTGAAAGGTCAGGCTCCACTTTCAGGGGGTCTGGCCTTGCTAATTTTCTGAGTAGTTGGAACTGGCTGCCAGAGCTAATGAGCAGAGATGCATGCTGGGAAGTGGAAGCAGGATGGCGGGGTGCGGGGCTGCCCCTGTCGTGAGAGGTCACTCCTGGCGGAGTCCTCGTTGCTGAAGGCAAGGGACAGGAAGGCCGAGGTGGGAGGACGGCCTGATGTACTCTGGCAACAATAATGACCTCGCTGCCAAGTCCAGTTACACAAGACACTCACGGGACGAAGCAAAACAACACGAAGTCCAGGCCCGGATTTGCATCTCCCAACAAAAACTGAACTGAGCCATCTTTTGCGGCTGTTTGATATAGATCTGTCAGAACAGATTTGATGTATCTTTGTTCACTGTCCATTCCAAAAGATGATTTACTGGACCTGTTCGGATACTTTGTCCTTCAAGGAGTTTACCTACGTTCTTAAATTACACAAGGGAAGATATTTTGGCTACTGGTGGCGGGTCAGAAATGGGAGGCGATAACGTGTCCACGTCCCAAAACAAGATTACAGCGTTCACTCATTGAACGACTCTGGAATTGCCCCAGCTACTTTGGGCCATGAGAACTTCATTGAGTGCTCAGTTTTCCTGTTTTAATTCTGACTCAATGCTCCTGAACGCGGTGGATATGACTCAGGTGGATACAAAGAGCTTTACGATATTGATTGGCTTCCCTTGTCTAATAGAAAAGTTTGTGTTCTGTCAATGGTGTCTTTTGGCTTGGAAGGACTGGATTGCCTGTGTATGAAATCATAGTTGCGATAACCCCGTCCTCCCTGCTCACACCCATTTGTGCAACAAGAGTCTACATCTGTGGAGTTTCATTGTGTTGCCGCAGTTCACCAAATGGAGTTGCAAATAAATCAAAATATCTTCGGCGAAATGGCTTCTTAAACAGCTGGGAGATTAATGGCTTTAGTGCAAGCACATCCAAAACTGCTTGGGCAGTTAAATGGATTTTATTAGGAATGTAGCTTTGTGATGCTTGTGGGAAATGGGAGCTGGATCTGCAGTATCCCACCACACAGACACGTCACACGTTCATTGTCTGAACAGGGCGTTTTGTTTTGGTGTCCCAGTGATGTCATGCTATGTGGTGGCTCAGACTTGTTCCCAGTGACCATGAAGTTGTTGTGTTCTCACTCTGCGTCCTTGTTACCGTAGATGGGTTCGGGAGTTCCTAAATGAGGAGAACAAGGGTCTCGACGTCCTGGTGGAGTATCTCTCCTTTGCACAGTATGCTGTCACGTAAGTCACATACCATACCCTCGTGTGTCACTCAGCAGCAAGGCATGACTGCTGTGAACCGTGTGTCATGTCTGCTTGGGGATGAGATCTTTCAAGGTCTGATGAGGTCTCTGAGTCGAGACTCTGGTGTATTGTATTTTTGTGCCCCCCCCCCCCACTGTTGGCAATAATAAATATGACATTTAAAAAAACACAAAAGCACATACAGAGACGCATTCAGTACAATGCGCAGTGAAATGCTTGGCTGCCCAGCACTAAGACTTAAATAGGGATCACAGTTGTAAAGTAGCTGAAGTATGGAGAGACAATACAGACATTAAACAGTAATCCATCCTTCTATCATTACCCACTTATCTCAGTCTGGGTCATGGGCCACTCTGTCCAGTGGTTTACTTGAAAGGGAGGGGGAGTAGTTTTGAAGGACATCATCATCCACTGTTCCCACTTGCCCAGTCAGTATCCATGATTCCGGAATCATGCCGATTTACGTATGGGCATAACCCCCTGTCCCGGCTGGATCCACCACGGAGCAGTGTAAAGCAAAGCTGGGATCTCCTGTACCTGGCTTTAATGATTCTGCCTTTTGTCATACGTGTTCCTGTCCGAACATTGGTGGCTGGCTAACGGGCATTAGCCGCAGTCGGTTATTAGCCTGTTGCGTTAATTACACAGAGCTTCCCCGCCCTTTTAACCTGCCGCCCCTGTGTGATTCACGGCAAACTCCCCTCCTCATTTTCAGGTTTGACAGCGACAGCATGGAGAGCACCATGGAAAACGCGGTGGACAAGTCCAGACCCTGGAGCCGGTCCATCGAGGACCTCAATGGGGGAAGCACCCTGCCCTCACCGGTCAGCGGGGGCAGCATCTCGCGGTCGGGACGGCACTCTACACTAAGGCAAGCGTCAGGCTTCTGGGGAACAAACATGCCCTATTGCTTAGCTCTGCTTTTTGCACTCCGCCACCCGGGAGTTTGCACTACCAGAGGAAATGTTCATGACACAGTGCAAACATGCAGAGATGTACAATTAGGTGAACTGGTGTCTCTAAGTCGTCTGTAGTGTGTTCATCTCCATATATGTGTCCTGTGGTGGATGTGTGTCCCATGCAGTGTGTCCCATGCAGTGTGTCCCATGCAGTGTGTCCCATGCAGTGTGTCCCATGCAGTGTGTCCCCTGTATTGTCCCTTTTGCTACCTGGGACAGTTTTTCTCATAGTAGAAATATATACAAGGATTAGCCATATTTGAACACGTTTCCTTCCTTGACGATATCACAGAGACGTTCAAAGCCACGTCGCTTGGATAGCGCTGAACATGGAGCGATCGCTCAGAGCTGTTCAGGTGAATGTTTGCTGGCTTGCGGCCCCCTGAACGAGGTCCTGCTGAGGTGGCGAATCAGGCGGCAGTGTGAGTCACGTGACCCTCCTGAAGTCATGTGGCTTTTTAAAATGACTAACAACTGGGTTTGGGGGGGAGGGAGGGGGTGGTTTGAGTAATATTCTTTTCACCCTTCAGTATTTTTTGCCACCGTTTTTATGTACACCATCATCACTCTGTGATTTGTCGAAGTTAACTGGCATCACCTTTTAAGTATGAAATGAAAACTTGCCACCAAAAACATGAGTTGATTCCACTTTTTTAAAGTCCACTACTGAGCTTTCATGCCCCAGCTACATTAAGGTGGGAATTGCTGCTTTTGATTAGTTTGAATGTATGATGGTCTTCAAAAAAAATTTTAAACTCCCTTTTTGTAGGCTGGTCATATTTGCATTTGCAGTTATTCTTTAATATCGCCATAGTTACAAAGGCAACAGCTATAGGACGCATCAAGAGGCATTTCAATTTATCCTTTGACGGAAGCCTATCCTTTGAAATGTGTCTCCTAGGAGAAGACAGTTGGCTGAAGGCTCCTGGCTGTCATGGCAACCAGAATGTTTAAAATACATGTTTTGCCATGCTTTGTCCCATCCCTCCAAATCGTAACCAAAAAAAAGAAATGTTCTCTGTGAGCTGATAACGAAAAATGGTGGGTGTGAACTGGCTGCTGTTTTATTAGTTTGTTTGTTGTGTCTTTGGGTAGTGCTGTGAACTGGTATCCAGGGTCGGGGATTTGAAATTACACATCGTGTGTGTGTGTGTGTGTGTGTGTGTGTGTGTGTGTGTGTGTGTGTGGTGGGGGGGGGGGTGTCCCGAAAACATGCATTTAGGCTAAATGGTGTCACTAAATTTTCCAGTGTGTGATTGCCCTGTGATGGACTGGTATTCCCTGCCTTGTGCCCAGTGTTTTTCCTGGGACAGATTCCTGGCTTTCTGCAGCCCTACACTGCAACAGTGGTTCATGATGCAGAATTTGTTTACAAATTCGTTTATTTGTTTACAGTGTAATTTGGTTACTGCCGACGTGCTATGGCAAGCAGTGGACTGCTGAAGTCACTGGGGGACATGAATGTTTAGCAGAGGTTTAAACCTGAGGTTTTGAAAGCAGTCTATCTCCAGTTGTTTTAATACCAGGACATATGTATGGAAGCCTTTTTATGCGTACCTTACTGCTCACTACAAGCCTGCTTCAGAAATGCAGCTAGAAACCACTGTACTTCATTATAGAAATAGCTGTATTAAAACAGCATTCAGAAATAACAAGGAGAGGTCCAGGCTCCTTGTTTGTGAGTTCAGGGAAACGTAGGACATCCATCCGCCTTTTTGACTTCCTGCTTATCCAGTACAGGGTCACTGGAACCTGCCCTGTGATGGCAGGGGTCAAACTGGGAAGGATATCAGTTCATCAAGGCCTGACTTCTCTTCTGTTGTGTTTGCTCTGTTTATCTGTCGCACACTCTTATCTGCACACAACCGAAAAAGCATAAATTTAATGCTTTATTTGCAAATTCGAAGCGTAGAGAAATTGTAAAAGGTTGCTACGGTGGAAGAAAAATTCCATCGGTGTTGATGTTGAATAGGCAGTTGGCTACAGAGTTGGCTCAGCTAGTTCTTATAAAACTGAATATCAGACAGTTTGGAAAGCCGGTGTTTTAAGCAGGAACGTGCAGGAAGGTGCACAGAACTCCTGAAAGGATTATGTTAGGCCGCTTTCTTGGTGCATGCTGGGTAGCTGCATGGAACCTTTCATTGTGGGGGTGGGGGGGTGTTCACTACCAAAAGCTCTGCTGATCATGCCATGCATCCAAACGAGTGCGTGTCCCCCCCCCCAGCTGTAAGTATAAGTGAGGCCGATGTTGCTGTCTTATGCAGTTGGAGTTAACCTAGTGCCCCCCCCCACCACCCCCACCCCGGGGACATGCTGTAACCCAGCCCTGGAGAACAGCATTGATTGTGCAAAATTGTGCTGGGAGTAACACACATTTCCACAGGGACCAATATTTAATTAATTCAGAATTAAATGGAGGGCAGATTCATCCCGTTATGAGATTGTAACTAAACTCAAGCTTTGGGTGTGACTGTGTTTGTCTGTAATTGACGGATTGGGTTCCACCTCTGTTTTCCAGGTGTAACACGCTTCCCAGTCGGAGGACACTGAAGAACTCCAGGTTGGTGTGTAAGAAGGACGACGTTCACGTTTGCATCATGTGCCTTAGGGCCATTATGAACTACCAGGTGAGGAGGTCGGCCTGCAGAATGTGAACGGTCTGCCCTGAACTGTGCTCCTTTTTCAGTCCACATGCAATTCTGTGACAAAGCTAATGCTATAATGCTATAATAGAGTGATGGTGTCCTTTCTCATTAATTCCCCCCCCCCGCCAGTACGGCTTCAACATGGTCATGTCGCACCCGCACGCTGTGAATGAAATTGCACTAAGTCTCAACAACAAAAACCCCAGGTGAGCTTTTCATAAACCCATTGATTGACTAATGCATACCCCCTCCCCCACACCCTACCAGCCACCTACCCTGCCCAGTGTGCCGTACATCCACATGCTACCCCCCCTCCATATCCTCTACTATGAAGAGTGCCATTTTCCCACAATGCATTTCCCATTCAAAGAGGGTAGTTCCAGAGCCTTAAAAAATAACACAACTGATTGCACTTCATGAACTGGGTGTTCTAATAAAAGGTAGTCTATTCAAGTTTAAATAGTCATGGAATATTGTGGCTGTCAATTGTGAATCAAGCTGTGACTAATGTCTTCTGCTAAACTGTTGACACTAATTCTGTAAAGTCAGTCCATATGTCTAAGCATTAATGTTCTCTCTTCTGTTCCAGAACTAAAGCTCTTGTGTTGGAGCTTCTAGCAGCTGTCTGCCTCGTCAGGGGTGGACACGAGATCATTCTGTCTGCCTTTGATAACTTTAAGGAGGTATGAATTGTTGCTTTTTTTATGGATGTACACTGTTTGTGGTGTGGACCAGCTCCGGGGAAAAAAAAAAAAAACTTGAAACAAACTTGCCTCAGTTTGCAACAGTCTATGAACACTGCTCCGAGTCAGAAGGGATGTGATCTCGCTCGCCTACGGCAACTGGCGCCCGTTTCCTCTGTTGTTCGGTGGGCGGATTGCAGATTTGGTAATATGGTCCAGATTTAGAGTGATAACTGGGTCAACAGACCACACGC
>JAODJW010000001.1:46767776-46780808 GCA_026777045.1 Hyperopisus bebe | reverse complement strand
GGGGGGTGGGGGGGGGGGGGGGGGGGGTAGTGACCTCTTGCTACAAAAGGACAGTTTTTGGACTGGTGAAGGTGTAAAGAGAGAGGATTTGTGGTGGAGAACTTTCCTTGGAAACCTGAGACGAGTCAAGTGCCTAAACTAAATTCTAATTAGTTTATTTCAAAGCAATATGACCCAATCTTGCTTTAACAAAGGTCCCAAATTGCTTCTGTTCTCCCTCGTTTCTAAATCAGAAATGTTGGTGACGGGGGGGTCGTCTGTTGAAAGCGAGGAACATGGTTCCTCAGAGGTTTTACCGAAGGCGTCAGTTACTATGAAGTTCTGTAGTATCTCGAATACATTCCAGCCTTTAGCTTTGGAGGTTTCTAACATGCTATACCGGTGCTTTTTAAAGATTTTTACAACGTTTTCCACTAATGATTTTTTAAAGGAGATGTTTTAATTTTTTCCTTGGGGTGGCATATAGCACCAGATACATCGCAACAGTTAATGAAGTGGCCATTTGTGACCACATGGTTTCATAAGGTTAAGATGGCAGTACTGAGACAGGAGGACACTGCTGAAATATGTAAGACTTTACCGACGAAACAGGATTAACATGATTTGTAAATACGCCCCCTAAAGCTGAGGTATTAATAATCTCATTCGTCAGTGTTACCGTGGGTAGAGGGACCAAATCTCTGTGACCCTTTCAGTGCTAGATCATCCTGCCGGAGTGTGACTTGAATGTCATCAATGCAACGGACTAAGGTAGCACAATGGAATGGAGGTGTCGTTCGGGGAGGGGGGGGGGTGCTGAAGCTGTCCACAGGAACGGACACCTTGGCAGTTACTGTTTGTTTCTTCCAAAGTGTAAAGGCTTTAAAGGGGGTCCCATTGAAGGCCCCCTTGAGTAGGTTGTCTGAATGGAAAAACTGGAATCCAATTTCATTTTCTTTTCCTTCTCTCACAACTGCTTCTGGTTAATGAATCTAGACCTTGGTGTTGACTCATGTCATTATTGTAAGTTTACTGTATAGTATTTAATCACAGAGGCCGATTTCGTTTCGTCTTGCTCATGTGACCCACTTGACGTGAGTGCCAGTTTTTTTTTTTTTCTTTTTTGAAATTGTGTAGTTACCAAAACATAAAAAGGAAAAAAAAAAAAAGCTTTTCTAAATGTACAGATATTTTGCTACAAAACCGAAGTTTTGTTTTATTTTTTACATAATCCACCATTAGCGCAAGGTTAATATTGTACATATTGTTTAAAGAAAAGTTTCTGCACCCTGAACTTTACAATTTGATTTTTTTTTTAACTTATAACCCCTCCCCCATTTTCATATTTAATTACGTTATAAATCCAAACCCAGCTTTAATGAGGATGTCGGGTGGAGTAAGGCCCCCCATTGTCATGTAACTTTACATCAGGTGTGTTGAACGCCATTCCAGGGGCCTGTTTCTGTGCCGCTTGTGCGTCTTATGTAAACATTCAGCACCGCAAGTCCTGAATTTAAACCAGTGTTTTATCGTACAATGCAGCTGTGATTTTTTTTCTTTTCCTTCTTTCTACAGTGGTTTCCAAACTTCTCTGCTTCATTACTTACCTACTCAGTTGCTGAGTACTGGTGGTAAAATATGAATGTGTTATGGCCTAGAGGGGTTTGAAAACCACCCTAAGTACTGTGCAACAAGCCGACTGGAATGGAGTTTAATACCCCAACACTAGACCACTGCTAGTTCAAGGTCAACAGACCAGTCAATATCCATTCATATGTCATGATCGTTCCTTTTCCTTTAACCAATACATTTTCTCAAGACTGGACAGTTACTGGCATGGTTTTCCCAAAAAAGTATTTTAGACAATACATGCTTATTTGCAATGTGCTTTTTAATAATGTAACTCTTGAGTTACCTCTTTCTCAATGGCTATGATCAAATAAACTATTTACACTACTACGTCACTCTCATTACTCATTTCCCTGGGGTTAAGAGCCATACCTAAGGGCAGCATGGTGTAATCCTTTCACTAGCCATGGGCTTTGAACCATCGCCCTTCCCCTCAAAGCCACAGCATCTTAACCTGTTGAGCTGCACATTGTCACAGAGTTTGAATTGCAGGTTGAAAATGTTATCCACTTGCAATGTATAGGAAAGTCTGCCATTTAATTTCTGCTTTGTTATCTTAAACCTATAAGCTATATTTCACAAACTAGGCAGCTATATAGTTTTTTTTTTTAATCCTCAATTCTGCTGTCAGTAATTGTGTCCAGATCAGGTGTGGATCTGCTTCAGTGAGGTTTCATAACCCAAGTTCAAGATGACCGCTTGCATGTTCCAGCAGCCATACCACCTGCAGTTCAGACTAGGTAATCCACCTTAAGCTAAGCAGGTTTGGCCCTGGCCAGGACTTGGATGGGAGACCAACTAGGAAAGTGGGTTGCTGCAGGAAAAGGTGTTGGTGTGGCCTAAAAAAAATTAGACCATCCTGTGGTCCGTGTGGACCCCAGTTCCCCAGCCCAGTGATGCGGATACTGGTATATAAAATGGTGCTGTCCTTCAGGGGAGACAGAAGTGAGGTTCTGACTCTGATGTCATACAATATCCCTGGGCATCATTTGGAAGAGTAGGGGTGGTACCCTGCTGTCCTGGCTGACTGCCCACTGTGGCCCTATCACAGCTGGCTTCCAAATCATCCCCTATGTGTAATTGGTAATTCCCTCCGACCCCTTAGCTACTGT
Source organism: Hyperopisus bebe (assembly GCA_026777045.1). NCBI lineage: Eukaryota > Metazoa > Chordata > Actinopteri > Osteoglossiformes > Mormyridae > Hyperopisus > Hyperopisus bebe. Next base: position 46,778,088 of record JAODJW010000001.1, on the reverse strand, counting down.
GGGGTGAGATCTGACACACAGAATGGTTATTGTTGCATCATCTATTGGTTCTGTAAAGTGCTTGGTGTCTTAAAGCACTACATAAATCTATCATGACAGTGGGTTAATTTCGTACCTAATCATGTGCTTGATGCTCAATTACATCATGAAAAACTGTCCTGTGTGCGCAGGGTTGACATGTTCCTTAAAAGTCTGTAATCAGTCCAAAACTTAGAACATTTAGGTGATGGAAACAGGTGATTCTAGCTACGTTCTGCCCCCCCCCCCCCATCACATAATTGTATGTATTCAAGGGCCCCTATGAAGTGCTGGGCCCCCTGAATCCATCAGGGTATCTGTGCCCCTCCGACGGCCCCTGTGTGGAGAATCAGTAAGACGTAATATCTAGGTACAGTCTGTTAGTGACTCAATGGAAGCGTCTAAGGAGGATAAACAAAACAAGTCCCAGGTTCCAGGCTTTTATTTCACATTTCAGAATGATTTAAAAGTAAAGCCACAAGAGCCACGCAGATTTTACTACCTTCCAGCTGAAGCCCCATTTAACTGACGGCAAAAATCAAAACTAACATCATGGCTGACAGACGGACAAAGACAAGCTCACCTCTGGCACTTTGTGACAAAAAAAAAAAAACGTACAAGAAATTCACTGCCTTTAAGAATCAATTGCCCCCTGTGGAAGTAGCCATCTTCCCTGGAGGGGCAGCACTTTGTGCGGCAGTGCAACGTAACTGGATATACATGGGTTTGTGGGTAAGGAATATGACGCATTAATAACCCAGAACATGCTTATCTGTATTGGTCTGAGGCCTCTGCATTTGCCAAAAAGGCTCAATTCCTACTCAAATATGTACAACTACTGGTAAAAGGGGTTTTCCTACAAAAAAGGAGGAGGGGTTGACAACAAAAGATTGGTGCAGGGACATTTCAGGGGCTGAGGATTCTGTGTATTAAACTAACCAAAACTTTGATAACAGCCAATGCATGGCTCTTACATCATCATTCAATGATGGGAATGCAGACGGCGAGGCAGGGGGGGGGGGGAGGCGGAGCCTTAGGGGGCGTCCAGCTGCTCCAGTAGAGTCCTCCTCCTTTTCTCCAGCTCTCCTTCGCTCAGCTCACTGCCCGAGGTATCCCAGCCACCCTGGGGTGAAAGGGAGGGGCACGCAGAAATTTTAAAACCAACACCAATTGAGCCACAGAGTTCTCCCGTTTGCCTAATGAGCACTCAGTCATTCTGAGGTGCCCCTTTCAGAGATGGCAGGTTTGTGTCTGTGGTTGACCAATGGGGACAGGAACTCGCCTCCTCCTTAGCGGATTTCCTTTTGGGGGACTTGGGCTTGGGCTCCACCCGTGGCTTCCCCCTGGACTTGTCGTTCTCCTTGTCTCGCTCCCGTTCCTTTTCCCTCTCGCGCTCTCGCTCCCTCTCTCGGGTCCTGTCTCGCCCCTTCCTCTCCCGTTCCCCCTCTGACTCCGGGGAGCCCTGGACAGTCGCCATACCAAATATTAGCATATGCTACAAACTGATACCTTTCACCCCAACTTCACAGATTTGGGGGGGGGGGGGGACTTACAGACTTGTGTCGTCTCTTCTTTCCCTTCTTCTTGTGCTTCTTTGATTTTTTGGAACTTCTCTCTGAAACAGACCCATTTACGGTTATGACAAATCACTTGAAGCCTGAGGGGAGATTTTTTTTCTTTTTATAGAAGAAAGCGCATGCTAACCGGACTCGCCACTGGAGGAGCGCTCGGAGGGGGACTTGGACAGCGAGCGCTTTTTCTTTTTCGTGTGATAGTCATCCTCCTCCGACTCGGACCCCTGGAGAAAAGGAGGACATGGAGAGCGCTGTTAAGGCGAGGTGCTAATACGGCTTCAGCAGTGACACAGCTGAGTGCATAAAATAATTAGTGAGGATTGACCAAGGGTGGAGACTGGGCAGCGAAACCAGATTTTCCATTGGAATCAAATCTGTATTTGATTAAGGAGGAGACTCGGTACTGAATAAACTCAGTGTTTTCCAAACCTCATAAAGTCAGTTTGCAGTTTAGATAAACCAGGTTCTATGGAACAAGGCAAATATGGAAAGAGAAAGGTGTAGCTGAGCATCAAGCCAACGTCTGTCGTGACTGAAGATGCAACTGAGCGGAGAAGGTAAGGAGGGTGTGGCCGGCCAACAGGGAAAGTAAGGAGGGCGTGGCCGGCGAGTGGGGAAGGCAAGGGGGCGTGGCCAGCGAGTGGGGAAGGCAAGGGGGCGTGGCCAGCGAGCGGATTTACCGAGCGGGATCTGGAACGCTTCCTATGGTGCTTCTTCGACTTCTTGGAATGCTTCTTGTTCTTGGAGTGATGGTGCTGGCACTCGTGCTGGTGAAACAAATTCATACCTGAGCACCTGAACCAGCAGAGACGCATGCAGAGGCGGCGGGAAAAACCTCCGGGTAGCTCAAGCTGGCCGATGCTGGGAGACGTTACCTCCAAAACATGAATGAAGTCCTTGAATATCCTCTTTCTTTCGGACTCTAGAGTGATATCTTCAAATGCTGATTCCTTCAGGAATCTATCCCTGACCTGAGGGGAAGGATTAGGTTACATTATAGAAACACTGCAAGACAGGAAATTCTAAAACCAGTCAGTCAAATGCATGCAAGAAGTCTTCTGCAGGGTGTGTGGGTAAACAGCAAGACTGATCCTGTGGCTAAATTAAAATATAAAGGTGGGATTCTGATGGCAAAATGAGCACAGCAGACACATACACCCTCCCAAGTGGAGTTGGGTTCCAGGGGTGGGGTGGCTTGTTTCAGCATGCTCTTGAAAGCAGCCTCCTTCCTCTTCATCTTCCTGGCCTCCTCTTTCTCCCGCTCTCTCTCCCGCGCCTCTGCTTTTTCCAGTAACTATGGATAGTTGGGGGCACAAACACGCCATTAATTTGCTATGGGCGAGCAACAGATCATATAAAAGTTTAGCTATAAGCAAAATATCATGCTTTTGAGGAACCACACCTCAGTAGTTTCATTACTGGATGAAACAGTGTAGTCATGACACTGGATTCATCCTACAGGTTCATAACATTACTGGCTATAGAGTATCACCATACTTACATGGGTCCTCTTCACATACTGGGTTACTTACACTGTTAAAGGCGAGCTTGATATTTCCGGCGTCAAGTGTCGTCGCCCTTTTATCAGAGCTGATCACTGAGCCGAAGTCCTCGAAGGCGGTGTTGACCTCCACGTTGAAGCCTTTGTCCTGAAAGAAAAGGGTAAATGGAGACATTGGGATACTAACCCAAGTGGACCTCAGAGAGCAGCTTCAGATGGGAAGGTTGACCAGATCAACAAATGGGCAGAAGTACACATATGGCATGAACACCACTAGAGTAGCAGGTCACCTTCAGGATGTCCTTGATGATTCTCTTCTCATCATGATAACGTGCCTTCAGGTCCTCCACGTAGAACTTGAACAGATCCAGAGGCGTAGACCCTAAAAGACCAACATCACAAATATAATAGGCCATTTGCACAGATCTTCCAAAAGCTACCTCTGTAGACAGGCAAAGTTGAAGACTAGGTTCAAAAACATCAAACAGGAAGCTTCTTGGCTTGGCTGGCCATCACAGCAAGTCAATACTATCAAGGCTAAAGAGGTCCTCTCAGAACTTTAGCTCTCCATACTATCAGGACCACTTAATATTAAGCATAATTTCTCGATATTCTACTCCAGATCATATTGCCATCAACATTATTTTTTTGGGAGCACTGGACATACCAAAAGGTACCATTTTAACAGAGCATAAACTAAAACAAAGAACAGCTGCTGAATAACTGAGAGTGGATTTGCAGAAGGATGTTAGCTCCTCTATACCCAAACTCAGTTCTATAGATCTGGTTGACATGTTTATATGATGCAAAGTTGAATTCAGACTGAGATTAATGGGAAGTATTTGAAGCAACGTGCCTGTGGGGATGACCATCTTACCAATCTGGCCAAGCATATTGGAAAAGCGGATGTCAGAGCTGATAGTAGGATACATCTCCATCCAGGAGGACATTGAGTGGAGCTGGCCATGGTCGTGGAGCTCATCCAGAAATTTCTGCAAAGAACCACGTGCTTTATTAAATAAAATTGCAGAAATCAAACTTCCAGATTCTAGCCAAAACAGCAGTATTAGGAAATTAGCAAAATTTCCACACACTTTACTAAACCTAGTAGTATAGTTATTCATGACGTTAGAAATAGTAGTTCATAATCTGTATAATGGATAAACGTCTCAGTTTTAAACATGACTTAGTCCACGCAGAAATGCTTAGTAACTGTTGCTATGGTGCCATGCAGTGAACGGAGGTCCCAGGTCGCTCACCTGGAAGCATTCCCTGTTCTTGCGCTGTCTGCGCCTTTCCCGAAGAAGAGATTTTTGTTTTTCCTCCTCCTCTTCTTTTTCCAGGGCACGGATGTGCTCCTCAAAACAGATAAGAGCGTCTTCTTTGTCCATGTCTGGTCAACCGAGAAGAACATCAGTAGTCACCAAAAAAAAAAAAAGACAGAAGGAGAGTATGAGGTCCTGCCTATATTGACTGTAAATGGGAGCAAAGGTGGATTCTCTCTTCTAAAAAAAAAAAAACCACCTTTTATTACACGTATCCCAGAATCCTTCAAACATATACTCAACTACTTAATGTTTCCATAAAAATCAGTCCTTTCACATCCTTTAGCACATACTGTGCTTGGACTTTGCCCCATACCATCTGCCAGAAGGGAACTAAGAGTAAGCAAAGGCAAGATAATGATCGCGAGGCCCTCAGCAGATGTGAGGGTATAACCAGGATCTACACCGGTCAGGGAATTGCAGTGCCCCCTACAGGTTTATTTGGTGTTTGCAAGTTAAGCTGTCCCAACAGTGCTCCAGTCTGCTGAGTTATCTCCTGCGTGGTACGGTATGACCTTCAGGGCGTAGTGAGAACAAATTCCTGGCAGAAAGCATGACTGGGGAGTTCACACACTGACTTCAAAGCAGCAGAGAGGCGCAACATAGACAGCTGTTTGCGTTAGGCTTAGGGGTGGGGGCGCGGGGTGGGGGAGCACATACTCTGCAGTTCCTCATCCTCAGCGAACGTGGGGTTGTCCAGCAGGTACTGCTGGGCCTCAGACCATGTGGTACGGTACGTCACGTTGGCCATGTTGTCCAGGATGTTCTTCAGAGCCTCCCAGTTCCGTTTTCTCAAATGCTTCGATTGCTCCTACACAGGACAGAGACACCGATGACATACCTGCTTAATGTCATAAGCCAGTGTCAGTACTATACGGTACTGAAGTCACACCTAAAAGGAGAGAGAAATCTGCAACTTAAGTAGTGGTATCCAAGTTATAAGCTGTAGAAATAGGTTGGTTGGATGGATGGATGCACACTTTTTGGTAACTGTCTACACCTACCTTCTCCTTTTTGGCCAAGTAAAAGAGGACATCCTCATAGATCTCCAGTCGGTCACGCTCTGGAACTGTGGTCCACTCCTCCAGCTCTCCAAACATTTGCTCTGCCTTCCTGATTTTGACAGACATTTTCATTTAAGATTCAACCATCATCTTACATATTTTAAATGAATTCTAAGTTTAACCTCGGTGATTTGTTACAGCTGCAGTGAGCAGCTCTGCCACAAGAGGACAGCAGAACACATCTAAAAACCCACATGCTACCACATTTCATTATTTTTAAGAAAATAAAATCCACTCTTTATATTTTAGGGTTGAAGCTTACCAAGTTATTTTTTACAACCACAAAAAAAGCATGCACTGACATCAATCTTTTTAAAGAACAAATTACTTGATACCTGAAGCAGTAATAGCATAATAAATAAAAAAAAAAAATCTTTAAATTGAACTGGGGACATTAGGTTTTGGGTCATGACTGTTCAAGTAATATTCACCAAGTTTGCGGAATTGTCTGAAAACAGGGTAATTAAACCGTTTAGTACTAAAAGGCAAAACCCAAGAGAAATGTTACCGAAGGCCCTGCATTAAAAAGATAAACAACCTTGCTGTCAGAAAGCTAAATTTAAAGCCTCCAATTACAGCGCAGGGCTTTCCCACAGAGTGCCTGAATGAAGCTGGGCCAATCAGAGCGCAGGCTGCGAGGCACCGACGGCGCAATCAGACGCTCGAGGCGAGAACAGAGAGGCCTCGCCGTCACCGCTGTGGTCCAGCTGCTCGTCAGACGCAGGATTCGAGGCTAACGGGGGGGCTGGGGTGTCTGTGACTAACCCATTAGGGGTCAACGTCATCAGAGAAGAGGGTGCTTTAATTCCAGGAGAGGATATGTGCATAATTCAATAATGCACTAGATCAAAGGAAAAAGAAAGGAGGAGAAAGGAAATGGAAGAAGGTGGAAGTAGTAAAAGAAAAAGGGAAAGGAGGAAGAAGGCCTTTACTCAGACGGAAAACGGGACTATCACAGGTCAGAAGAACAGAATCGCGGCACATCAGCGATTCCAGGAATGCAACAATTAGCACTTTTTGAAAGCATCTGTGCGGCATCCAGAGAGGGCCTCCAGCTACGGCGGGCACTAACGGCAAAGCCATCTCTGAGATTAACCCGCGCGGCAGAAAAAAAAAAGAGGGGAATAGAGTCTGACAGCTACCCCAGCTCTCAGGGACAGACACATCCCAGCCTCAGAGGCTGTCAGAAGCATGAGAACTCAGCAGGAAGACACCACGAGGCAGGGGTCGGGACGAGGGAGGAGAAGGAACACTGATTGGTTAGGGCAGAGGTCGACATCATTAAAATGTTAGCGATGACCAGCAGACCCGCATGATCAGCCAGTAAGGCCCACTTCTGGCTACACGATGCCCTTACTTGTATCTGGTAGTGGACGTCATCTTGTCATGGTTCTCCAGGAAGTGCTGGAACGTCTCTTTGGACTCCTTGTACTTGATCCTGGCCTCTTCCTTCTCCTCCTTCTCCGTCTGCACCTTGTAGGCATTGAAGGCCTGCTTCTTCTCGCTCAGCTTGGGCAGCGCGCTTTAACGGCACGGCAGACAGCGCGCGGTCAGGTGAAGGGTTGCCCCCAGTATAGAGAAGCAATCCAGCCCCTGTGGGCCATAAGCTTAACCCGGAAAGAGAAGCTGGGTACCTGTAGCGAGGGTCGTTGATGATCATCTTCATTGCCTGCTCCCAAGATGCCGTGGAGGAGACTCCCTATAATCGATGCGGGAAAGAGGGTTAAATGCTATATGAATCCGTACTTGCATGCACCTTGACTGATTTACACAGACTCCAAAAGACAGGAGTCTCACCCTTTCCATACATACTAATAGGCAGTATTACAGTTATAAGGTATACCACAGTATTTGGGGTATACCACAGTATTTTAAAGTCTTGGCGACAAAATTTGCTGAGCAAATAGTATCCCTGTCCCCCAGAGAATTTTAATGGCAAGATTTCAAAATACCAGAATAGCACTAATCTAGAAACTACCATCAAAATACTGAACCACCACCATTGAACACCACGACAATGTTTGGACGGTATGAAAGATTGGTTACTGCCCAATCCTAAGGACAGCATTTTAAAAGCATGGCCTGGCTGGAGGGGGCGGGGCTAATCACTAACTCCTAACTTGATATAGGAGCAGGGCCTTGCATTACTGTCCCTGAGAGGAAAACCCTTGAACATTTCACCATCATCTAATAAGTCGTGTCTCAGTTGGGCAGTAATCCTCGCTGAGCCAGCATCTGATATTAATTCAGTATTTGGACACAAATTAAGACCTCAGAGGGAAAAAGCAGGCTGACCACAGAACTGAAAGCCTCACAGAGAGGAACCCCGTGAAGCTTTAAGGTCAAATGTGCAGGGAAACACTGCAGAATACAACAGAAATAATGCAAGACTAATGAGGGGCCAGATGCAGTCATGGTCTGGTTGGCTAAGGCCATTTTTAAAGCTCGTCATCTACTTAAGAACACGCTGCAGTTCTGAAAACACCAGACGCGGACTGTTCACTTGGCATTGCAGGTTTCTAAGAAAATGCACCTTCTCCTTCAGAAGTTCCTTGAAGGCCTGCTTCGCCTCCTCCTTCGTATTCCATTTGTAGACCTTCTTCACAAGTTCAGGTCTCTCCTCCTCTTTAGGGGTTTCCGTACTAGAAGCAGAAAGCAATGAATCAAACCCGAGGCCAGACGAAACACACAAGGGCCTTTTGAATACATGTTAGACAGCTGATTACATAAATGGTGTCCAGGGTCATTATGTGGGTCTGTCCAAGACCCAAGAACCCTACTTTCCATAAGACTGATATTTCTGGGAGGGGCCTTATCTACCTGACGGGGGTCTCAACCACAGGTGTGGGCTCCGCAGAGCTGACCGGCGTCTCTGTGCTGACTTCGGCTGCCGGCACAGTCGTCGTCACTACTGCTGCCTGAGGCACCTGCTCCTCGGCAACAACCGGGGCGACGGTCTCCGGCTCAGGCGTGGCCGTCGTGGTCGTCACGGCAACGGCGCTTTCCACCTGGGTGGCCGACGTGGGGGCCGTGCTGACAGGGGGCTCCGTGGACCTACGAGTCATTTCGTTATGAAAATGGGGGGGCTTACAGGTTTGTGCATTATCCTGCCGACACAACGAACGTTAGTCCAGCTAACAGGCTGTATGAAACTGGGTTAAGGTTTTGTGATTAAGTCCAGAAGGTTGTTGGTTCAAATCCCACCATGTTAAGTCGATGAGCAAAGTCCTTAACCCCAGCTGTACAAGACATGCTCACTGATCCTATTCCCTGAAACTTTTACTCTTACCTTTATACATATGAAACTCTATTTCTGTCATGGAGAACAAGCTGGGATACATGAATGCTACCCAATTGCCTCATGGGGATCAATAAAGTACCCCAGTCTATTCTGGACTTGCATTTTACAAAATCCATAAAATGTGCTCTGATTAGACGGGTCAGATGGTACAGTTATTCAAAAAGGCAGCTCATGATCTAATCATCAACTCACCCATTTTCTTCGCTGTTTATCATAGCTGCGGGGGCAGAAAAAAAAAAAAAAAACACAGATGAAAGTTAGCCCAGTTAGCATCAAATCACGCATTAGCCCAGCTTCAGATGCCATGATTAACAGTCCTCATGCACATCGCAGAATCGATCTATTATTTAATCTGGAGAACGCTGGCCTGGAGCTGCAGGGGTAAAATGCAAAAGGCGGCACTTTCAGAGCAATTAGGCAGCTTAAGGAAGACAAAGGGAGGTTCCTGATGAGGTGACCAGAGTCAGCGTGATCCTGCAGCAGCCAGCAGCGTGTGGGAACTTTCTGCTGACATCTACCAAGGCTCCATCACCTGCCCTGCAGCCCATCCATCCAGCGGGGCTGCAAATGAGCAGAGGGACTAAACCAGCAGTGTTCTGGGGGATCGGGTCTCACCTTCTAAATCCTCCAGCTCCTTAGGCTTGGTCCAGCGGGACTCCTTAGTCTGAGAGTTGTAATAATACGGCTTCCCCGTATCAGACTTGTACTCCTTCCAGGGGCATTTGGACAACAGTTGCTGGCAAAAGAACAATTTCTGAATTACCGACTAATTTTCAAAACTATTAACTAACACAAAAGAAAAGGGTCCAAGAGTACAAAATTAAACGGCATATGAGAGGGTCTTAAAATTAGCTTGACTACACAGCTACATTTAATTAGAGTCGGTGAACACAGCGCTGCATTTTAGGAACAAGGGCAGCTTCAGTGGCAGCAGTGGAGGCAATTAGCGGCTAGAAACTTGTCGCTTAAGGCTGTTTAATTACCTCGGCCGGGGACTTGAGATCGTCGGGCTTCTCCCAGGTGGACTGCTTAGTTTCTGTGTTGTAGTAGTACGTCTTCCCGTCCACAGACTTGTGCTCCGTCCACACCGACTTCTGAAGTGGCACAAAGCTTAAGTTACCAGGCCAGCGCCGGCCGGCCAGCGAGATGTCGGCGTAAAACCGGAACCATCACACAATTCATACGGCAAATTCAAGAGCATGTACAGCCCACTGCCTCTGAATTATCTGAATTTTCAGCTGAGCACTGCTGAACACTAATGCGTTAATATAACTATTCAGCTGCATCTGTATACATACTTTAAATGTATTTAAATAGTAGCACTGTGGCCTCCAACCTCCAGGCTGTGTGTGTGTGTTTATGTAGTTAGCATGTTCTCCCCATACCTTCCAACACTCTAAAAACATGTTTAGATTGACTGCTGACTAAATAGCCTACAGTGTGTGTGTGTGTGTGTGTGTGTGTGTGTGTGTGAATGTGAGGCCTACAAGGCACTGCTGTAACACCCGGGGGGGTCCCCTGCCTCACGC
>JAODJW010000001.1:46748819-46767676 GCA_026777045.1 Hyperopisus bebe | reverse complement strand
TACCTTCCAACACTCTAAAAACATGTTTAGATTGACTGCTGACTAAATAGCCTACAGTGTGTGTGTGTGTGTGTGTGAATGTGAGGCCTACAAGGCACTGCTGTAACACCCGGGGGGGTCCCCTGCCTCACGCGCTGCTCTTCCTGGATGGGGCAGAATGTAACACTACACCGGAGAGCCAATCGTGAGGATTCACCTTCTTTGGCTGCTCGTCCTTTGGACTGGCTGTCACACCTTGCTGCATGCTGCTCACGGCCGGATTGCTCGTCTGATTCCAGCACGAAAGGGGAGAGAAAAGGCAGAAAATTAAGCGGAAACAACAGGCGCAAAGCCGCTCGTTACTGTGACGGACGTCTGGCAGCGGCGTTAGTTTCGTCACGTATCTGGTCATAATTAATTACATCATAGTCAGGCACTTACCAATGTTCCAGAAGCAGATGAAGCTGAAATTACAAACAAGGACAAAGAAATGCAAGTCAGCAAAATGCGAAAGTACTCATTATGTTTTAAAAAGGGAGGATAGACAAGAGGCTTACCAGCTGCCTCTGCTGGGCTGACACCTGGCTGTGGAGAAACGATATTTTACAGATCAGAAAAAGTACTGAAAGAAATGCATGTTCAGGGGCCAACAGGTAGTTAGTTTATTATATGGATCTCGACAGACAGTTTTCTTAGACGAATCTACAAATGTGTCTAATTCTCAGGCATCAATTCAGATCAGAGCAATGCTTATGCAAGTCACTCACTACAATACTAGTCATGATTTAGCCCCGATTCGCCGTAGAGTACATGCAGAAATGCACAAACAAATCAGTGGTCAAGTCACACCCAGCTGAGTTGGCGCACATCAGTAAACGAGGCAGCGATGCATTGAGCACTGGCGCGGCCAGGGAACAAAACATGAGCGCAGAATAGAGAATGAGCCTCTAATCACCCCTACTGAGCACAGATGGACTGCATGTACAATCTGTTTTTGTTTACAACAGGATAGACTGAGACAGAGTAAAGAATGAGAGGACCAAGAGAAAGGCGATAGCAATGGAAAGATGGACTGACTTCAATGGCAGTTACTCCAGTGGCCAGGAAATGCATCTCCTCTAAGAAGGCAGGGGCTCAATTTAATTAAAGCAACACATCAAGATGAAAATAAACCTTATATTTTAGCTGGGGGGAGGACATGCAAGGAGGAAAGTGTTTGTCAATGGGATGAACATAGCCAGAGTCAGCAAACTGCTGCGGTCTCTCTCGCAAGGTGTGAATGTGGTCCCGGAGTGTTTGGGGAGGGGGGACGAGAAGCGGCCGAGTTACCGGTCCCGTCGGCTGCATGGCCGCGGCTGCCATCCGAGGGGGTATCATCATTCCTGGCATCATGGGCGGCATCATGCCCGGCATCTAATACATATTTTAAAAGCAATAAAAGAATCATGAGATGGGGACGGATGCACTTTACCGATCCCAAGTGGGATATTCTAGATATTCATCAGAGCCTAGAAGTCCTCCTGCCCACTTTGGCACCCTGTACACAAAGGGTATAAATAAAGACATAAGACGTGAGGAGGAGAGGCACAGTCACAGCTGGAGAACATCTCAGACCGCAGTCACACGTCGCCAGCTCCAGTGCTGATATGCTCACACAGCAACACATTAAACCTCTGCCAAAGCACACCTTCTAATTAAGAAAACTTCACGCGGTGATGCTTAACAGACGAACAACCATTATTCACAACCGGAGTCAATCTAGTATTATCTACTTCTGCTCACTAATCTAATTTCTCGTCCATTTAAATGAAAATATATCAGATCGGAATCCTTCCATCACCTGGTTCTGTTTTTATTGCTTGGCCAAGGGTAGAATCGAAAATGATGGACATCCATGTATCAGTCTCCAGCTGAAGATCTTAAGCTCAGGTCAGGGCTGAATACCCTGCTGTACTCAGACATTTCTCTTTTATTCAATTCAGCAACTTGTGTAGCTCCACTAGCAGACTGAGGCATATGCCTGGCATCATAGAGTGATGCCCTGGGGAAGGGCGTGGCAGTGACTCACCTGCCCCATGGGCGGGCCTCCCATCGGGGGCATCATCGGGGGCATCATGCCGGGGGGCATGGGCGCCATGCTTGGTGGCATCCCCATAGGCGGGTAATGTGGTGGCATTCCAGGTGGGCCCATCTGAGGAAAGCGAGTGAGAAGAACAAGGCACTCATCAGCCAACCTGCTTTTAAGGCCGGCCTCCCTCTAGCCCCGCCCCATCCACCCAGAAAGCAGCCACTTACAAATGGCGGAGGCATGCCAGACGGGGGAACACCCGGAAAAGGCGCAGGCTGGCCGGGGCCATTACCACCATCTGCCGACGACTGTCGTGAATACGAGATAGAGAGTCAGGACTACAGCTACGGACTCTGCGGCCCAATGACACAGAGCAAATATGTGTATACAAGCATCGACTGATTTTCACTGAAAATCAAGGCTGCTTGCTTACTGATAAAGCCAAACTATAATTGTCCATCATCACGTATAGTATAACGTATATAATCTTCCCACACTTTGTACTCCAATACAAACAGATAGTTTAAAACGGTCAACTTTGACTTTGCCAAACGTCAATTTATTCCATTTTTCTCAGTAAAGATACAGCTCGGACAGTTAACATTAATGTATTACAGTGACCCGAAATACATAAGTGGCTGTCATTATCCAGAATATTAATATGAGTTTTACGGAGTTTCCTGGGGAACATGCGTGGGAATCAGATACACAAAGCCATACCTATTACTGACCACAGTGAAATACGCCCGAGTTGTTTACAGCACCTTCAATAAGACGCTCTGTTAATACACATACCGCATAGACTGTATACGTCGTTTCCCGCGGTATAGCGATTTACCGGTTCTTTGTATTCAGCTTAAATGTAATACAAATAACGATAACAAGAGATACTTTATTGCTCCCTGACGGAATTCCTTTTATGCCTCTCCCAACTTGCTCTCTGAAGGTGAGAGTAAGCTGGCCAAGAAGGGAACCACCCATAGCAGCACCCAGGGAGTTGGGGGTTAAGGGCCTTGTCCAAGGACCCTCAGATACGCCGAGACAAGGCTTCGATTACAGGCACAGAGACTCAGCCCACTGAGCCACACGCCGCCCCTGTCTTAGGTGTGACTTTGATCACAATCTTTGACGAGGATTTAAATGTCCTTTGTTTCCCTCTTAAACGTGAATTTCTAAGGTAAACCACCCATCTTCGACTGTGAAATACTTCACACTCCCATGAAATCCTCATGTCCATAGAGCATGTCATTTCAACCCTGTTCTGAACACACATCATCAGTCACCGGTCATACTGATGCAGCAACTAATCAGTGCTATTTGGCTGGTAAAATAACGTTTTGCTGTTACTAGATTTTCGTATCTTAATAATCGGTATTTAAAGCTAGGGACTTTTGATACATAGGCGAGTATACAGAACGACAAACTGTCTTAGAGTAGTATCTATTAAGTTGATTTTGCCATTTCCTCATTAGCTTGATGCCTTGCTTACATCATATGTATACCTAAAGAATTATACCTAAATCTAGCCAATCTTATCTTAGATCAAGATTCAGTTAATTAGCTTATTATATTTCCAACAAATGCGGCAAAAAAAACAATAGTACACCACATCTTTTAGTTTGAATGAAGTCAAAAGCTAATCACTTGTTAGCCGTCTATCTATACAATTAGGAATCTTTAAACCGAAAATAATACAGAAACCGACTTCAAAAAAAGACCGAAACAGACTACGGATACAACGTTTACCGTATTATTCTATAATGTATAATAAAATATGAATTCACTGTTAAAAATGCCAGAAAGAATCATGTTTAGCTAGCTAGCCTACAAGCTACAAACTTTACTCACCATGTTGAACACCGAACGACCCTTCTTTTCCACCGCGGATTAACGTGTCATCCGATTGGCTTGTTTCTTTGGGGTCAAAGTGCAAAGTTCAAAACAGCCGCGTAACACTGCCCAGTGATCCAATGAAGTTCACGTAACGTATGATTGACATTACATCCATCCAATCAATAACAACCAATATAAATGATGCGTCGGGGGCTAACAACCGAGCTTTGTGTGGCGGTAACAAGAATTGCTCCAGCAGGATTTTATCAAATAAAGGAGGTATCCAAAAAAGTCTGTTTTAGATTAGTTGTAGGATATGAATTGTAATACATTAATTGTCATAGGTGTGACTTTGATTAGAATCTTTGACGAGGAAAATGGATATTACGTGTTCTAATGAGAATTTAGCGATTTATTGTGGTATTTGAAATATGCATTGACAATAAAATTATTGCCTGCTATATTGTTTTGGCGATAGTCCGAACAGAAATCAGTAACCACTTATAAAACCTGGTGTGATTCAGTATTTGTGAAAGAAGTCAACAGCCACCAGAATGACTTAAGTTGCAGTGATAAACATACGTTTCCAGTACAGGGTGAGAGGGCATTCACCACATTAAAGAGTTCCTCAAAGTCTTCCTCCCATCATTTGACAATATCCCCAGAGCTGGTCAGCACTTTCCGGTCCTGGTTGAGTGCAGCCTGAGAAAGGTCCTGTCTTCCCTTCCTGGGGGGTCAAATGGTTTATTAAACAAATTTGGGGCTACCCAGTAGTTTCACTCAATGGCCTCTCCAGAACACTTTTGATTTTCACCTTTTGGTACCTTTCAGCTGTGTTAGAATCCTCCCCCAATCATTACCCTGAAGGCTTCCTTCTTCAGCTTCCCTCACCATAGGTGTCCACCAGCATGTCCTAGGGCAGTGGATCTCAATCCTATTCCTGGCACATCCCTTCTGCCAGGAACATTCCCTGCCAGAATGTTTTCATTCCAACTTTAATTAGACTCAAATAGCCCCCCAACCCACCATAACAGGTACCGGCTGCCCTTTTTTCAGCCACTGCAACAATTCGACGTATGTCCCCCATCTCACTTGACACAATCAGTTTCTTAGTCTCAAGTCATACAGCACAATTATATTGTAGATCATTGAGCTTTGGCCTACAGACCTCTGGTACCACATACAATTGCAAACATATTAGTGTTCATACATGGTGCTTACCATTCCAAGGCTTACAAAAGAAACTTGTGTAGATTATATGGACTTAAAAACTCCAAGCTCAGTTTGCTCCCAGTTATGATACAAAAATCACTTAATGTTCAGTCTAATATATAGTGAAGATGTATTCACCGTTTAAAAGACAGAAAGACATTGTGCAATGCAAATCCCACAAAATGGCAATGGTAGAGGTAGCTGGGGAGAGGGAATTCTGGGTGTCTCTCCTGAAGCTGCTACCCCCGCGACCCGAACCTCGGATAAGCGGTAGATAATGGATGGATGGATGGATGTATTCATATATAACTATTATGGTCATCTTCACCCTTAGAAATTTATGTTGCGCGTGTGTGGTTTTGTGTAGTGCTGCTAAAGATGTGAATGCTACAAGTTAAAATGAATGTGCTACCTATAAATGATTTTAGGAACAAAAGATCAATCACAAATGGTCTGCAGTCACTTTTAACATGCAACAGATGGATTACCTCAGAATAATGACAGAAAACATAATAAAGTATGTGAAATTATCTGTATTTTCTGTGCAGCATGACAGCATATGAATACCTTTTCCATTACTCGCAGATAAATGCAAAGAAACACACTACCAGTTCAACTTGGAGTATGTATCTCATCATTTTCCTGCCACTTCTTCTGGTGTCGGGCACAATATTTAGAGTTAAATTCTCTGTACATTGCAGTAGGTATTATGCCAGTCCACCTGTTTCAGGAGATAAAACAATATTATATTTTATATTTATACACCTTAGAGTTGCTCAATCAAAAAGGAATCTGAAGAACTTAAATGAAGTCCATATAGTTGCCTTTCATCTTGTGACTGTGATCTCAGTGCCAGTGAAATATTCACATCAAAGGATTATGGAAATTGGCCTGATGAATTCAGCAAAGGTCACCCGCCCCCTCAAATCTGGCTGACAGCTCCATGACTTTTCTGTCTCATATGAAGATTTTCTAGATGTGAAACAATGTGATATCTTGTGCAATGTCAGCCTAGCTACAATCAGAATGGTATTTGCTATATTTATATTTATGGGGACAAGGTGGGATCAAGATTTTATTTGAGATGCGACTCTAATGTCTCTCTGTATCAGTGTACTCAGGCTGATCTCCCGTCAATCAGTGTTTCTCAGAAAATGGGGTAAGCCACGTCTGATCAAGAGAAGCTTTTTGTCTGCAGGTTGTTGCAGCAGCAGGGTTGCATAGGACTACCTGTTATGTGGTTATCATGCACTTCTGTGAATTTGCTGGAGTCAGTTCACCGTTTAAAAGATAGAAAGACATTGTGCAATGCAAATCCCACAAAATGGCAATGAAGCAGAAAGGACTAATTTTTCAAGTCCCTTTATTCATTGTTGTATCCTTATATGTCTGTGCACAGATCAGATTATCTGCAGCATAATCTTATGAATGAGCACTATCAATGTTTTTATGTGACTTCTTAATATTCTTATTGTCATTTTTCATCATTTCCTGAAGTAATGTTTTCTCCAGAACCATTGAATTAAACTTTATGTGGAATAGTAATCAATCAATTTGATGTAGCACTGTCTTATTGAACTATTGCACTCTCAACTAATATTGCACTGCACCTTCCAGTGCTAAGCTATAACAGGACTCTGCAGCACACAAATCTGTACTCTTTGAATATGCAGCAATAAAACCTGAAACCTGCATTCTAGATTAAACATAACAGAGACATAGTGTGTGTCACGTTTAAGGTGCTGTTTCACAGCATGGTGAGTCTCTGAGGAATTGGCAGCCAGTTTTCAGCATGCTATCAATGTGCCATGCCCTTCCTGTTGGCATGAGGACATTTAGTCTGTGGACAGGGTAGTCTCTCTGGGGGGAAGAGGGGAAGCCAGTCTCTGAGAGATTGCGTGTTTTATGCAGCACAGTCCATGACGTGCAGCTGAAGGTAATAATGCAGAAAACCAATTCAAGTGCTTCCTCAGTAATGAAATGAGCTTGCATGTTTGGGTCTGCTCCGTGCACCGGGGCCAGCGACAGCAATGCCTGTGACATCGAGATCTTGCCGAGCACACTTTCCTCCGTCCAGGCCGCCTCGTTTATCAAACCCTGCGAGTCTCCATCGCTCACCAGCAGCTCGTTCCTGGCCAGCCACCCCCGCGTCCCTCATCAATAACGGTAGCAAACAGGAGCATGTGTCATACCGCTATCTGGCTAAAACGAGGTCACAAGGTACACCTGCTAAACCGTGTGGTAAAGAACCAGACGCGTTAAATGACCCAGCAAATGCACGCATTTCAGAGGGCAGAAATTACTTTTCCATTTATAGGGTTTTTTTTTTTTCCCTCTGCTGCGGGTTCCTGTTTATTGACTAAAAAAAGGTACAGGAAATTCAGAAAGTAGATTTAAGAGGAGGAATCCACCCCCAGGCTGTTGTAACAGTTACAGAACCACCGATTAATCACATAAAACACAGTTCACAACATTTTATGCTTGGGTCGTAAAAGAACATTCTGTTTGAAGTACGACTTTAAGAGTTTAATCTGCTGGCATATTACTGCATTGAGGGCAAACAAAACAAATAAGATGAAAAGTCTTAGTGGAGTCTGACTGAAGGATCAGGTCATATGACACTTTGTGTTTTTGAAGAATCACTTTTATGTGTAGAAAATGCCGTAAACACATTTCAAAGTTATATTTTAACATTGCATTGTTCTACTATTATTTTATTATTATATTTATTATTTGTGTAGTCATGCATTTCATACATTCAAAAACAATAATCTAAACAAATATGGTGGGATGCTGTTCACCCTAAATTAATATTTTGGAAATGTTTGGAAAAACCCATTTACATTTTTAAATATATACATTCAAATATATGTTAACCACATTCACAGACAGGGATGATGCAATTTTCACCTGTCCTTCCTGTTGAAACGGCTGAAGATGCGACAGGCTGGATATCAGTTTTCAAGCAGTGCCACAAGTTTTAGCGCTCAGATTAAATCAGGCCTGAGATGATGTTTGCTTTTCTACTTTTAAAGACGCACTTAGCTGTATATTTGGCCTAGCCCTTTAGATCACAATCCGATTGGCTGCTGATGTTATATTTGCCCACATGCAGTCCATTTTCCTTCTAATCTTGACACCCATCACAGACACATTATGCACCACAATATAAAGAATATTCACTAGATTTTTAGCACAGAGAGAAAAAATATACATACGTTTGACTCAAGCACTTAGATATGCAATAAAATTCTAACATTATAAGTGTTATAATGTCGCAAATTACATGCAGGATTTAGGGTGGCTCTCCTTGTCCTCTCATTGGCTCACAGCTTAGTGTGGGGGGGGGGATCACCTAATCAGCCAATCAAGTTTGTGGCCCTGAAGAAATGAAGCCGCTGAAGGATCTACATGAATAATATGCTTTGTTCACCCATGATAAGTTAGTTTTACTCTAATGAGGAATATTATGTATCCAAGACACCCCCCCCCCCAATTATTTTTTTAATAATTTAGCTGGACATTACAAAGACATACGGATTCAAATTTCAACTACACATTATTTGCTTGAGCTTAAGCAATGATTTGTTGCAAAACAATAAACACATTTAGTTATGTTTCTAGTCTTTTTAGTGTTGTTTTAGAGCGGTTTTAAAATGGAAGTTTCTTTTTTAGGCACTTCATTATTTATCAGCTCAAACGTACTGCTTTCCTTTATTGTACCGATGAAATAACCATATCAATCATATAATTTAATATAGGTATAAAAGCTTGAGTGGAATCTGTTCAACCTTGAGCAAAGGAGATTAAGGGGGACATGATCCAGGTATATAAGATTCTAACTGGTCTGGATGCTGTTCAACCAAACAAGTACTTCAATATTAGTTCAAATACAAGAACTTGTGGTCATAGGTGAAAAGCACTTCTTTACATTGCGTGTAGTTAGAGTGTGGTAGGGGCGTCAGAAGCATTTTAAATGTGGGGGGACACACTGGCAGAGGGTACGGGGGTACCCTCCCCCAGAAATTTTTTAATGAATTAGATGCCATATGTGTATTCTCATATCGATCAAATGGAATGGATTCTTTCGCGAAGCAATAGAAACAGTGCTGGGGGAACTAATATTTTATGGTAAATGTGGGGGGGGAAGGGGTTCAAACGAATAATTATGAAATGTGAGGGGGACACGTCCTCCTCAGATTTAATGGCGGCAACGCCCATGGAGTATGGAATAGTCGTCCTGTGTAGTGCAAGCTAAAACCTTGGATTGCTTTAAATCAGAGCTACATATGATTTTAACAACTCTGAGATATTAGTTGAATTGAGCGTGATGGCCTCTCATTTGTAAATTTCTTCTGTTCTTATGTTCTTTAAGGTACATAATTTTTCAAATATTCAAACTCATTTTTAAACAGAAGCTCATCTAAGACACATCAGCTATAGATTTGAACTGCATTTACGCTGCGGGCCAAGCGTGACCAAAGGCTGAAGACAAATAATGGGGTGTTAAATAATTACCCATCATGCCTCGTTCACCCATCGATTGGCTGTGCTGCCGCTGTCCGGCCCACCGCCGTCTCGGCCAAACGTCCCGTGACCGCGTCCCCTGTCGTTTTTAGTTATCCCGGAGCTCGGCGGCGGAAATCTTTGTGCAGAGACGTGGGTCCGGGGTGGGGGGGGGCACAGATTGCAGTACACGGATGATTGAGAAAGAGTTTTATTGATTTTGTCTGCAGGGATAATAAAATGCCAGCTCACTCCACAGTTGTCAGAATGATGTAATCACAACCCAGCGGTGGTGACTTAAGCTGTCATAAAGAACACTGTCCCTAAAAGCATATTCATCCTAAGGGGGGGGGGGTTATTGACTTCTTCCAGCTGGGGACATATTGATTCTGCTAAAGAATGGCACCCCTCCACTGGGAATATTTCTGCAGGGTGCTCAGTTTTGCCTGTATGTAGCCTACCAAGGTATTGCTGCATGTTCTTCCTATTAACTCATCCTGTAACTCTAGATAAAAACCAAAAGTAATGAAAAAGTGCAAAATAGTTTATGGGTCAATACAGAAAAGCTAACTAAACTCTTAGAATGTACAATTTATATATGGAAGACACAAGCGTAATTTTGTTTGAAAGCTGTTCGGCACGTTGAGCAAAGAGAACGGAAAACGTTTCGGAACTTTTAATCACATTATTATTATCGGTTTACCTCTGAAGCTCATTTCATATTCCTGAGCTTAGGTGCTTTGCCACAGCTTAATAAAGGTCTTTTAGATAAACACACATAAGGTCATTCGAGCAAAAATCTCCAATAACACATCTGTCAATAACATCCGTTATGAGAGTTAAAGCAACAAGAATTATCCGAGTCATCTGGGAGTTTAAGTTACGGTCCAAAACTTCTAGTGTTGTCATTATTTTTATACTTACACAAAATGCAAATAATTCACAGACTGCATTATTGCATTCTGGTATTCCCCATTACGGAACTAAACTGACATTTCAGGATTAAAACTACACTTGTTAGCCGGCATTACAGCTCATTCTGGTTATCAGTTTGTCTCAATCCTCTAAAGCAGGCCTATCTCCATTTTTCGGTTTCATTTCTTGATTACTGGCAAAGCAGGTAAGTTTTACATGGTCTGAAAGGCTGTCTGATTTCATGAATAGCAATCATATTCATTGCTTTCCTCACTACTGATTGAGTCTACATTTTTTTCCAGCCGATAATTTATTTTTAAATACACCAGGAATGACTATGATTAAATTACTGTAATCCCCGTTGACTCTAGCTAGTCATAAAATCAAATATTGTAATACGCATGGCATTGTATGCAGTATGAAAATGTATCAGCTGCTTCATCTGCAATTAACGAGAGAATTAATTGAAGAATGTGTCATAATCTAACTCTAGCGGTCGTGGAGCACTTGCTTTTCATACTAAATTTGAATCTATTCATCGCGGCACTTGTCATGTATTCCACTTATACTCATAGTATTGACAAAAATAAGCAAAATATTAGAACCTCTGCTTTTTTCTTGTTATCTAGGCCCTTGTTTTAAATACTTCATTTTTTTCAGAGGCACATTAATCTCAATAGCTCTACCATGGACTGGCTTCCTGTCCTGGCTACACCCCTGCCTTGTGTGCTGTGCTGCTTGGGATAAGCTCCAGGCCCACTGTCACTCTGACTGGGAAAAGTGGATGGAAGATCGATAGATTGCCCTCAATATGAAATCTGAAAAAATAAAACAAAGGCGGAAAATCAAATTTAACTACAATGTTGACTTACGTTCTTCCTTTAGAACAGATTAAATTCATGGAATTAGTGTAGAAACAAGAATAAAGAGCTTTCTAAAGAAATGTATCTTAAAATCATGCTACTGATGAGAGCTTGCATTGCGTTTGTCCTCTTAGCATCCCTGGCATACAGCCGCTGCTGACGAAAGCTCACGCTCCGCACGTTTCCCAATAACCTGTTAGAGGCTCCATCTCCTGTGTCACTAGTTAATAACATTAGGCAGTTAGCAAGAAGCATCAAGCGCGTCTGTCATCAGTCAGTCAGGCCACGGCATGATAATTATGTTGAATTATTTTTCTCGTCTGGTACTGATAAAATTCCCCACAAATGGGAGTTAGTGCTTTATTTACAAGAGGGCTACTGACTCTCTCTCTCTTTCTCTCTCTCTCTCTCTCTCTGTCTTACTGTGACTTTTCATCACTGCTCTCTAAAGAATGGAAAGCATTTCGATAATTCTGTTTTTTCCTTCCCAAATGCCCCATACTCCCATAATTACAGATGCTACATTCTCTGTCCACTCATCCATCTTCTAACTGTTTATTCAATAGTTATAAAGCTCTTCCTACAACACTATGTGCCTGACTGAAGTCATTTAATAGATGAAAACGACATTCCTGCACTGACCATGACGGCCATAAAATCTATTTCCAGTCGTTAACCTTTTCCTAAAGGTCAAACACCCACAGTCAGTTGTCACCATGTCGGTATTTGAGCTACTACTAGAAAACCATGTTAAATAAAAGAATCATCAATTAGGAGCCATATTAATGCTGTGGACAGTGAATTATGTGTACTTTATCAATGGATCACCATATTGTGACTATCTTCAGTCTTCGATATGCTGTGACCATTATCTTCTGTGAGTGTATCATCACTGAATTTAGTCTGGATGTGAGATAAATCGTGTATGAATTCAGGGAGACTGTAGTTTTATCAAGGTATGGATTCTCAGATGATTTAGTTATTATTAGTAAGATAAGCTCTGCCTGCACGGCATGCTGGGTGACATTATGCTTATAGTTGTAGGAAATTTAAAACCAGTGACAGCATGAAAGCGGAGGCAGTTTTTTCAAAGCGCTTGCTCCCAGAAGTTACCAAATCATGGATAAGATGCTAACTGATTCATGAAGGTTGTGGAAAGTTGGCCGAGGATCATAGTAACGCAACTAGAATATGAAGAAAACAATTCAAGGCAGTGTAACCAAAACATGGTGCATTTACTGTAAGTCAATGCACTTACAAGCTCATTTTAATAGGCACTGATCTGTCTCAAAATAAATTTCAGCCTCCGTGAGATAGTGATCTAAACATCCCATCTCTTCCGTTTCAGAGGTGTTTTCAAGGACACTTTAACGGTGTGTGTTTGCTACATGATATAGATGAATGCATAAAAGCCTGTGTTATGACAGCCCCGCGGTCGATCAAATGCAGCAGCTCGGCACCAAAGGGTTTTTTAAACCATTAAATGGGGAGAAACTCAGCAAGTAGCAGATTACAGAGATTTCCCGTCTCTCCTTTTTGTTTTCTCAGCTCAAGATCGCAACGCACCAGCTCTTTAAAAAATAACCAAGTCTGGAAATGAAAAGGTTTAATCGGGGTGTTACTCTGCGTTTGTGGGAACGACTAATGGTATGCTAGCTTGGCTCTGAGGACCGAAATAATAGCAGGATACCTGGCTGTATTGAGTGTGATGTAACGCCTGCCTTGGTTTTGTATCGCTCACTTAGAGCCACCTGCTCCCAACTTTAACGAGCTACCAGAGCCCGTCCGTCAATCAGCAGCTGAGGGCTGCCAGTCCTGCATGCATGATGAGCTCTGGCGGAAAGTGCCTGTTTTGTTCTCCTCTTTTAATCTCCCAGAGTCTTTCCCTTTGATTTTTTTTATTAATTCTAGCTTCAGAAAACTGATTAATTCACCCTCACTTTTTCGACCCCCTCTTTCTATGCAAATACACTTAAACACCATGTGTTTGAACCCATGAAGGAATCAATGATTTATTATCTCCAAATAAAGCTGCTATACAATAAACTGAATTATCGGACAGCTTTATGTCTATAGCCTACATCTAATGCATCAGTGTCCTTATTGCAGTAGCTTAGGAAATTATCTTTATAACCGAGAACGTTATACATGGAAAATTATACAGCCTCATATCATCAGTTATTGAATATCATTGTTATTGAATTACACAGACCATCTTCATGGCATACACTGACCCTGCTGCTTCTATTTCAAGCCATATACTGCAGTAACTGATACGTGTTTGTGTCAGAAATTTGAATTTAGATTTGTACAGATTTCCCAAAAGATTACAGGAGTTAATAGGGACAATCCTATTACGCTCTAAGGAACCAAAGCAGTAAAAGTGGAAATGAGAGCTTATTTATAATGTAAATGTATGGCATTTGTTAGGCCAATGTATCCTTTACAGTTATTGGAATGCATAAAAGGTACAGTGAAGAAATGAATATAAATTAATAAGGAGTGTGATATAGGCTGACACAGTTATACAGTCATGTACAGTGTCAATGTGTCTTTATATGCTTGCCTGGCATGTGTTGTGGTTGGGGGAGGGGAGTTGGCGCGTTGGCACGTTGGCTGGAGGTGCTGCAGTGCCGGAAGGCAGCAGGTAGGAAGGATGCCCTTCTTAGCAGACCGTGATGGAATGAGGAGGTGTCTAAAAGTGCTCTTGGAGACCACCCCAAGGAGGAGATGGTGGTCTCCACTTTCGCTTCACTGCAGCAGGTGGGATCAGAGTCAGTCTTGCGATGGAGCTAGCTTTCCTGATGAGGTACAGAAACCTCCCCACATCTGCCTACGGGAGATTCAGATAAAAGAATACGATCGATAAGAGGCAGACTATCTTAGGACTATAACCAGAATGGCGTGAGTTGAAAAGACAAAGCACTAATCTCAAAGTCTATAAACCTTGAACATGCTGTCATGAATGCATTAAAGGTACTTTGTCATGAGCTGAAAATGCAATTCTTCTCCAAACGATTCGGTTCAGCCATTGCAGCTGTTTTTTCCCGCCTCTAGCCTTCTGAAGGCTGTCACTGCCATGGCTGGAGGCAGCCTGTCATTCCTGACTTCCGAGATACAGATGCAGTCTTTGCCTAAACATGAGTAGCCTTGCAGTTAGTTATATTATATACCACTCTGCCCGAGAAGCAGCAAATATTCACCCCCCTGATTATTCCAAAAGTTCATGGTGCATATTTGCGGAAGTCTCTGCCGAACAAGTCAATGCGATTATATGTGTCACTAGGGATTTATGTTATGCTTTGGGACAGTCATTCATATTGCAAGTGTGTATGATTATTAAGAATGACAACATTATTAGGGAAAGTGTTGTGGGTGTGAGGTGAGTACAGCTCGTACTGGACGGCACATGACAGGCTCAAGAATTCACTGCTCCAGTCACCAGGCTTAACGAGAGCTGACGGTGAGATAACAAGATGGCATCTCACCATGAGCGTTTCTGGTGAAACTGAATCATACCATCACATGTTGGGTCTGTTGAGTAAATGGCAGCTAGAGATGGGCAACAATACATCAAAATGTACCTGATGCTTAACGAGATATGATACAAATGTGAAACCAAAGGAAAGATCAAATCAAGAGCTTCATCTTAAAAACTCAAACACAGAAACACAAATAGCCCCAAATGGAACTTGTAAGTCTTTCAGCTCAACACAAGTGATCAACTATTACCTCTAATAACCATTCATTGAAATGACTGAAAAAACTAAACATCATCATTGTGTATGCACACATGACGTCGTCACGCATACATTTTGGGGAAAATATTTCTTGTATAAAAAATACAAAATACAAAATACAAAAAATACTGAACATCAAAGTATTTTGATACAAATTACTTAACATTTTCATGAAGTCAAATGCAAATTACAAAATACAATTTTGTATTTAAAATATGTACTTTAAGTACATGTATCATAAATATTGCCCATCCCTCATGATATCATGAATCTTTCTTGGGGGGGGGGGTTCTTTTGTGGGAGGTGCGAGGGGCTGTAGTGAAAGAGAGTAATGGCATGGCACAGCCAGACTAATAGCAACACGCTGTAAATAAATAACACCCCCACCTTTTCACATGCTCTTCAAATGGGGACGTATTACAGGAAAAAAAGAGAGATGTGACATATTTGACAAGACGTCCTCGTGTCATGGTCTGTGTCAGCATCATTTCTCCAAATGGCCTATAATGACAAGACAGCTCAAAGTGCATTTTCTATCTGCTTTTCCATCACTTTCCTGTCAGTTTCCTCCCCTGTTTTATTTTTTTTCCGCAGCAATTTTGGGATACACTCCGCAAAAAGAAAGCCCGATGCTAGCTAGACACAAATCCCACCGAGCTGTCTGTCATGCCGAAATGGATACAATCGCAAATGATGGCTTTAATTAGCTATGGAGACGGTACATTCAACACACGTCACTTCTGGTTGAGAGGGGGTATTATGTTTTCAAATTTCAGAATAACAATGAACAACAATAACAATTTATCACAATAGCTACCATACCGTAGTTTGAGGGCACGTGTCTTGGTCACTTGGTGGTGGTTGCTGTGAGCAGATGGCGTGTGAGTGACATATGCAGATGGTGGTCCTTACACTGAGATGAGATGGGGAGGACCTCCCAGAGAAAGACCTACTGGGTCTATAACAATTACACTTTCCAGCTGGCTCGTGGTGCTGGCACGTTGATGCACAGACTTTCTAGTACTGGATTCATATTTCTATCTGAGATCAAAGCAGGAGATCATTAAATACAATTGTGTCTGGTAAGACTTGTGGCTAAATTTACAGGTATGTCACAGAAATGGCAATTCTGAACTTCCTGGTGTTTTTATATACCTAGGTCTATGGACTACAAATACTAGAATATCTTATAGGTAGAGCTTTGTATGATTGCTTTAGGAGTTTTTATTAGAAACTGAAAGGCACCTTTGATTCCAAATATAAGCTTATTACTTATATTCATAAATCCATGATAAGGGAGAAGGATGAGAGATGATTGCTTATATTACATTATCAAAGGGAGCTGGGCCAGTTCTGATTGGTTAAATTGCATTAAAGAGGGACCTTGGAGAATGTTGATTTTTTAAATCATGTCATGACTGGAACCTGGGTGACTGCTGGTAATGCATTAATAAAGAGTTCTCCAATTTTATTCTAGTCTGCTACATAACTAGATTTCTTGTAGCAATACCTGTTAACTCTTTTCTTTACCTCAAACCTTCAGTAACTGCCTGGTGCACACCGATATCTCCCTCTGCTCCTCTAATTCTTTATGCATTCATTCATCTGTCTTGGAAGAACCTAGCATCCCATCGAGGGTGTCCTGTACCCAGTGCAGGTACCCTGTACCCAGACCCCCATACCTATGCATGAATGGATGTGTTTATAATTATCTGAACTGCCCCTGTCTTTTTCATTTTATATTTTTATTATAACACAATTGTATTTTTCCAATACTAGAAAAATGCTCCTGTTCTTCTCTGAAGGTCTTCCAGTTGTAGCTTCCTTTCTCTTGGCACCATCCCTGTGTCTATCTCTCCAGGCCTTGCACAGACTAATCATGGAGGAGTTTCTGGAAATAAACACCAAGCAAAGAAATTAGGAAGTAAGAGGGAGTCCTCACCAGCCACCTGTGGAATATCCCCAACTGGATCTGGTTAGTTCTGATTAGTTCTCAGCTGGATAAAATAGTGCTGCTTTTCCTATTCTGACAAGAGCATAGGCAAAATAAAAAATCATATACTAGAAAAATCCGTCTGAACAAAACTGAAATAATGTTAATATTATTTAATGCCCTTTACTTTTTGTGCTTCATTTTTCCACTGAGTTTATTTCTAATCTAGAATCTCCATCTCAGATAAACAATGTATATCTTATCTTGACTAAATTGCTGAAATAATGTTTCAATGCGTACAGGGTTACATAATGAAAAGAGAGTCAGATGATGGATTGGTGTGGGTTTTCTCCCAGTTGGATGTGGCCACTGGGCGGGCAGGAATAGGTTGGTTTAGGGCTGGGAGTTTTACGACCAGCTGGGTTGCCTGTAGGCAGGAGTCCAGGGGGTTTTGCCTCATTAAAAAATAATAATAAAATAGACTTGCTACAAGTGCTCTATTTTTCATACAGCAAATGTAGTTCGTTGCTGGGTATAATATAAAATGAAAATATTAAATGCATTCATCTTTTTTGGCAGGTCGGAGGTAGATAGAGGGAACATCTACAGAATATTCAAATCCTGCATGTAGACTGTGGAGGCTGGACTCCCATCTGCTGAAACTAATTACAACATGCTGTATATCTTTCTGTCGATTCACTCACTTCCCAGTATAAGCATGTCCGGTGATTATTTAAAAATTTTCTGTATAAATGTCTAATGAGTAAACTTTAGCAAATCATGGTTTTATATCTGTTTTTGTAAATAGTTTTAGGACATGGATTTTGGTCCCTAGCAATCAAAATGTGCAGTATAATAATCTTGAGATGAAATATGTGGGTTATATTAACTGGAACCAGTTAATTAACATGCATTTGCTGAGGTTTTTGTAAAGTACAAAATTTACTCTATTTTCTTTGCAGCTACAAGCACTTCTTTTAGTCATCGTGCAACTTTTGAAGTCGGCTAATCAGCCTCCACCACTGGCTTATGGTGAGACAATTTTCATCGAAGTTTTTGTGTGAGAGAAAGTAGAGCTGAGTGACAGAATGTTCCCCTTTTTCCAGGCTCTGCGGGTCCCTCCAATCACAATTCTCCATAGATGTTCCCCTCTCAGGCGCAAGAACCGCCGCTGTCACTCTGCTGTCAGTGTTAATTAGCCCTGAGAGGAAAACCTTACATCTCGACCGTGGAGAAACGCATTAGGCTCCCTGTACTTTATTTAAGGAATAAAACTGCTTTGGGAAACAGTGAATGTAAGTCAGGATTTGTTTGGTGGTGGAGCAGCGGCTAAGCAATTAGCACCGTAGCTTTGCTACTCCAGGGTTGCAGGCTGAATTCCTGCCCCCGGCTCTGTGTGGGGGGTCTGCAATTCTCCCTGATGTTTGTGCTGGTTTCCTCATGTAGAGAAATACATGTATGCACTTGGGGCTAGAACATCATTTGCTTTATGAGCGTTTGTCATGCTGTTAAGTGGCACCCCTTCCTGTATGTCCTTGGTAATTCACTGACCTCCAAGTGACCTTGGACCCCCAGAGAATTTTTTGTTTTTGGTTCCTCTCCTCCATTGTCTTCTTGTCTTCTGGCATTCTTTCTTTTGTCCCTTTTCCCTGTTTCAAGTACCATTCTGTATGGTGTAAAAATGGATGGTCACACACCCTTGTTAATCACAGTGGGGCCACTAATATTCCTATATTGCATTATATCTTATGTCATGCACTGTTTGCCCTTTATTGCATTTTTGTTGGTCCTATTGTCCCCTCCCCCCC
>JAODJW010000001.1:46729477-46748719 GCA_026777045.1 Hyperopisus bebe | reverse complement strand
TCCCCCCCCCCCCCCCCCCCCCCCCCCATGCACTTGTACCCTCATCTGCAACTGTGACAAAAGAATTTCACTGTGTTCTACTCACATGTGACAATAAAGCTTAAATCTTAAACCTGAAACTTAAGGGTCCCCGTTTTGCCTGGATAAGCAGTTGATAGGCGTAAAGTATAGGGGGGTCGTAACCCCCTCAATAGTCAAAACCAGGCAATACAACCCCCTGGACCCCGTTAAATGGGTGGAGACCTCAGTCACCCTAATGCTCAACCCAAAGTTATGTCCTTGAGTTGATGAATGATGAATAGATAGAACTGACTTGGAATTTACTTACTATATAAACAGGGATTGTTTAAGGATAACTTGTACTTTGTGACAGGTGGATTATGTGTGTCTCAAGCCCAGTGTTTGTTTATATAGAAATGCATGATGGACTGGAGGCTAAACTACTGAGAAGGCCCTTGGGTTTCACCAGGACAGCTCTCTCTGCCGGACGGAGCTCGCTGCCAAGCGACAGCTTTTCTGTCGTGATGAGCTTGTCAAGCCCCTCTAATGAGGGCAGATCGATGCTCCTGGATGGGGTATCTGGCCAAACTGGAACGCCGTGTCGCACAAGGTTTTTGGTGTCCACAAGTCACACTCGGAGTTGCTCCGTGATGGCACTGCGGGCCCCCTGACACCAGACAAGGTGGGGGGGTAATCATGCACCTGGTGTGTCAGTGTATGCCATAATATGCTGCGGTTATCCAGGTAAAATGGGGAGAGAGAGAGAGAGAGAGAGAGAAAGAGAGAGAGAGAGAGAGAGCAGGTTTTGGAAGTAATGTGAAAGCACACAAGCTGTGGGTCATTCAGGGAATTTTCAGATTCTTAAGGAGTTTGCACAATAAACACATTTCTTATGAACATATGGCTAGTTCAGTCTCTGGCAATATCCTTAATAAAATATGATTACTGGATCCTATCTGTTATATTAGCAGAATTAATTCAAACTCAGGAAGTCGGATCTGCTATAAGCAGATGTCCAGAGTCCTGTATTTGAATTATGAAAACCTCTGAGAATAAGCGCCTCAGGAGCAGAAGCAGCAGCCAACAAAATATTAATTGAAGTATATCCTGATTTCTTAGGCACACGGCTTTTTAGAGGGAAGATAAAAATAAATATGCCATAAAGCGTGGCGGCCACTGCCTCAGAAAAGGCAGCTCCGGAAAGGTCCCGGGCCCGTTTGCTGGGGGTTTGTCAGGTGACGTGGTAATGCAGAATTGCAATTTACAACGACCTGAATATGAGAAACAGATGAATATTTCATAGCTGTTTTGAGAGCTTGGTTACCAGCCAAAAGATAAGTGGTACCGAGTGTACAAAGTAAAATGAACTAACAGAAGTTACACAGCAGGCTGTCAGAACTCCTGGTCAGATCGGCTTTACCGTTACATTTCCGTTACATTTTCTAGTTTACGTCTTTACTTATTTCTTCACTCATAATATTTGGAATTTCTAGCATTGCAAAAAACATTTCTAGCTGTAAAGAATGATAAAAAAGAAAAAAAAAAAATTTTTTTGGGGGGCGGGGGGGGGTCAGCAAAAGCCCTTGTTATATTGTTGGTGTTATGGTTGCATTTCCCTATTGTCACGCATGTGTTTGCCCATGTCTTACATGCACCCTGTTCGATTCTTGTGTGTCTTCTGCATTATGTAAATTACCCACCGTGTGTGTACCTGACTTGCACATATATTGATACATACCCAGATGCAGCTCTAGATATTGTAATCTGTATTCAAGACTTCAAGTCTATGGCCGAAATTTTCAAAGGGATGCTGATTTTTTAGAACGATTTTAGATGGGAGCTGAAATGTGTCTATTGTACATCAGGAGACAGCAGATGTCTAATACAGACTTTCATGTCTCTCAGTGGTCATGCAGGTAGTATGACAGACCTCTGAACTGGAAATATCCAGTTTAAACTTTAAAAAAGATGCATAACCTGAATTGATCTGCTTAAATGTGTCTCCTAAATTGTATTTATCCTCAGAGCCCAACACCAAAAGATTATCTATATCAGTTAAAGATAAATCACTTCTGCATTTATATAGTGTTCTGTTCTTTATTGCATTAAGTTTCAGATTTATCCTTTTAATTACTGGTATGTCAGCACGATTTGTAACCTAGCAACAGTTTATAACTGCGTGCAATTAACACCTTCTGTAAGTGCTTGGAAATTTGGAAAGACTGCTGGGTCCAAGTGGGCCAACCCTAGGAGGATGAATAATTTAATCTGCTGAAATTGTAGATCATACCTTTACTGGTGTATCTTGGCATGCTCTGCTGCACACGTGTGTGTGTGTGTGTGTGGGGGGGGGGGGGTATAGTTTCATCAGAACAATTGTCCACCTGCAGCTTAGCACAGGAGGTTCCCAGACACCACAATAGAGAGGAGGCTGGGGTGTGTACAAAATATTTGTGGATTTTCAACACAGAGGGATTGTAAAGAAGCATTTCAGTAACGTTCGGTGTCACGGCCGCGTTGCAGGAGGTGGAGGTTTGGTTTAGAATGAAACAGCAGGACGTTCATGACCCTGACTTGAACACATGCATTGGACTGTACTGTGTAATTAACAGTTGCTCATGCATCTTTTATTTATTATAACTTAATAATGGATGGAGTGCATAAAATGTCAGAACATAAAAGGCAGTTATTTTTTGTTTGGGCTAAAATAAACTGACATTTATTGTAATCGGTCCCACCTCTCGGCCGCAACATAAGCGATGTGTCAGAATGAGCGGCTGGCTCTCTCACATACAGAGTCTCTTCCGCTAAAGGTGTGGCACCTTGTGGTACCCCTGCCCCCAGTCTCCCACAGCACATGTCCTGCCTGTGCTCCTCCATTTATGTCCATCAGGTCTTGAAACTTGGGCTTCGTAGCGCCAAAACGAGTGCTTTCTACATCCTACATCACCTCGGACCTTGATGTTAAAAACAAACAGAGCCACAATGATTCTCTAAATTTAAACACAACGTGTGGTTATTTGCTGCGCAACAATACAAGCTTGTAACTTAAATATTTACCCACAAACGAATGTGCGATTCTCACCAGCTTCAGCCAACACACACAAGTATTTCTGTACCTCAGGCAGCTGTGATCTGTTTTGTCTTTCGGCACAAGTTCAGCCGGAATGAGAGATGAGGATTTGTTTGCACCCCTGTCAGCATCACATGCATTCATATATCATCTGAGACACAAGTTCAGGATTGTCTTGAAATTGGTGGCTGCACCTCCAGGATTGTTCTACTAATGATAGTGTGGAGGACTGGCCACAGCTACAGGGGTTTAAGCCCAAAAGCCAAAAGCAGGTTATTCAGGTAAATGAATGAAACAGATGCATGATTCCTCAAACGCATTCAATTTATTTTTTTACACTCCAGTCATGAAAGGTAAAACCATTTTGAAAACACTAGAATAGCGGCTCCATAAGTAGGCATTAGGGGCAACAATGATGGGGCAACAATGATAGGGCAACAATGATCCCCACCCAACTCACCCTCAAAAAAACCCAAAGGGACTTCCTAAACAGAAACAAAAGTATCAATACATCAGTGATCCCAGACAAATACAACACGACAATCCACAACTTCAAAATCAATAAGAACAAACCCCAAAAAAGGAACATGGTTAGCCCAATGTATACCCTCAGACACCTGACCCCTCTTAGATGTAGTTGTCCCAAGCCAGTACTGAGAGTTCATCATACCCAATTAAATTTAACAAACTGATTATTTACCTATAAGAAAAAAGAAAAGAGAAAAAACACAATTAATTATATTCCAGTCATACATACCCCAAATCACCCTACGACCCACACAGACCACTCACTAAATAGTCTGGCACATACACATAACAGACACACCATACAACCCAAAAATTAAATAACCAGCACAATTGCCCAATTGCAACTCCAAAAGTAAGCAAAAAGTATCTGTGACGATACATTGGAACCTCCAACCAGGAAACACTACAGCCATCCAAGGTGTCTTGACCTGCCTCACATGCGAGCAGGTTAAACTGGAAAAAAAAATTTACCAGACCCACTCTCGGTGTTGGAGGCTCTCAAATTCCCAAACGCAACCTCCACAGCATCTGACATGCGGCAGAACAAAACCCATCTTGCACGTAACGCAAGTTTCCGATATCGGCATAACCGCGGCCACCTACCCATAGATCAATCTGGGTCACACCCCCACCTTTACCACAATGAAGGATCATCCTACTACAATCGTATTTAATTTCAAGCAATTACTATTCTTTTCTTAGCTCAAAAGGAGCATTGATTTGTTGACCTGCGTTCCCTTGAAAAAGTTGTTTTGACTCACACACCAGACGCTGACCATGTCCTGGTTTTACGTCTGCATTTTATTCAGGGGCATCGATAGGCCCATTTTAGAGGGGCTTCAGTCCTTCTGAAATGCTCTTCAGTCCCCCCGTTGTAAATGTACACTATTAAGTTTAAATGATGTGTTCTCGTTAACTTTCATTCAAATGAAAAGAAAAACCTAGCAAAAGCTTGGCCTCCTTTTCTATAAATCTCTAGTGACACTCCTGATTTATTTATAGCAGGTAAATGGAGGTAAATACCCAGCAGGAGTCTAAAGACACAATAGAAGCTAAAACGGATACTCTCCCGTGGTTTGTGGCACGTTCATGCTCAGCTATGGGGATACTGAGTGTCTCGGGGGACAAGCTGTCTCACTCTTTACCTGACCTACCTGCAGTACCCAAGGAACACTCGTGCAGTTCACTCCACATTCACTCCACTGAAGGTCTGCTCTCATTTTCCATTACCAAATTGGTTCCTAAATAAATCTAACAATCCCATAAATGACCCCATATATTTGATTAAGCATCTGCTTTCAAATAAAATGGAGTCTGTTGGCTTAATCCTGACAGTGCTATAACATATTTGGATGAAGAAAAACGTGATCGGAAAGTAATGTGTTTACAGCTAAAGAGATTCCATCTTGCAATCTTATTTAGAGTTTTTTAAAATCATCTTAATGGTGTGCAGAAGAGATTCTCCAAGGCAAGCTCCATCCCGCTCCAGTGAAAACTTCTCCCTAAACACATCATTATCTCAGTAATTCAATAGCACGCATAGTTATCCTAGCTGCCTTTGTCCCCGATTAATTCCGGAATGTTTGTGCTGTAAACATGCCCCCTTCCTGCTCTCACAAGCCTGCCTCACCTGGAGGTATGGATCTACGGTTACTTTTCATTACACTGCTGCTGCCACAAGGCCTTTAGTTAGAAGAAGGGCCTTGATTACTGGCAAGTAGGACGGCTTCCATATACCTGCAGTAGATAATACAGATGCTGGGTTGCAGGCCTGAATTAAGGATCCTTAAATTATAGTTTAACTTCTGAGGGACCGTGGGAGACCTTGGGATTCCTACATGGGTATTCAAATAGCCACTAAAAGCACAAGTGTGCTTTGACAAAAGTTTGGATTCCTGTCTTAAATAATTAACCACGTTACTTCACCTTTACACTACTTTGGTGCTGTTCCTAAGTAAACTTTGCTAAGACTGAATATGGAGAGTGCCGGATGCAGTGGAACGTCCTCAGTCTTCACTAGACACATCCTCCACCAGTTGAATGCCATTGAAAGCCACTCAATGAATCACGACCGTTGGAAGTTTCAGTACAGGATGTGTTGTGCCGATTTGTTGCGACTGACCTGGGCAGCCCGTAAAACATGAAATCTTGAAATGGTTGGAGTTCTTATACGTGCTACATAAGATACACCTTGGCCAAGTGGGGAACCTAATTAGCATGTTACCCTTTAGATATGCTACACTGGAAGATGAGGAGCTCACAAAGCCGCATCAGTGCCACACAGATTCACTTACAGGTTCAATACCACATCTAAACTATTTACCTCTTCTTGTAAACCGATAACAGCTAGCAGCAAGCTAGGCTTTGTAGTTAGGCGAAACTCTACTTGCAAGAATTATCATAAATAATTTTGGGAGACTTGGAAATCAGACCAGTGTCTTGTCTTGGAAACCTACCACCTCTGGTTGTAATTATTCCTACTGTCAGTTTTATTATTTACGTTCAAAACCAATCACATGCAAGTAGTTATATATTATTTTCTATCTCAAAACACCATTTATATGGGAAAAATAAAACAGGTGATAGCAAATGAAAAGGATCAGAACTTTACATTTGCATGTAAA
Organism: Hyperopisus bebe; assembly: GCA_026777045.1. Taxonomy (NCBI): domain Eukaryota; kingdom Metazoa; phylum Chordata; class Actinopteri; order Osteoglossiformes; family Mormyridae; genus Hyperopisus; species Hyperopisus bebe. Next base: position 46,742,494 of record JAODJW010000001.1, on the reverse strand, counting down.
TTCAAATATGGAACAAGGTTACGTGAAGGTGACGAGAAAAGCAGCTTCTTTAAAAGCAGCAGAAAGAGCAAATCTTGCTTTGAGGCTGTAGTTTGTGGTTTTCTAAGGACAAGGAGAAAAATGACTCATTGGTGGATAAGAACTCGCCTGCTAGCTTCCACGTCACGAAATTACTCGGAATACTTTGTGAAAATAGACAGTGCTGTCTGCAGGGTTCTGCCCAGACGGCGCAGCTTTAATAATATTTGTAAAACACCCTTCAAATGCTGTGGTAGCACAATGGTCCCTGCACTGATAAGGAGAAAGTGGATAGAACATTTTCCACCAGGTTGTCCAGACGCTGAAACCAGTAGCCATTAATCACTCGCTGAAAATGTGTTGACACTCTGCCCTGAATGAAACACTCCAATGTCATTACTCCACTGTCGTTACTCCAATGTCATTACTCCACTGCCGTTACTCCACTGTCGTTACTGTGTCAGTCACTAATGCAGAGGTGGAATCATGTGACTTTCCACAACTAACTTATGAATCGGTACGGGGGGAAAAGGGAATTTGATAAGCAGCAATTAGCAGATTTGCACAAGGAATGGCAAAAGATCCTGGCTTGAATACAAGTGTAAATGCTCATCTTGGAAAAAAAATAAACTATAATTAATATTTTTCCAGCAAAAATGTTATACTTTTTGTGATACTTCATTTATAGGAATGATTCGGTTTTGACATATGCCATCTTGTTCTCCTCTGAGAGCAAAGTCAGGAGTCAAACTAGAAGGTCAGCCATTTTTCTGGCATGCCTGGAGCAATTTTTTTGGTTAAGGGCCTTGCTCAAGGGCTCAACAGTGACAGGATTACACAGCTGGCAATAGGATTTGAACCTAGCGACCTTCCTCACATACATCACTCCGTCTGCCGAGTAACAGGCACACCACTCTGGATTTATAATTGCATGAATTTAAATAATAAATAGTTGCAGACTAAATCAGAATTGATTACACTATATTATCTGCTTTACTTACAGTGTCTGTAATAATAATACTTAGTAGATGATATAAATAATAATTAATAATACAGTCTTCGCATGCTATTCTGCTTGGTTCTTTCATCAGTTTTCTGTTGGACTGCAGTGTGTGTGTGTGTGTGTGTGTATTGGAGAGCGTAAGAACATCTTCTCACTTGTTTTTGCTGAAGGGTGTTTAATACACATGTGATGCTGGAGTTTGAGACAGCTGGGGATTACTGGACAGCCAGCCGGAGGACAACTGGTCCAGGGTTCACCCGGACTCTGGATTCTGACAGCCGTGTCTACTGGGAAGGGCATTTTACAAGGGATTATACACTGGGCTTAATACTACTCATGACCACAAAATAACAAGTCTACATATACTTCTTTCAATGTAACCAATGTGTCATATATTCAGGTGCTACACGCCAACTTCTAACAAAGCAAGAACTTAATAAAAAAAAACAGAAATGCAACAGAAGAACATTCAGGGAACGTCAACTCCAGGCCCGAACATCCTTTCTGAACAGAGGGCGAGAGCAAAGTAACATTAGGCATGAGGCATTACTCTTCTTTCACATTCACTAAATAGATATAGCTTCTAGGGAAATTTCCGCAACTTCATCCACAACAAACTGTTTTATCCATATTCTAAGAACTCAAACAATTTTCCAGGTAATAACAAAAATTGGTGGTAACACTTGGACACTCTGATGAGCCAAGCCCTCGTTAAACTAAACAGAAAGGACATGCCGTGAACTACAAACATCCTTAAGCAAGGCTGTCTCCGATCACCTTGTGACAGACATGTGGGACCTTGATCCGCTACACGGTGTCAATGTGACGCTGGCCGATACCGGCTCATTAAACATGAATGACAGACGCTCTGCTCCTCTTTTGTTCCACAATACAACTAATAAAATATGGATGAACCAAGGGGAGAACCAGCAGGTACTAGAACAACTCACCAGAGGGTAAGTAAGACACAGCTCAGTTAAACAGTGGGCTTTTTCTTTACTGCCGATCCAAACATTAAGATAAGATAGAACTTTATTAATACCTCTGAGGGGAAATTTCTTTATTCAGTATCATATAATGGATATAATATATCAAAGGGTATTTTAACTGGAGATAAATACAACAATGAACACAACACAGGGGGACAGAAGCGTCGTCAATGGCAAACAATGAAAAGTGGACAGTAAATGTGTAAAGGAAAAAAAACAGTAATAAAATTAAACTGTATTCGAAAAGAAAGAACCGTACAGTACGAATAACATAGGAGTACCTGTCATTATTGACGCCCACCCCAAATGAATCGCAGCGCTTTTTAAACATCACACGGGTGTTTAACACTGAGGACCATGACATAGCCTGAAATACGTCAGGTTAAAGAGCGACTGCCGCTGTTGTATCCTAAATGTGACTGTGTTTACATAAGGTTACATTCCAGTGCCCATGGGATTGATGTCTGTGTACATTTTGAGACCTTTCGCATATCTCTGTTTAAAATGCTGAAGTGCATGGGACTACCATTCGCCATTCCTCCAGCTCCTGTCCATACAGAGGATTTTTTTTTTCCATTTACGACATTGCCAGACACAGCTGCCGCTTATGAACGAATATAAACAAAGGAGTAGCTGTTAAAAAAACAGGACTTTCAGTCAAAAGGAATGTTTACCTCCAAGAGTAACCATCACAAATCTTACAAATTCCCAAAATCCACATATAATTAAGCTGTGAGCTCATTTCTGAGGCAGCTGACTCTGAGTATGGCTACATATCCTCTTGCGAGAGGGCAGGGAACAATTTCACTATGAGTATTTCGTTAACCTCTATATGTTTGGTTATGTGCATTTGACATATATTCCCACAGTGCACTGGTGTGCTGCACTCAGCTGCATGTATTGCTGACTTAGCTGTAATTGTTTGTTATTCAAAATGATTATTTTCAAAATTTTCCAAGTAGAAACACTACTTTTGAAAAGAGTGGTGTTGGACGAAAAGATGAAGTTCGTAATAGTTATATACCCTGCTAACAATTCTTCATTCTGCGAATGTTTTCCAGGCGTTACGATTAAGGTATGGAAATGTTCAGTGTCAAGAATTCCTGAAGTTCCCAGAACATTACTCCACTACTACAACTAGGAATAATAATATATATCAATGTAAAGGGCATGGCAGAGCAGAGCATAACACTGTCCCTTGAAACACCAAAGGTCAGAGGTTCGAGGGGGGGCATGTTTGCAGTGTATGTGTTTGGCGCTTTTATAATATTTTATTATAAAACAGTATTTGTCAACATTAATCGCTTTAAAAGGATGCTTGGATCCTCCGATGAAATTGTTGTTATTTTTCTCAGAAACGCAACTTCTGTAGACTGCAATGCTTTTTGGTATTTTGTGTTACCTTCTAAAATTGTCACAAGGGGGTTTAATATGGCTTACACTTGTTGCTGTTATTGTTGTGTAAAAAATTCTACATACATTCAAGCTAATCATGTATATTGGGGAAGTCATTGCTGTTAGGATCTGGATAAAAATGAATGAGACACATTTTCTCTTTCCTAGCCTGGCTCAGAAAGAAAAGGGAATTTGTGGGGAGAGAGACTGAACTTGGCTGATGATTCTGCCTGAAGGTTGCAATCAGGGTCAGTGTGTCCAAGCTTCCTCCTGAGTCTGCGTCCATTCGGCACGGAGACGGTTCTGTCTGAAACCATTGTGGGGTAATTGGCTCCCCAACTGTGCTCCCCCAGGGCCACGGGGTCAAAATGTGGCCTCCTGGTGACCACAGAATCCCTGTGGAATGGCTCTGATCAGTACTGCAACTGGGATTCTGTGGATCACATGAGTGATGCGGTCAATGATTATGAAGCTGAGTCTATGATCAGTGGGTTGCATTAACGTCTAGATTCAGAGAAGACTGCTGAAGTCTATAAAGACGTTCCTCTTAAATGACAATCTTTGGAAATAAATACCAAGCTGGATATAATTCTGTGGCTGCAAAATGAATTTGAGTACATTTGACAACAGGAAAAGTTGTCTAAGTCTTTTATCAGGCATGAATTAAAACTAGACATCAAGCTCTGCATTTAATAACCTATGTGCAGCATATTGGTTTTGGAGTCCTCAACCCAAATGAAAATTCTCTAATGAGATTATGGGTAACTTTTCTTCTCTGGTTAAGTTCTGTAAAAGGTGTAATTCCTGCACCTATATCTCATACCCATTAGTACATGATCTATCTGTAGACACAACAAGTTCAGAAACAACATCAAATAGATGTGATCATGCTTTATACAACTTGAAAAAAGAGAATGTGCTTAAGTACCCTGAATGTTTTCAATTCTCTATATCAGTCGGGAGAAATTCTGGAACCATGTATATCTGAAGTTATACATATTTATGCTAAATATGGCCGCTGCCTTCATTTAGTGAAGTGTTCCATCTGGCAAACGTTTCTGGAGTAATAAGTCAGATTGATTCTGTGCTCCAGGACACATTTACGAAGTAATAAAATACATTAAGAGCTGGAGACACAGGGCTGAGTTGTGCTGATATCGCTTAACGGCTGTGTTTCCTAGGGAGATAATTCCTCATAATAATTATGAGGGGAGGTTTAACCAGGCGGCCTGAGTGCTCTATGCCAACATTATTGGTCAGAAGGTGAGAATTACTGTTCTTAATAAAAAAGAATATCTTTTGGGTTCTTGTGCTGTTCTACAGCTTCCCGCCTGCACCTCTTGTCCTGCTTTTCTGCACTCACCTACTGGAGTTTGAAAAGTTATCAAGTTCACCTGCCTGGTGAAGCACTGGAAGTACCAGAGTTCCTACTTAGACTTACACGTCATTTGCTCAGTCATGTCTTTACTAACACAGGGGGACAGAAGCGTCGTCAATGGCAAACCGAACAGAGGCAGTCACTTCTGTGTTTCCAAGAAAGACGACTGCTCCACACTGAAGTGCAAAATCCAGAATAAAACTGCAGTAGGTCAAACCTGTCAGGGAGTTTCACCTTAACCGAAACAAACTCATCGTTTCCTGTGGTTGAACTTCTTATTTGGTGAAATGATTCACCAGATTCAGTTTCATTAAAACAAACAGGCCACCTGTAGTAAATATCTTTTTTAGATTAAGACATTTTGTTAAGTGCATTTCAATTAGGTTTTTAAAGCAGGCTTTCATTTGGTATTTTAATGTTAAATGCAGCAGTAATTGTTATAAACTTTGCGAAAATGAACATCTGCTATATACTAATTTTTTAAAACTGGATGAATTTCATCATAGCAAATATTACATATATATATAAAATCTGTCTTTGGACAGAAATACCCATATTTTTCCATTGTTGGCTAGATTATAATTGCCTTTGTAAAAAAGTCTCTTCAACAATTATTCAATGTTATCACACTAAAGCACACACCTATTATGAAGGCTGTAATAAATACATACAATAACTTAACCCCATCCAGTCATAGCAGGACTTTATTTAAATGCATACTATCTCTGTTGTGGATAATAAAATGCAAAACCCGGTTATTTTTCATTGTTGGAAAATAAAATCAGTTTCAGCGTAACAAAAAAGGTAGGCCTAATTATAATCTCTAATTTGTTTCGAAATAGGTAGTTATTTTCCACTTTTAAAACCAATTATTTCTTAAGAACAGTTAAGCAGATTTGTTTCTGTGAGGTTTACGTTTGCCTCATGTAAGAACTATACGAGATGCCTTGAATATCAAATATAATTGCGCAACTCTTCGAACATGACAGCAACAGTGAATGCCACTTGTGAGGTAAAAATGAAAAATCCATCTACCATATTTGCAACAAACAACAAATCAGTGAATTGCGTGATGCACAAGTTTTCTACTACCTATAAGATATTCTGGTGCAATTCATTGTTCATATTATCCATACATTGCATGGCATTGAACAAGTTAACAAGTTAACAAAATGCAACAGCCGTAATCTGGACTGAACTCACGGTCAGCACAATGTTTACCCACTGATGACGAACATCGGTTTCCGTGACGAGATCAGGTGTTATGCCGAAAAAGGCATCCCTGCCGTAGAATGCATGCCTGTCTCTAAATGACCGATTGGTCGCTGATCTGAAACGAGTTGAGCTACTTTGTCGAGTTAGGCTACCGTAGTGCTAATCAATAGCCTCAAAAAAACCGTAAAACTCTAACCCTAACCCCCAAAACCCCCGTAAAACCCTAACCCCCAAAAAACCCTTAAAAGCTCAACTCGTCAGAACACCGGCATGCATTCTAAGGCAGGGATGCCTTTTTCGGCATAACACCTGTTACCGCGGGATCACATTTAGATTGATCTCTCCTGTCAGACACACCGGTGGGTACCGAGCTCACCTGTCCGGTCTACTCCGAACTATGCAGACTAAACGTGCAGTAGCATCTCAAAGTGAGCGGCGCGGCGGAACACCACCTGATCCCAGATATGGAGGACACGCGGCAGCAGGGACGGTTAGATCGGTGCGGTACGTATAGTTTATTAGGAAAACCCGGGTCTTCTGGAGCAGAACAAGCAGAGGAGCTGGTGAGATAAACGCCTTTAAATTGCATGTGATTAAAAAAATAACGACTGATGCATGAATCACATATCCATATAGGACTTAATATACCATCAAGGGCCCTGTTAAACTGAGCAAGATAGAATTTAAAGGAATGCCCGTTCAAATATTTTGTTTTATTTAAAAAGATGTAATATTAGCGATATTCGCTTTTTGCTTTTAAAGTGCAAAACTTTTCGAAAATGTGCTTATGACCTACTTATATACAATAACGTGTAAAACATTAAATGAAGATTTATGGATGCTAATGACGTCTACCACGGATTAGCACGTCATGAACCTTTTTCTTTGGAAGTAAGGACACAGTAGACTGCGGCAGTATGTTACAACATAATTTTGCTTTTATACACATATTTTACTAGAAAACTACCTCCATCTAAACATTAAAAGAAACTGAAAATACAACAATCTTTTCTGATTAAAACACTTAAAAAAAAATTTTGCATCGACAATCACAGAAACACAAAGATAACTATATCACTGTAAGAAATTTTTGAAAATAGTGCATATCTAATGATGCGTGTATAAGAACCTACATGTTGAAAACTTAAACGTCAGTGCCTGCAGATATTTGATCAGGTAGCATAACAACAATGTTTATTGTAATCTACGCAACAAACCGCCATTGTATATTTAATGTAAGAAAAACACATTTACAGGGCAATAAACAGTAGAACTCCTGGATGCATTTACTAAAACAGACAATATACATAAAACTGATACATTTCAATCTTCCATGCGGCAATTAATCTCAAAACGGACAAAAGCAGCAGTTGACTACACCTAAACAAATGAGCATGATATTTCTTATGAATACAAACAAATCATTAAAAAATTTTGACCATTCACATGTAGGCTATAATTTACCAATACAAAATGCAATAATAATTAACAATAACAACAACAACAACAACAATAATAAACGTGTTCTCACATTCCTTCAAAGATAAAAAATAGAAAACTTTTTTTATTTAAAAAGTCCCTCTTGGTTTTACTTATGTTAGCAACTATCTTTACTGTTCTGTATTGAAACATACACGCATTCTTAGTAAAGAAGTTTTGACCACGGGAAAAGTGGCCGCAAATCCCAAGGAGAAGAAAACACTAGATCACATCCACGGAATCACTTGTTCATATAGTTCTGTTGGTCATCCAGGAAGCTCAACACATAAAATCCTAAGTTGAACCGCCAGTTGATGAGATCTTCCGGTGGAAAAACCCCCGCAAATAAATTTCGCTTGACATTTGTATTATGTTATGCTTGGAAAAGGCAGATTTCATACAGAAACGCTTGCGTCTCGTTCTGTGTCCAATCTCAGGTTAATACGCACCGACGACGACCGCCTCCACCTCTTTCGATTGCCTTCTGTCCGTCACCAAAAAGTTGATCATGCCCTCCGACTTTATGAGAAGGTTGCAGCCTAAGAAGAAGATGCCGAAGACCACGGTGAGCGACAGGACGCACATCACTGCTATCTGCACAACTCGCATTATGAAGAGGCTCCTCTCGTCCGGGGCTGTGGCCACAAAGCCACTATCTGTCACTACAGATGAGAAGTTGCAGCATTTGAGGATTCCTTCACTCCTGTTGGAAAACAGTCCAGCAGCGTCCGTTTGGTTGAATGCAGAAGAATTCATTTTCAACCAACTTGGAACTGCGCCGTCAAACAGAGAACAGGTGGTCCCTTTACTTCTAAAATACTGCTTTAAGAATGCATCCACATTTCAGTTCAGCAAAAAGCGCTCCAAAAGGGATCATGTGTTTAAAAAACACTTAAAAAGCTTTACTTTTCAGTTGTTGTACTTGACTTGTTGGTACCCATCTCTGCGCGCGTACCTTGGATACGATCAACTTGCGCTGTCTGCGGCAAACCCATGCTGATATACCTGGTTGGGTGAAACCATTTACAGAAAGAGGAGACTGAATTAATCCTCTCGTAGCGAGGTAAGATAAGCCAAATAACGCCCCCTACCTGCAGTCTCAGTCACAACATGAGCGCTGAGTCAGTGAGGAAATTGTCGCGAACTGGGTCGTATTCAGTATTAGTGAGTTACTGAAGTATTTTTTCCTCTCGCTGAAAACAATTATTGGGCCAAATACTGTACAGTAAGGTTTGTGGGCGATGTTACTTTAGCTTTGCAAAATACTGTCAAGCTTACCAATGTATTACATCATAGACTATCGAAAACTGGAATGATTGGACTGGAATGATTGGACTGGAAACATTGAACTGCCTCAAAGGTCTGAAAAGAAAAATGTGTATCAGTCGTATACTTTGTTGAACGCTATGAATTACTGAGCAATATTTAGCCAGACTAACTACAAACACTAATTCTGTCTGGTGGTAATTCTGCATAAAATAAAAAATGTGTAGCTCGTCTCCCGATGAATTAAAAGTAATTTCAACGAACACTGTCTTTCATCGACACCTGCTGGACGTCTGTGTCACGCTTCTTCATATATAGGCCTAAATTATCTGAATTCATTTTTGTTAATGATTTTTTTCAGTAGAGCTCAAGTCTTTAATGAATCTGACTTATAGATAATATATACACGCCTTCGTACAAGTCCCATTCTTGGTCTTCCTGACTGAATTATACTGCGTGGTCTACCGCAGTATGTATACTTAAGTGTTAGTTTTTCATGCTTGTCTTAGCCTTTATCTTTATTCTGAGAACTAAACTTAGCGATAAGTATAGATAGCCCTGCAGACATAATTCCTGGATATCCGTTTCTGTTGGGGATATCCAGTCTCCTTGAGCAGTGCAGTCCTCAAAGACATGGTTGTTAAATTAGTTCATTATTAGCGCTATCCCTTTATAACACCCACATCGCGTTTAATTGCGTATAGCAGCATTTATAACTACAAATAAAAAAAATACATGCATCGTATGCTAATTAATTATACTACTCAATAAAGGGATTGCACGGTAGAGGGCGCTGTCCTGCTCCAGCTGATCGCGGGATTACAGAGTTTTCCATCCATCCATCTTCCAGCTGGCAGCTGGCTATTCAGTACAGGCCATGGGGATCCTGGAGTCAATCCCATGCAGCACTGGACAGAAGGCAGTGGAATATCATATAGACTGGATGCCAAACCATCTCAGGGGACACACTAGCTGTCACCATACTGGGAATTTAGAGATGCTAATTCATGTAACTTTGTATCTTTTCTCCGCAGGGGGCGCTCAGGATTTGTGACGTAACAGTGATGATCCCTGAGTGGCTGGGTTTCCCGTCCATCGCAACCAAAACCGTTGTTATATAATTGCCTGCTTCTTGGTTTCTAGACTCTCTGGGTAGGCTTTGGTAATGTGGCTGCCAAATCGTTTATTAGATGTATAACATTAATTATTTTGGCTGAACTTTGGTATTTTTTGGGAACAGCTGTTGAATATTTCTCTGAACAAGCCCAACATCTGTGGCATGGTCAAGGAATGTATGATCCATCTAGTGAGCTGCTGGTGTGTTTTTGCAAGTTATTAATGCATATAAAAGAAAACAAATACATATGAAGTGTCATTACAGGGTTTAACCTTTTAGAAGGTTTTATAAAACCTATAATCACCAGGTATCAGAAGACATAGTTGTTAGTGTAATCCCAGTTAATACTTTTTCTTATAGGCTAAATTGTAAAATTAATTTAAATATTAGTAATAGAACAGAGTATTTATACTGTATTTGTCCCTGAGGCGAGATTGTTATTTTGCCGACAGTATATCCCATCTTACTCCAAGAGGCATAAAAACACACGCGCGAGACAAAGCTTGTGGTTCCTGATGCAGGGTTGGGTAGTATCTGCTGCCCCCAGAGTCTTGCTCAAGGGCCCAACAGTGGTATCTGTCGGTTACCATGGGATTTGAACCAGCAACTTTCTGTTCACAGGCACATAGTTCAAAACTGCTGAACCGCACACCACCCCCAATATAAAATTTATTAGTATGTCAACTTTGGATACAGCGGTAGTACTGTAACAACTGAGTGAATAATTTTTTATGTCATAAATGGCTAGACTGAGTAACGTATTTCGAAACAATATCGCGTTCCTTCTCGCACTGGCCTACGTTTCCCAAGTGCCTTTGTAGCTCTGTCGCGAATGCGACACGGTGAGTGACATATCGCTTAGCCAATCACTGAGTGGAAATGCGGCGCCGATGCGCTGTGGGTTCAAGTTCGCCTGCGCCTGGACCCGTGGTTTTTTTTCACGGTATCGCTGCCAGGAAACAAGTGGACGTTAGGGCAAATCGCATGTTCTCATGCCATTCGGATAAAATTTAAAGCATTTGCTATTTACTCTTTGCAATAATGAGAAGGTAGACAAGACGACGGCCTTTGGAGTGACTAGATAACTGACTGCATCTAGAAAAAAGAGCTTCTACCTTCCCTGCGTAATCATTTAACCAGCGTTTATTCCTATCGACATGTAAATATCGGTTGGACAAAAAAATATAATTTCGGACTATTTGTATATACCACAGGCATATGCAACACGTTGTTGGTAAGCAAAGCTGTAAATGATATACAAGATCGGATTATTTTACAGTAAGTATTGGAGACTTTTAAAATCTAATTGCACTAGAATGGAATTCATGGAATTTAAAATAATGCTTTTACTTTGATTCTATATATTGGCACATTTTACGCACTGAAAAAATATTACAGTATCATTCGACGGATGTACAAAGACTCACTTAAATTTTACTTGCATTTTAAATAGTAATTAATGCGGAGTGCGTCTGTTTTGATGTAATTGCAGGACTGATCTGATGAAGCGGTAATTTCTGTACCATTGCATGCACATTAATTTGAAGTGACTTTTCCTCTCCGTTTTTCTTATCTCGGTACCCCTGTGTTATGGTTTTGCTGCTTGTACATTCCTGGCATAACCTACTTTGTAATAAATGTTCATTATTTATTTGTTGTTTATAATTATAGTAGTAATATAATAACTCGTAATATGGTATTATTAACTCAGATAATGATGTCGCCATATATTCATATATATCATTCAGATATGTCAAAATTGAAAAAAGTTAAATATTTTGGCGTTTTTAATATTGGTTCCGATGTAATGCTACGTATGTAATAGGCTACTTACATCTTGGATTTCAGTATGTAACCAAAGTGAACAATGTTAAAATACTACGAATAACCGTATGAGAACCGGCAGGTTTTGAGACACACTAAATGGGAGTTTCCATGCTTAGGAGTACTGCTGCAGCTCTGTAAGTGGGTTCTGACCTGGGTGACACGCCTGCGCTGCAAATTTACAACCACGGGCGTAACTTTGGGTTGAACATTGTAAGGTTGAGGTCTCCACCAATTTAGGGGGGTCCAGGGGGTTGTATTGGCCGGTTTTAATTATTGGGGGGTGTTCCACCCCCACCCCCCCGTAATCTACACCCATGCGTACAACTTTGGGTTTTATCAACAATTACCCTGCGCAATGTCTTGATTCTCTCATTGAATTCCCAGTATCCAGTATTTGGGATTCGCAAATTTCTTGCGCGCATATATAGACTACACACATACAAACGCTCATTGGCCGCTTTATTAGGTACGCCCCCTGGTTAACATGAACTGCTTGCTCTTCCAAGTAGGAAATCACGTGGCTGCAACAGAATACTATATGCAGCATGCTGTCAGGGTCAAGAGGCTTAGTCACTGTTCCGTTAAGTATTGGAATGTATAATACGAGTGACTTGTGCCATTTTACTCGTGTCTGATTGTTGCCGCACCACCTGATGGCTCCGGTGTACCCGAAGCAGCCGTCCTCCTGGGATTCTCATGCGCTACGGTGTCGAGGGTTTACAGAGCATGCTGCAATAAACAGAAAACATGCAGTCAGCCGCAGTTCCGTTGCCAAAAACACCTTGTTAATGAGAGAGGTCAAAGGATAATGGCCAGACCCATTAGTGCTGACAGGATGGCCACAAGTGCAAAAATAACAGCTCAGTGATGTGCAGAAATGCATCTTTGAATGTGCAGCTTGTCAACCCTTCAAATGGTTCTGTAGACAAAAGGAATCCTTTCTGGTTCTACACCGGGGTACCTAATAAAATGGCCATTGAATGTAGATATATATTATTTTTTTGTCTTTTTAGTAGCTGTTTGGATTGAGGTGTCTGCCGTAAAGTCTCAAGAGAATAAAGATATTTTTAATTCCTTTTACATTTTAGATGTATTTTTCTGTCTGGTCGTACCAGAAGTGGGAACTCATTAGGTGTAATTTTGCTTTGGTCTTTTTTTATTTTTTAAAATGAAATATGTGTCTTTTTATCTTGCTGACATGGAATCATTCTAGTTTTCCTCACTTTGACATGGGCAAGGCAGCTTGCTGTACAATATAAAGTACATTTGTATTAAAATGCTGAGTTGCTGAAATTGTTAGATGGGCTTTTTACGGTGGCAGGATACACCG
>JAODJW010000001.1:46701894-46728310 GCA_026777045.1 Hyperopisus bebe | reverse complement strand
TGTGACCTTAATTGTTTAACAATGTGCAGCGTTACTTTTCAGGTGTTTATGATAAATTCATACTATTGACTCATTGTAAAGTATTTAGGAATGGTCTTGGAAGATTTTACTTTTTTGGGTTTATATTAGAAGTAATACCTTCTGCTGACCATGCAAGGGTTGTGGGTTCTAATCCCGGAGAGCATGAACAAATTGTAACCCTTCCCTGTACTGTAAGTTGCTTTGGATAAGGAAATGTCCAAAATTATTTGTATTTCATAGCGTTTTGTTAAGGTTTGTACCAGTTATATCAAGTATTGTCTTGTGTGGGAACAGTTCATGTAATTCTGTGATTAGTAAGAAGCAGGTCATTGTGGTTCAACTGCTCTTCCATCTGTGGGAGATTGATTTCAGTAACATGCTTGAGTGGCAATAATTGTGGAAACTTCGAGCATTTTTGGTATTACGCTTTAAAAAATACTACACGAATATTGGAGGCAATGTTGATAAACAATCAAAGAATGTTTACAAATATCATACACTGGATGATTAAATAAGCAACTGGAGTAACAGGAATGAAGTTCTGCATCTCGAAAACTTGGACGTCTTTCCACAATTTTGGCCACTAGTGTAGTTTCCTGATTGTCAGAAACTGCCTCAGTTTTGGTTAGATAGACAACAATAATGAGTCCAAATATGGGGGGGGGGGGTTATTAGAAACCTTAGTATGCATGTGAATGGTGCCTCCTTGAGTAACATAGCAGCCTCATATTTCCAGGGCTGGGGGTTGAATTCCATTTGAGGCTTGGTGTGTGTGGAGTCTGCATGTTCTCTCCGTGTCGTCGCGAGGTTCCATACGGGTTCTCCGGTTCCCCCCCCCCCCAGTCCAAAAACATGCTAAAGTGAATTTTAGTTGCCAAATTGTCCACAGGTATGAGCGTGTGAGTGAATGGTGTGTGAGTGAATGGTGTGTGATTGAATGAGGTGTGAGTGAATGAGGTGTGAGTGACCCTGACTAGGTCAGGCAGTTATAGGATGGATGGATGGATCGATGGGTTTTAGCTACTAAAACACACAGGTGAATTAGTATCTCTAAATTGCCTAAAAAGCTTTAAACTCAGTTTGACCCTGTATTGGATATGCAGTGATGTGAAATGGACGGAGAAATAATTGATTATTATGTTAATATTGATAACATAGTCTGTCACACCTTTGACCATTGGGTTTTTTGCTTCTCCTCAGTGGAATGACATCCCGTCGACCCTCATGCCCCATCGCCGTGCCGCGGCCCCATCTCACAGAGCGAGCGCCTCTCCCCCATCCGGAGACGCGCTGCTGACCCCCAGCCGGCGCCGCCCTGGCTCCAGGGGTTGTCCTCGGACACCATGCGCAGATTCGCCTACTGCAAGGTGGTGCTGACCACCTCACTGGTGTGGGTGCTGGTGGACGTCTTCCTTCTGCTCTACTTCAGCGAGTGCAACAAGTGTGATGACCGGAAGGACCGGTCTCTGCTCCCTGCGCTGAGAGGTAGGGGGCGCCCTTCAGCTGTTATTAAATTCCTCTTTTCTCCAGTAAGATTCTTGTTGTCTCCAGTTCGATTAGACTGTCTACAACAATTCCTCTCTTTTCTGGAAGCTGCAGACAGCTGACGTTTAGGTCATATCGCCCCTTTCCTCTCTGCTTTCAGAGTAATACTGTTGCAGGTAACATTGCTGATCATGCGTATATTTTGATTGTCATACAATACTGCGTTTGTATATCACTGCATAAAATATGTAATATAATATTAAAGGTTATATATCGATTTTAATCACTGGGGAAAAGGGAGGTGATTCTGCTTCTATAAAAAGTTCCTCGCGGGTGTTTTACTGGAAAGCCTACCGTCGTATCGCAAAGATTATCTGAAATGAGGTCTTATGCAGAGGCTTTGTCCAGAGAAACAAGGATTAGGCATTTGAAGGTCTGCCAGGGTTGATTTAAACATTCAGTATTTTCCTCACAGCATGCAGATGCTGCATTGATCATGCAAAATTAATTAATTTTTAGTCCACTTCACTCAATTCTGAAGGCCATTCTACCATGCTCTTAGAATTCGCCAGTCTTAACATTGGACGTGCATGGAGTTAATGCAATACGCAGTAATAATTGTTATGGGTAGTGAATAAATTGAGATTTTGCATTTAAATTACCAGGAATCATTTCTGGATTTTTTTTTCTGGCGTGATTGATTTTTGTTTTTGTCTTAATTTATATCAATGAGATTTACGATCTGAGGCCCTTTACAGTAATGGGGAGGAATTTATTGTTATAACATATTAGTAGCATGATGAAGATTTAATGTACAGACGGACTGCAGAACATGCAGCAACAGGCCTGTTACTTTGGGTCGCATGAAATCTTAAACTTGCAAGAAATTAGAAACACGTTTGAAGCTGAACTTCACATGAACTAAAGAGAAAAGTTTCTAAAATAAAATACTTATTATAAATAACTCAGCCCGGTATACATTGTGTGTTAGTTTATCCATCCGTACATCCATCCATCCATCCATCCATATATCCATTTTCCTAGCATTAATCCTGAGCATTGTTGTGTGGAACTTGGAGCCTGTTTCAGGCATCACAAGATGGCGTATATCCTGTACAGGGTTCCAGTTGTATCTGGGTCAATATTCATCAACACATATCATGTATCCCGATACCAAAAACGTACCAGTGGTTGCGTTTTTCTGCGATATTTCTTTTTTTTATTGCTGTGTGACTTCAGAATAAGTCATATATGAGTTCAGCTTGTTGACACCTTATTCACAGCCATGCCTGTCCTTGGGTTCTCTCTGGTGTTTTTTTATTGAATCCCATCGTCAATTGGAGCTCGTCAACCGACAGCACGGTCTTGGAGTCTAAGGGAATGTAGAGTGCTTGTATGCTGGTGTTCATTATGAGAAACCAGGAGATACCGCTAACACACTAACAGCGGGATGTAGAGGATCACTTTGTATCTGTTGTGTCTCTGCCTTGTAGTAATGTGAGGGTGAGGCCAGATAACACTTGTGACGATACTTGTGATGTTAAAGTGTTTGTGCCTGTTAAGTGCGTGTTTTAGCTATTGTGGGCTGGTGTATGGCTCTGTGCCCATAATCTGAAGGTTGCCAGTTCAAATCCCATGGTCACCACAATGATTTTATTGGTCAACCCTTGCGCAAGGCCCATAGCCTCAATTGCTCCAGGGACCGTCTGATCCTGCTTTCTCGATTGTTTGTTGCCTTGTGTAAAAACATCTGCTAAATAAGTGTAAATGACTATTGCGTGTGGTTCTGCAAAGATCTGGTCTTGAAGCTTTTCCGAGAAGGGCCTTGTTTACGAGGAGTGCATTCATGTAAATGTGTCCCTTCTGAATATCTGTGCGTGCTTGAAGTAAATTGACATTGTTTTGTCTTGAGAATTAGAACAGGAAGTAAGGGAAAGCCGGTGGGTTTAGACTCCTCCCACCCGGGCTCCGGCACTGAAATAGGCACATAATTGTAAATGAATGACGGCAATGGAGAAAAATTAAGATATCAAAACCCTAGTGGGTGGGATTATTGTTAGCTTCTGATTGCTTATTGGCTTAACCTGTCCCCCCAGGGCCATTTCATTGGCTTCTGCTGAGTTGAACCAATCAGCTTAGGCAGTGTAGGATGGAAGAGCTCCCACTTGCACAGCAAGCAAAGTTAAAAGCTGAAAATATGCATTTCTTGGAGCTTCCTGCCAGTGCTGGCTATTCTATCCTCTCTATCCCAGTTCTGGTATCTTCCACAGCTCTGTTTCGTGACTGGAGAGCTCCCACTTCTGTAAAGACATTACTTATACCAATCGATCTGGTTTAGATTCAGAATCATAACAGACCCTTGTCCTCCAGATGCTCCATTCACTCATTTTGCACAGAACCTTGAAGGATATAGATTTTAACTGAGAAATGTTTTTTTTTTTTTTTTTGCTATTTGTGAGTTTGCAGAGGAATTGTCACCATAGACACAAGTGGCTTGAATGAAAATGAAGGAAGAAGAAAAGAAATGACATGGGGAATGAGCCGTAAGGCTCCATCACATTGTCTATCTGGTGAATACAAGTCACACATGGTATCGAAGCCGAAGACAATTGGCTGAGCAATCACGGGAAACGCCCTCTAGTGGCAGACTGCTGCATTGTGACAAACTCTTCTGTGATAAGTAGCAGGCCCTGCTAGAGAAACCAAGTTAGAGCTGTAACATCATAAAATATTCAATTGTTAAGAAGCTACAGTAGCCAGGCTACCTTATCTCTGACAAATATGATATAACGACCTTTTTTTTGTTTCTGAGCCTGATTGGAAAATATATATTTGAATACATATTTGAACTGTCCTCATTTTCTGAACTGAGTTTCAGAGATTAATCTGTGGCCTGTACTACGAAGTAGGGTTACTGGCTTATCGGGGTAACTTGTCAGATTTAAGGTACCACAGTTTAAATGGACTTTATATTCGTTCACTTACATTTTGCCCAGACTACCTTAAATCCAACAAGTTACCCCGATAAACCAGTAACCCTACATGGTACAGGCCACTGGTGTCCCCTCGAATCACTGAGCTGACCGGTATTAATGGAGTTCCAGTCAATGTGAGGTTCGCACAAGATGGGAACTTCATACCAACTTTTTATATCACTAATAAAGCTCTTTAGTGCTTTCTTTTAGTGTAGGAATCACTGGGGCTGCATGGAGGACAGGCTTGGGGAAAATGGCAGTATGACTGTCTCCACAAATGCCCCTTGGGAACGGAATGGCCTGGAAAGCACCCCCCCGCCCCCTCCCCAGCAGAACCGTTTGGCGCAGTTACGGCATCTATTATTCACTGGGGACGCTGGATTTTCAGCTTAACGACCACTGGTATATTGCGGGCATGTATTTTACACGGCCCTGTGAGTACTCCCTGTTCCTGAATAATTCAGAAGTGTTTTTGGCTGTTAAGATGGCGCGGGCTCCGCTGAGAATCGTAATCACAAGCGGCGGGAGTGCTCAGGGCGGCACGCGTCACGAGGATCGTGCTCGGGGGGATTCGCCCACACGTCTCCTGCTTTGCTTATGTCATTATAAATACTGTAAGGCAATAAAAAACCCATTTATATAAAGCGCTGTTGTGTGCAGTGCACAACCTTTAGATATGTCTTCATAAAAGCCTTGGAAGTAGTTAAGCAAAAAAAAAATAATAAAACTTTATTTCAAAGGCCAGAGTGTGAGCAGAAGATGCAGCTCATAAACTGCAGTAAGATGAAATATGCTGATTTCTTTACAGCCGTCGTCTGATGGTCTGTGTATTGAAGTTCAGGTATGTGTGTAATTATCCGTCCATCTCTATCGTACAACCACTTATACGGTGGGGGGGCGGGCAGTCCATTGCAGGGCTAATGCGCGTACACACACACGTACACACACACACACACACTACATGTGCACACACACACAGATTAGGTATCTATGTCTTTGTGGGAACTCTCTAATCATTTCTCTCAGCATAACCCTAATCGACGTCAAAATAATAGGATTTTGTCACATTTGGTCCCCACAATGTAATGTATACATGACTACAAACACACATGCACGCACACACACACTTCTTAGGCAATTCCGAGATACCAGTTCACCTGATTGCATTGCCTGATCTTATGTGCCTTGTATGTTGTTCTTTTAAATGTATATTTAAATTCAAGTTACGGTGTTATTGCTAAATCCCTGGGGCTTCGATGTGGAGCTGAACTCTCGCCTTATATCCCTTAGGGCTGTCGCCCGCCCGGTGCCCCAAGTTTCTTAAGATAGACTCCAGGCTCACTGTACTGCAGTGAGCACTCATACTCGTTTTTTCATACTCGTTTTTCATTACGTTTATTTGCATTGATCTATTTGGCAGATGGTTTTTTTGAGACAGATGACACTACGTCTACCTGTCAAGGAGCCGTCTTTGCTTCCACTAGCCTGAGCATCCGATGATTGACCAGTGACAACCGCTTGACAGCTGGGGGAATAAGAGATAGACGAATACTTCTTTCGAACATGACGTCAGAAATGCTGTACAAACACGTATCATCCAAGTAGGAGTCTTGTGCAATATACAAAACCAAGCGCTGAGTGGAGCCCAGCAAACTAGCTCAGTGTCACACTCTCACGATTTTATTCTAGTAGTCAGAATGAGCAATGGCACTAACTTTCATTTTGACTGTAGCTCACAGGAAGGCAGGTCTGGAGGCCCCGGGCTGAATATTTGCCTTTAACACACATTTTCTACCCGTACATGAGTGCATCATATGAGAAAAGCCAGGAAATGGGAATTCTGACAGCTACAAGATGGTAATACACTAATTTTGAGTGCCAGTTTTTTCAGTAATCCTCTTCAAATCGCCTCGAGTTCTGCAGTGCCTGGGGGTGTCCCTTCTCCTGAAATGGGCATAAGATTTTGATGACACGGGTTATCGAGGAATACGCCCCCGAGGGCTGCCCTGGAGCCTTCCCATGCAACACCGGCATGTGAACAGTTCTTATAAATGAGTCGCTTTTACCTGCAAAGGAGCCGGTATTAAAGTTAGCATCGTGCAGACATGACATACATTTTGAATCACGAAAGTAGACCTGCTTGTGTATGCACCAGGTATTTTAATGTAATGTAAAGTCAGAGGCATCGTTCTAGAAGTTCATTCACCTGAAAGGGAGAAAAAAAAAACCTCACAGCTGCTAAATCTCCACTTTGTAATGCTACTCGCTGGCTAAAATCTGCATAAAATTTTAAGCGCATGTTTTAATTTTGCGGACGCCTTTATTCTGTATTTTTGTGCCGCGGTTCAGATCTTTCACTGCAGGATTTTCTATTAATCTCCTTTTTGTGTGGCCTTAATGATTTAATAAGGGGCTCTCCACCTTTCTCCATCATATCAGCTGTCATATCGCGGACCCACGAAGGCCCCGGGGAGATGGGGAAGGCAGTGAACATCCAGAAGGAGGACCAGGAGAAAATGAAGGAGCTTTTTAAGATTAACCAGTTTAACCTCCTGGCCAGCGATCTGATAGCGCTTAACAGGAGCCTCCCCGACGTGAGGCTCGATGGGTGAGTATCTCTGGAAACCAAAAACGTGTCCTTTTAAGGAACAGAACACATTGCTGGATGGAAGCTAGCTGTGCTCGCTCTGAAACAGGCCTGCCGCCGTATAACTGCAGGGCAACTAAATTATTTCAATGGGGGAACCATGATGTGGTGCAGTTTCCCCAGTTTTCCCCCATGAATGCAGGCCTGCACTGGAAGGGAGTACACCTTGCAAAGGCTTAGCGATTTAAATAAACATCAGTGTTTCCCCTACCGTTATATTAGGGGGGCACCCGCCCCCCCTTGAAGGTCAAGTTAATTTTATTTAATTTTATTTTCTATATAGCGCCAGATCACAACAGAAGTCATTTAAGGTTACCTTTCCTATAGAACAGGCCTATACATTGTCCTTTTATTAAACAAACCAAATAGCCTTATGTTATTTATCTTATTTACACAACAGCTTGTCATGTTTGTCTCTACACAGTCGCGCGTTTGCAATTCTCCTCTGCTCTCTGTATCGCGTATGGCGGAGTTCTGCCCCGATGCGCGCGCACTGACACGTGCGCGCACACACAGGTAAGCACACTCCCACCAGTGGACAGACAGCGCGCGTCGGAATGTGTCGCATCAACCACCGGAAAAGCAGACAAAAATATTTGCGTTTTTTTGACCGCTGCCATTAAAAGAAACATATGAACACCATGAATCCTGTCGGTGTGCGTCCCCCCCAAAGCTGTAAAACTAGGGGAAACACTGAACATGTAGGCAGTTTGGACGGATCTTAATGTTTTCAGTATTGGAAGGAATAGCTGAAATCGAGGCGAGAATATTGACAGTGGAAATCGGGAATGTATAATCCAGAGTCTCCTCTGTGATCTGCTGGTCATCAGTCTTTGCAAATACGTGTTGGTGCTGAAGTACTTAGCCACAGATGTAATTTTTTCATGATGTTTTGTCATATTTAAGCATATTATACAGTGCATTTGAACTTTGAAAAGCTCTTATGACTATTACTCTGATAGAAAAGAGAGTGGGCTTGTTTCGCTGCCTATTATGGGACGTCCCATTATTATTTTGCATAAACCTTAAGATAAACAGGATACAGGATGGTTTGAGACTGACTATGATGAACCACAACCTGGCATTGTTCCTCTGAATCTGGGTTTTTCAACCACAAAGCCATCATTATTCTTGATTGCCTCCCCGGGGAGTGATTCCTCTTCCTAAATTTCGCTGAATGGGGGGTGGGGGGGGTTGTCTTCCTCGGTAAATTTCGCCGACCTGGGGAAAACAAGGTCATTTTTATAGGTGGCAGTCGGGTTCACGTTTGTGCGGCGGCCCATTACGGACAGAATCGTGTTTCCCAGCTTAAATGACATCATTGTCACATCGTTAAAGAAAATGTCAGTGAGAAGAGACTTCTCACACGGCCTCTCTGGGTCGCGATGAGACCCATAGGAAGCCTAGAGAGAGCATCAAGGTCAGCATCCGACTGGCATTTTCTTCACTCCTATTTTCTGATTTCTTCAGTATGAGATTTAAAGCTGCTTGAAAATTAAACGCGGTTTGTTTCTGTGCCTTGCAGAGTTTATCGTCAAGGCGAGTGACATAAAAATGCTTCCTGTCCCCATTCTATCAGTCTTTCCTGGCAGTCAGAGATAGCCCTCTTGCCTCTCTCCTCACGTTTCCCCTGCCCCCTTCTCTAGCACCAATGCTCCTTCACACTTTATTTAGCAGTAGACACACTCTAGCCGTTCTCCTTCCCACCTGCATGTCGTTAGATTTGTTCCCGAGTGAATAAAGTCCCAGGAGGCTGTTGCATTAATGTCCTTTTCTTTCTTGCCAGGATTGTTGTTTTCCTTTTTTGGGGTTTTCCATCTGTGAATCCTTCTCTTGCCAAACAGCTTGGAAGAGACTGTGCCATCTAATTTAGGCATGCTTGCTTTTTTTGGATATGGGAATTAATTGTAGTGACTGTGTACAGATATAGTGCTACATTATTGCTACATTGTTGTGACTGTCTATAGATGTAGTGCTGCATTGTCTCTGTGTGAAAATATAGTGTTACATTATTGTGACTGTAGATTTAGTTCTAGATTGTTGTGACTGTAGATTTAATGCTTCATTGTCAATGTGTACAGATGTCATGCTTCATTGTTGTGTCTCTACAGATATAGTGCTATACTGTTGTGTCTGTACACACATATAGTGCTATGTTCTTGTGTCTTTGTACAGATGTATTGCTACATTGTTTAACTGCTGCCAAGCACACAAATACAGAGAACACTGGTGTCTTGTATTGCTTGCCCCAGGGTGTGGGCATTTGTCCTTCTGCTTCCCCTTTCAGTTGCCCTTGTTGATGTTTTTGTTGGAACGCTGGGTATTTTGTGTCTCATGTGTCCGCCTCCCACACGGCGGGACTCCTGCTGATCTACAGAGGTGGCTTTACCAGCAGAATGACTTGGTAAGTTCTCGAGTCCGGAGCAAAGCATCCACGGAAATGCATTCCCGACAGCTGCAAGACCAAGGTTCACCCAGACGACCTGCCCAACACCAGCGTCGTCATCGTGTTCCACAACGAGGCCTGGAGCACGCTGCTGCGGACGGTCCACAGTGTCATCAACCGCTCCCCCCGGCATCTGCTGCTCGAGATCCTGCTGGTGGACGATGCCAGCGAGAGAGGTATCGCTCGGCGTGGCCGCGGCTTCGTGGCACTCTTGCATTCAACATAGTATTTTTTAAAATCTTAACATCAAAAAAAGATGACGGCTACCTATAGAATCCATTTTGGACTGAAGAAAAAACGATGCAGGACTGTTTAGTCCAGGCGTCAATCAGCGGAACATAGTAATTGTTATTAAAGTGTGGGACTTAACTAAGGTTTTTTTAATGCTTAGATTTCTTGCAAAAGAAGCTGGAGGACTATGTACGGACCCTGGAAGTGCCGGTTCGGATTTTAAGGATGCAACAGCGCTCTGGGCTGATCCGGGCCAGGCTCCGGGGCGCGGCGGCTGCCCGAGGTCAGGTGATCACCTTCCTGGACGCCCACTGTGAATGTACGATGGGATGGCTGGAACCACTGCTGGCTAGGATTAAAGAGGACAGGTGGGTGAGGATTTAAACTCTGTGTCTTCAGTGTAGCTATGAATCCTCTGAGATAATCGCCTTGAGGAACTCATGGCGTAGAAACATTTTTGTATATATAGTTTGGGTAAAACCACCAAATTAAAAACAGCCTACCTTAAATTAATACATTTAAAAAGACTGTTGTACTGTTATTTCAAAAAGATGTTTTAAATTATTCTTACATTATAACTGAGGACAAAAACGATTATACGTTTTAGGTTATTAGCGTTAACATAATACTATTTAACTTCTTATAAATTTGTACAATGGCAGTGTTTTGTTTTTCTAATGCATGTGTTACGATCAACTTTTGAATGGATTTTTGGCGCTAGGTGCTTACAGCAATATCCCTGTTTCTCTCAATGGCCCTGTTGCAAAAGATGTATCACTTACCATGAAATGAAACTTTGCAACGTTGCTTGGGTTTTGATAGGCTGGAGTGGTTTTGTCCTCGAACCCCAGGCTTCATGGCTTCCTTTATCTTCTCTTCACCTGCAGAAAAGCAGTGGTGTGCCCCATTATCGATGTGATCAGTGACGACACCTTCGAGTACATGGCGGGCTCCGACATGACCTACGGGGGATTCAACTGGAAGCTGAATTTCCGTTGGTACCCCGTGCCTCAGAGGGAGATGGACAGGCGGAAAGGGGACCGGACACTTCCTGTCAGGCACGTAAAAGGGGCGGTGCTTAACTAAGTGGATTAAGGCTAGTTCATACTTTCGCTTTTTCATGTGCGTTTTCGGTCATGGACGAGGGGACATGACATAAATTTCGTCATCGGGGTCTGGTTGTGGATGGCTGCGGTCGATGTGTGCGTAGCCCAGATTTTTACGTCTAGCGGAAACCTGGTGCATCCCCGCACATCTGCGGCGCTTGTACAAGAAAATTGATGAAGTAGTTCCAGTAGGTGGCAGTGTGGAGTTTCACAGATCAGCAGTCAATGAGTAGAGGAAGAATAGTGGTTGTTGTGGTTGTGGTGAGCAGCTGCATGAGGTTGGCTGGAGGTACCTGCGTATCTAATGTTTCATATTGTCCAGACATTATATCCAGTATTTTAAAAAGCAGCACTATTCTGGCATTTTGAAAACTTGCCCATAAAATTCGCCAAGTGTGTGGGTGAGGTTGGGGTCCCAGCTAATTTTCTCAGAAGGATTTCAAAATACTGTGGAATGCCTTATTGCCATTATACCGGCCAAGTCTTGAATAATAACTTTAAAATGGCTTTTAGTTTACCCGTTTCACTGCACTGCTTGTATTTGTGTTTGTACATCTGCCCTCTGCTGGTCTGACGGAATATCACTGCTATATGCACACCGACCGCCATCGTTCCGCATCCGCAGCCGGATGTAGTATGAACACAGGCTGCTGACAGCATGCGGAAGCGCAGGTGGAAAAGCGAAGGATGAACTAGGCTTTGCAATGCGGTGCTTGTGATCAAAGGGTTGCCAGTTTGAATCACACGGTAGGTAGAATGATTTCACCGTCGGGCCAGGAGTAAGGTTCTTAACCCTCACTGGAATCAGGAACTGTCTGACCCTGCTTTCGCAAAACTGTATGTCTGTTAATTGAACTGCATATTAATAATTACTGGTGTGGTACAGGCCGTGAGGCAAACTTTCCAAGACACATTCAACCCAACAAGTGTAGTTACTCAGTTATTGTTGTTGTTTCTTTATTAAAGACCGACTTATAGTTTCATTCACACTTAGGTGCTGACTGGAGAACTTTTTTTTTTTATGTCAACATGTAATATCTTGGTTGGTTGTCCTTGCCAGAAGACATTGCATATTGTTTGTTTTGGGTAAAATCTGTTTAATCTAACAGATGCTGTTCTTGGAAGTTCTAAGTGTTGTTGGTTACCATATTTTTTTCCTGAGCTATCTAATGTGTTTGTGGTCTGTTTTGGACTTTGCTTGTTGAGGTATTGGTGGGCTGATGCCTTTGCTGTCATAGCAATTGAGAAAAAAAATTGTCAGCTCGTTAAAATATCCCTTTGCATTTTTCAGAAACTATATCTATGAAATAGTGATGGTATCATTCGGAAACCAGATGGAAAGGATTTTGAAGCTATAATATTTTATTACAAAGCACATGAAAGCGCAGCAAGGTTGTTTAAACACCTTTAACAGAATTAATAATATTTCTCAGGATGGTTTCTCAGGGGAGATTTTTTTATATGACGCATCAGAGCAAAGTGTGGAATTTCTTTTTTCTAGAACATATTTTGCGTATGAGACACTGAAATCATGGATTCTGTCATGCCTTTTGAGAATATTTAAATGCGAAATAGAACAGACAATCAGATACAGCCTTGTCCCTGGTTTGTTGCCGTGGTGATATGGGTCCCATTTACACTCGATCTCTCTCTGATTGATGTTTTCGTCTTCTGCAGAACACCCACCATGGCAGGGGGCCTGTTTTCTATCGACAGAACATATTTTGAAGAAATTGGAACATATGACCCAGGGATGGATATCTGGGGGGGAGAGAACCTGGAACTGTCCTTCAGGGTAATTCTGTCATTCTTTATGTGTCCGAATGGAACGCACAGCATTGTCTTCAGGATATAATCTCTGGCTCTACATGCAACCTGACATCATGTCAGGACAAATGTGTTTGCATGTGTAGAGGATTTGTTGTTTTTTGGAGGGAAAAACACCCACCCACATACAAGGCGATGGTAATATTATGCTGACATCTTATGGCGGTTTGGGGTTAGGGGTTTTTAATTGGTACCTGAATAAAAGTGAAAGGAAAGTACCAGAAATGATCTGTGTTTATATTCACATAGCTCGTAATGTCTGTGTACATGTGTGGGTGCAGTTTACTGAAATAATACTGTGCGCTGACGGGGTATGTGAGGGAAAAGCAATAAACGTCGACCGCGGGCCCGTTCTCAGCGCCTGTGCTGGCCCCCCGCAGATCTGGCAGTGCGGTGGCACTCTGGAGATCGTCACCTGCTCTCACGTCGGCCATGTGTTCCGGAAGGCCACCCCGTACAGCTTTCCCGGGGGCACTGGCCAAGTCATCAACAAGAACAACAGGCGCCTGGCCGAGGTCTGGATGGATGAATTCAAAGACTTCTTCTATATCATATCACCAGGTGTGGTGTCCCGCAGCTCAGCGTTTGTTTACCGCTCACCTGTCCGTCGTCGCTTCCCCAAGGAGCTCCTTTCAGTAATGGTGGGCCGGCCTGTATCAATCCTGGCGGCTTTGTAAACAAGCCACGCGATTAGCCTGTATTGTTGGGGATTTCAAGGTCGGATGGCTTTTGTTTTATTTCTGTCCCAAATCTCATAGATGGACATAATAGGTATAATTATATGATATTAATAGTCTGTAAAAAGCCAGAAGATGAGCGAGGCAGGGAAAGAAACTTCATGGGATTCCTATCTTGCCGGCTAGCCGCTCTTTAGCATGTTCGTCTTGTATAGGTCAGACATTTGGGTTGACGGTTAGCAGTATAGTGTTGGGGCGTCTCAGCCAAAGTTGCCAATGATGTTCTGCAGGTTACCATGTAGCGTCGTTAAATAATGTAGCGCAGTGTTCCGGGTTTGAGGTTCTGGCCTTTAAAGTTCGTGTTCAGTTGATGTTGACCAAACCTGGTGTGAGGGTGACAAAACAAACGGCCAATACTTATACATAAAACCAAGGCGGCAGGCAGGATATTTAAAATACCGAGGTCAAAAGTGTTATCCCTTACATGGTGTGCCTGTAATGGATCGGGGTTATTGGGGTTGCAGAAAAAATACTGAGGACTTGACCTCGGTGTCCTCAGTGGTAGGTACGGGCATGCATACAACGAATGTAAGCATGTATATCAGAATCAGCAGCATTCTGTGAGGCTAAGCCTAAAATTTGCTAGGCTTAGCTAGGCTAAAATATTAGCTCCTTCGTTTAGGTATAATGACTGTGGGGAGAGCGTACCTCCACATTCAGTTATGTGAGAAGAGGCCCGGAATCTGAGTGCTTTGCCACAGAACATTCATGTTATTCTTTTATTCCTTTATTTATTCGCAATTAAAATATCAGCATCCTGCAGTTTGTGAGAACCTTCCGGAATGTGCACATTAATCAGCGGAAAGTTTGACGTCTCCTCAGGACCTCCGCATCTGCTGTGTGTCAACACGGTGATTTTGTGTTTCTTTACATAATTACTGATCTTGTTAAATAATTAAGCTTTTTCATGAGATTTTGTTCCTTTTATTGGATTTGAACCAAACGAATCTCTTTGGTAGAAACAATGTCATATAACCTTTTGGTCGTAATTATAATTTATTACCTAATTGACACACTCTGTGTCAAATGCCAACTGATTATAAGCAGCCTGCTGTAATTGTATATACTGACCATTAGAACTTGTATGAATATAATGTGAATATAATATAATATGACACATATAAATATAATACAAAGCAAATGGAGCAGCCCCTTCTGTCTTCAGTCAGAAAGCTTTCATGATACTTAGATAAGCTTATTATCAGCCATCCGTGACTTAATGCCTACGTTCCTGTGTCTGCTAGAAGTCAGTTATTTAAGACTGAAAAAATACCTGAATGAATAAATGCTGCATTTATATAGAGCTTTTCAAGACACACAAAGCGCTTTACAGAACCAGTGGGAGCCACTTCAACCACCATCACTGTGTATCACCCACCTGGACGATGCATCTGCAGCTGTAGTTTTGTTTGTGCTGCTGATTGTCCTTAGTTAATTTCACCTGGGAGCTGATTACCTCGCTTTGTCTTAAATTTCTGAAGGTCTGGCAGCATACTATTTTGCAGAATTTTGATTGGGCTAATTAGCTTGGGGAGAACTGTGTTATTTTTTAGGGAATTAATAACGATGGGAGCCACTGTGATGAGGGCCCACTGATTATATTTTTCTGTTGTTTGTTAGGAATGTAAAAATGTTTCTAATTCACCTTTTTACTTAATTCCAGAAATGATCCCAGTCACCATTTCCTGAAAATGCAGTTTTTTTGTGTTTGCATATTGTGCTTTACAATTTCGTGGGTCTTTTTTCTAGATTTTATTATTTTGTGTTTTGTTTTGAGATTATAAGGCACCGGTCAGTATGTTTGTAAGTAATATATTTTGAAATGTGGTCTGAAATGTGGAGTGGGCCCTCTGGTGTTCACTGTTGGTAATGCACCCATATGATACATTCTGCAGGGCTATAGTGTACCTCAGCTCCTTAGAAAATCAGGTGCAAGTGTGAACCGATGTCACCAGTCACCTCTACGTTCTGTCATGGGCACTGAGCTGAAAGAACTGAAGTCAAAATGCTTACTGGGAAGTCTAGCGATGGGTTATGTGGGGCAAACATTTCAGTTTGTGTGTAACAGCTGTTTAATTCCTTGTGACCTTCTGTGTGGGTCTATTGGCCTGCAAGCTGCTGTAATAGCTTTCTGAAGTTGACATGAAAGCTGGTGTGATTTATTATTGGTGTGCTGACGCAGACTGAATTCGTTTTTTTTTTTAATTTTTAGGCAGATTGTAGGTGTTGTCAGGGTAACCGTGTAGCTCTTTCTGACTCTTTCATTGGACATTTAATTGCTAACTTAATAACATATTTCTACCAGAGGTTGATAAGAATGTGGCCAATTTTCAGATAAAATGATGTTTTAGTAACAAAACATTCAGCAGGTTAAGAGGGTCTAAGGTTGTAGAATTTGAGATCAGTTCTTTTGAACAATGTTCAGCAATCTAGCTTTCTACTGCTCCTTACTGCCCTCATGACGTGATGACTTTCTCCAGTTATCAAAGAACAGCTGCCTCTCTGAGTGAACCGTCCTCTCCGTAGGTGTGATGAAGGTGGAGTATGGAGATGTGTCATCACGCAAGACGCTTCGGGAAGCCCTGCAGTGTAAATCCTTCTCCTGGTATCTGGAGAACATCTACCCTGACTCCCAAATCCCAAGAAGATACTTCTCACTTGGTGAAGTATGAAACCTTTTGCAAAGCTGCTGCTCCAAGGAACCAGTGTGAAGGTTGAGTTGCCAGAATATTTAGAAGATAAAAATATTATTATTCTATATATTGTTCTATATGTATAATATAATGTATGTATATAGAATTCTATATAGTATATATAGAATCTCAATAAAATTGTGAGTTTGAGAAATAGATAATGTAATAATATGTGTCATAATATTTTTCCCGCCAAATTGTGCCATTGTGCTTTTGACCTTCAGTTCAGCTTTACCCAGAAGGCCTTGGGGTTATATAAAGTAAAGCTCTTTCCATGCCTTTCAAAGTTTTTTCCGACTTTCAGCTGGTCTCTGCCGCAGCATGAACCTGTTTATACAGAAGACAGATTAAATCAATTTTGACTGACAGTTGGGAGATTCTCGAATGAATCCTTCTCAAAGTCAGTAATGTAGCTAGATGTCAGAAATTCATGGCACCAAAGTCACCTGTTCATTATGACCCACAGTTAGAAATGCGGTCTGAAACAGGTTACCTGTTTGAAGTAACTAATAACTGGACAAAGTTAGCCAAGGGCATAAAATGTTATTGCTTGATGTTTCGCTGGTAAAATGATCAATGTAACCTGAGATTAGGTCGCTGACTGGAGAAGCAGACAGTGGATAAGCAGCTGCCTGGGTATTTAATGTACTGCGAACACCCCGAAATTACAGATTTTTCAGGCCATGATTTTTAAAGCCTGAGGATTTTTTTCTAGAACATAATGTACTAAATCTTGTCTGTTAAAGTACAGTGCTTGTTTCTGGCTCGTGGTTTGACAGTGGTGCCTATTCAAGGTGCTTGTTTCGCAGGACGTGTTAAATACCCTAAATCACAGCCAGTCGTGTCTGATTATGATTCTTCGTCTTCTTTTTCTTACAAATATAATTATTTCTTTTGATATTATTCAGTTAGAGTCCACCTTGTGATCACATAATTGGTTCACATTACATATGTTTCCCGCAGAGTTTTTAGAAGTATCGCTTCCATATTAATGTCAAAAACCGCGGTGTTTGCGAGAATTGCAGGAGTCCTCGTGAGACACTGCCTCCAATTCATCCTGTCATTTGCATTGCTAAGCAGCGGTTAATGAAGTGTTTTCAGCCACCGGGTGTCACCGTCGAGATCAGAAATGTTACCTTAGAGTAGAAAGCGTTCAATTATAATTTTACAACTGCGCATACACATCGAGTAACGGTAACGTATAGAGTCCCCATGGTCTGGTGTAATAACGAGAAGCGCACTGCACTTGTGAAGCTCGCTGCTTAATATGCTAAATATAGATGATTTGCATTCCTTTTCCGTGTCACAAGACTCGGAGCTGAGAGCGACGTGTGCCGTGATTTTGATGGCTCGATGTTCTCCACCAGGGACTGGGGACTAAGCTAACAGCGGGGCTGAGCCTGATTTGAAGGATTACTTCAGTGTAACAGGATAAGAATGGTGAAGATGCCTCCACAGTCCTCTCGTAAATGTGCAGGTTCTTTCTGCTCATTTTACGCGGCCCAGCCAGTGCTGTAACGTGGATACATTCGCCAGAGGAATTTCAATGGGAGCTTATAGGTTTTAACAGGTGTTCACATCACGTGGCTTGTTCTTTTGTGCCGGCGAGCATTTTTGATAATATCGGCAACGGTCATCTGGTCAGCATATTTTTCCAGTGCCATTTCCCTGCTGTCCCCAGATTCGAAATGTGGAAACCAACCAGTGTATTGACAACATGGGAAGGAAGGAGAACGAGAAGGTCGGCTTCTTCAACTGCCACGGGATGGGGGGGAACCAGGTAAGGAATGCCGCCTTCGCCACCATCGTGTACCAACAGCGTTTTGGTATCCTGATTTAAGACAGCGCCCTCTACAGGTGTTTTCCTACACTGCGGATAAAGAGATTCGGACGGACGACCTTTGCCTGGATGTGTCGCGGCTAAACGGTCCCGTCATCATGCTCAAGTGCCACCACATGAAGGGGAACCAGATGTTTGAGTATGACACAGAGGTAGGGGGGAGGGCGCCGTCTTCTTCTGCGGCTCTTAGCAACGGAAACGTGCCATCGGTCCATCTACGTTTTCTCATCTACACTTTCCATGATTCATCTGAACTTGATGCTAAGATCCCCTCCCTTCGCAAATCTGACCCAGACAGGTGGTTCCTGTGCTAAAAACATTTGCCTGTAGCTATGAACTCTGTTGGTCGAAATTGAGCAAATTTCCAAAGCTCTCCGAGTCTGTGGGATACGTTTTTTGAGGAAATTTCTGAGTTTTAAAATTTCTCGAAAGTTTTTTGTTGGATTACATGAGTCAGTTTTGCTTCCCAGTACTATAGCATACGATGAGGAAGCCTGACTGTAGGTCATTGGCGACCTCATTTCAAAAACAAGTACTTTGTATGTGTTCTGTGATTTTTGGAATTGCCAGTGGAATTTAGTGGAATAACTGGTATGTAAGCCACTATCACATGGTTTTCTTGTGTGGTCTTGGCACTAGCTAGTGGAATCTTGGTCTGAAGCATGTTAACAATATGCAGTCTGGTGAAGGTCCTTTACTGAGAAATTTGATGGAGTTTATTAGGTTTGGAATGGTGCTATGGCTATTCATAAAACATGGAAGAAGTAAGTCAGTTAATCAACAAAATATTTGACATATACCACCTTTTTAGAAGCAATGTTCTGAGTGACACCACTGCTGGCTTTTGTTCCATTAATATTTAATGTGGCTTTGATTTAACATCATTCCAGATGTCTGTTTATTTGATTAGCAGGCAGTGCAGTGCTGAATGAGCCATACAGTGCTTCCTCTGCCTTCCCTTGTCTAGAATTGTGGGTAATTTGCTAGTGTGGCGGCCCAGCGACCATCTTTGTAAGGGCAAAGTGCGATATGAGGTATGTGTTTTCCCATGTACCGTGCGGGTGCTTCCACATGCGCGTCCGGCGACCATACTGGCTCAGGAGCCCCGTCCTTTGCCTTCGTCAACAGCTGTCCATGTCCGCCGATGCGGAAAGTCACCCTGGCCCGCCTGACCATCTGTAATCCGGAGGACGGCAGGTGGCAACACTCTGTTGGCTTCCACAACCCCTGCAGGTCCTCAGCAGGTCTCAGGAGCTGAAGGAACACCAGGCAGGAGGTCCGCAGGAAGGCTCTTTCACAACCCTTGTTATTAATTTTAGTAGCGCTACGTGCATCGCCACAGGTCGAATACCCTGCGGTGATACGTGGGCACTCAGTCCAGATTCAAGTGTGGGATACAGGGAGGGGGAAGGTTAGGATGGTTCCAAAGGGTTATTGTGTAAGAACCCAACATAATACAAGCTAGATATATGCAAACAATTGGCTTGAGCCAAAGCCTGCTGGTGGCAGAGGTCTGATCAGGACTTAGAGTTTGAGGAATTGAGGCAAAGGAGGTAAAGGTCAGGGCTGCCCACGCAGGAGGTCCGCAGGAGGTCCGCAGCCATGGCTGTGATAGTGAGTGAGCTGCAGAACTTAACCAGCCCATGTGTGTCTCTTACTTATTCTGTACCGCTTTCAGTACATTTAAACCGTCAGACATGATTTTATTCAAAAAGTCATTAGGAGTTAAGGGCCTCGTTCAGGGGCCCAGGGATAAAATCCCTCTGCTGACTGCTGATTTGGGGATTTGAACTGACAATATTCTGATCACGGGTACAGCACCTAACCTGCTAAGCCACAGTCCCTCAATTCCTTAGTTTTGTCTTGTTGGACATTATCTGGGGGGTCAGTGTTATAAGACTGCTTGGGAAGTGAAATATATTTACTACCATTTACTTTTTAAAGTTAATATATTCACTTGGAATGCCTGACTGCCAGGCAATGGGCAACATTGTAGAGCGGTCCTTGGCTGTTCTCAAAGTATGCTACCAACTGGACCTTTATTGAGCTTCAGGGTCAAAATCAAATATCACTTGATATTCAAATTCCTGTGTAAATATTCCATTATAATATGAAGACTTCCATCCAAAGTATGCTGCCTTTACACTCGAATGAGCCCAGAGGAAGCTGTTTCATTTTTGAGCCGATAATTTATGTGCGGACGGAAACGTGCCTGCTTTTGTTCGTGGGCTCTTTTGAAGCACGCCAGCGCTATAAAAAAGGTGGTCTTCTGTTCACGAAAGCAGGCCTCGCTTCTGAGAACGTCTGCGGCGCCCAGGACATCTGCGTCCCGTATACCTCGGATGGGCTCTTTATCCGCCACGCATTGAATTTCAATGACTGGTCTCTGTTTGTACCTTTGTCCGCTCGCATCTGTTTGCGGAAAATGTCCAGCAGCCCTGCGCGTCCGTGCATGGCTGACTGTGCCGTGTCTACGCCCTTGTTTGTATGTGTGTGTGTATCTGTCTAGCTGTCATTCTGAGCCTGTCAGTCAGACTGTCTTTAACTGTTTTCCCTTCATCCCTGTCGATACCGAACTGCTCGCTTGTCCATCGCCCGATCTGTCAGCTACTCTTTCGTCTTTTCGCATTTTATTTTCTGCAGAGTGAACTGACATGCACAGAATCGGTCCTGTACAGTAAGTACTTTGTGTTCTGTCTGATCTGGCCAGGACGTAGGGCTGACGAGGGATTCTTGCCCATTTTTTTTTGGCTGCAAGTCAGGCAAAGTGCGGGGTTCTGACCCCATGCTAAGCTTGCTGTTACCAAGGTTCCAGGTTCATTACTAGGGCCAAAGATGCATCACATAAGGAAGATTAGGACAGCAATGAAAGACCTGCCAACACTGTAACGTCCATCCTCCTTCTACCTTCCATAATCGCTTATCCAATAGAGACACACGGCAGGCTTGGAACAGATCCTAGGATGCACGGGGCAGGGAATACTTTGGACAGTATGCCAGTCCATTGTCGAGGAAACACTCTGGGGACAATTTAGACATGCTGAATCACCTAAATTGCGTGTTTAGGGCTGTGGGCAGAAACCCACATTACATTAAATACCGAGTAACACACAGACGTCACGCATACAGAATCTGAGGAGGATTTCAAACTCCCAGTTTGCAGCTTTGAGCAGGTTTGAACTAACCACTGAACCACTGTTCTCTCCACATTATAACACATCATTACTATACGACGTCACTCGTTCCTTTTCAATAGCTCAGTTGGTATAGTGGAGCTCTATAGAGGCAGCGGTGATATTCTCAGTTCATTGGTTTGAATCTGGCTCAATGGAGGGTGAGCATTCTGGGAGGTAGAATGTAGCTCAGCTGATTGGACTCTGTAGCCATGAGCAGAAGGTCTCTGCTTTCGATCCTGGGACCGACAGACTGAGGTGGCCATCGGGCACTTAAGCATGGCCCTTAACCCCCAGCTCCAGGGACGTGGCCCCCCCCAAGCTTTCTCTCACCAGTTTGTATGTCTCATGGAGAGCAAGGTGACATAGGCAAAAAAAAAACAATTGTATTATTCTATAACAGGGGTGGCGAGTCACATGAGTCTCTTTGCCAGCTCCTCTACTCACTGTTAGCATTTTTTTCTTGGTCATCAGATTTTTTTACTGTTTAAAATATATTTTGGATAAGTAAAAATGTGGTGCCTATGCTCCACATTTTATAGTGTGCTGTGTTATGTAGACTCAAACATTAGTCTGTTTCTGATCTTGACTTGGTTTAGCCCTGCCTTGGTCTTGGTCTTGGTCTTGTCTCGGTCTTGATACACTCTGGTCTCGGTAATGTCTTGGTCTCGGTTTAGGTGGTCTTGACTACATCACTACCATTACAAATATTTGACAATATCGCCAAAATAGTTGCCTATATTTTTAATTAAAAAAATAATTGTCCTCATGTGGCTGATAGAAAAGTCACGCGCATACACAGATGTTTGTTAGCCAAGCTAACATGACTGAATCACCGTGGCTGAGTTAAAGCTCAGATATGAAGAGCACTGGACGTTCTTACCTGAATGGGAGGAATTGTACTTTTTTGTGGGACTAAATGGGAAACCCATTTGTTATGCCAGACTTTGCTTTCAGGTTTTAAAGCTTCATACCTGCAGCCCCATTTTACCTCACTCCTTGCTAACATGATGCAAGAGTTTCCAAAAGGCACTGAACTTTGCAAGCACAAAATAGTTATGCTGAAACGTCAGTCCCACTGAGTAAATGGAAGTTGCGATAGTGCGGGTTTTTTTTTTGCTGGATTTAATGCAGGACTGATTGGCCACCCCTGATCTGTAATGCATATAATAATGTCTAAAACACAATGTGGTGTCCAAGGTGGTCCCTTGAATTTCTTCAGATGTTTTTTCCCTCGACTGTGGTTGCACCCAGCCCACGGGTGTCTGTGAGATGTGGCGTCAGCTGAAACGTGCGGCTGTTGAAGCTCAATCTCGCATCTTCGTTTGGTTAAAGGATAAACGGTCTGCACCCAGGACCTGCTGTTCGGAGTCATCTTTGTTTAATTAGCAGCTCTCAGCCATGTGTGCACACAATAAATACCTCATAAGACACTCACTGTGAGGCATTTAATGAAGGTGTGCTCCCATCCCAGGGACATAAAATAACAACAAGCCCGCAGTGCAATATTTCTGTTAAATGAGAATTAATTATTTTGTCTTCCTTACTGTAAATTCTCTATTTTTTACTGCAATATACAAGGATGCTCCCATGCAGAGACATTGTCATAAATAATATTTAAATGTTCTTATCACCAGTGGTGTTTTTTACTGGCGTTTATCCTCTTTTTATCTTGGAAGAGAAATGTTTTCTCCTTCAAATGTAGGTTATGAAAATAGATGTAGTCCTGTATATTTTTTTAAAAAACATGCCATCTGTATGTATGTAAATTTTTAACATAGATCAAATTGCTCCTCTGCAATGTTTTCTGAAAGGAAGTTAAATTATTTCATTTTAACTTGGAGCTGGATTCCGCAGTTCATGTTTGGAAATTTATGCCACGTATTGCCCTAATGAACAGCTTCCAGTGAACGAGACAGGGACTACACTGAATCCTGGAACCCCACCAAAGATCGCGATCGTAGCGTCTCATTTATAAAAAATATTCATACATTCTTACAGAAGAGTAAGCATTCTTGCAAAAAATTGTCAGTTTTATAAAACCTTGCGTAAACAGCAAAATGCTTCATACAGGATGTAGATCGCACTTATCACAGAAACATTTGCACGGATGTGCACTTAACACTTAAGAGACTGCTCCACTCCCACTGACTGATGACCCAACAGTAGCAATGCAAATTAAATTAGCCACATATATATACACACAGACACACACATACATACATAGCTACAGTGTGTGTGTGTGTGTGTGTGTGTGTGTGTGTGTATATATATATATTAGTGCTGTCAAATAATTACAATTTTAATCAGATTAATCACAGGGTTGCTGTGGATTAATTTTGATTAATCACGATTAAATATCTTTCATTTTTAATCTATAACGCATTTCATTTTACATGAGCAAACAGACTCAAGAAAAAAGGAATATATATTCACTTAACATGTTTATTGAACATCTCGAACATGAGTCGTATGCATTCCATCTGCCACAGTGCAATACCATGGACCCACATTACATTAACCCATATGGACCCATATCAAAAAGCAAGATTTTTTTGCTTAGCTGGACAACTTGTCGGATTTAAGGTACCTCAGTTTGAATGGTCATTATCTTTGTTCACTTACAATTAGCCCGAACTACCATAAATACCATAAATCCGACAAACAATCCGACTAATTATGAAATCCAATTCTAGCCCAATTAATTGCCATTGTTAGCAATATCAGTTGATAACACATTACGCACAGTGCTTTACGTAGAGCAGCTCCGTAGCAGCACGTCCACGGATAAGTTGGACAGTATAGTGTGTGCGACCGATTTAATGAGCCACAAATGTGAAGTAGTGCTTAAACAGTATAAAACTACAACATTCCCTTCTGTTGATAAAGGGCGCAGCCATCTTGGATTCTGAACTCGGGATCCTCTGTGCTGCTCAGAGATATTTCTCGGATCTCCGAGAAACGGGAGCGCGCATGTCGTCACTTCGGGCTTCAAAACTCCGGAATCCGACTCGGAATACAAGTTCCGAGGGCAAATGGAACGCAGCAAAACTGCCCAAAATGGGTTGACAGAGACATTTCAGGGATTTTGAGTCATTCTGCGCTACAGATGAGTTAATTACGTTAAAAAAAAAAAAAAACTGGAATGAAGATTGTGGAAAGCCTTCTTTCTTTTAGCTGCAAAGGGGGGACCAACACCATATATATATTCTGTGTGAAAGCACAGAATTGTCCAAAATGTCTTGGCATGCTGAAACATTAAGAGTTCCCTTCACTGGAACTAACGGGTCTAGCTCAACCCCTGAAAAACAACCCCATACCATTATCCCTCCTCCAGCAAACTTTACAGTTCGCACAATGCAGTCAGGCAGGTAAGGTTCTCCTGGCATCTGCTAAACCCAGACTCGTCCATCAGACTGTCAGACAGAGAAGTGTGATTCGTCACTCCACAAAACACATTTCCACTGCTTCAGAGTCCAGTGGCAGCGTGCTTTACAGCACTCCATCTGACGTTTGGCATTGTGCTTGGTGATGTGAGGCTTGCATGCAGCTGCTCGGCCATGGAAGCCCATTCCATGAAGCACTTGGCGCACAGTTTTGTGCTGGGGTTAATGCCAGAGGAAGTGGGACTCTGCAGATATTGAGTCAACAGAGTGTTGGTGATTTATGTACACTATGCACCTCAGCAATCAGCAACTCTGCTCTGTTACTTTGTGTGGTCTTCCACTTTGTGGCTGAGTTTCTGTTGTTCCTAAATGCTTCCACTTTACAATACAGGGTCGGCCAGAAGTAGGTAGTTTTTATTTTATGAAGTAAAGGTTCTGTTTTACAAAGTAATTATTTTTTTTTTATTCCTTGAATTTGTAATGGTAGTGATGTAGTCAAGACCACCTAAACCGAGACCAAGACATTACCGAGACCAGAGTGTATCAAGACCGAGACAAGACCAAGACCAAGACCAAGGCAGGGCTAAACCAAGTCAAGATCAGAAACAGACTAATGTTTGAGTCTACATAACACAGCACACTATAAAATGTGGAGCATAGGCACCATATTGAGGCTAGGCAGTATGGCCTAAAATTTGTGTCAGTATAATTTGAACCATGGACATTTTGCTTAAAATTTCAATACAAATACTTCTGTACAAATGTAAAAAAAATTCAAATAAGATGCATCTTACTGGTTGCATTTGAACTTGAATCTGAAGCAGAACGTTTTACACCCAATCACAGTACTGTATTAACAAACAGATGAATATTAAGGCATTGTGATATATACTGAGACATTTTGATGAGTGGTCTTGACTGGTCTTGAAATAAAACCTCAAGTCCTCTATGTCCTACAAGACCGAGTCAAAATAAAGTTGATTCCAGGGCAAGACCAAGACCGCAAAAAAGTGGTCTCAAGACCACTGAATGTAACCACTGAATGAATGGGTCTGAATGTAACACGTGAATTCAGTGATTAAGAGGTTTGTCCCAATACTTTTGTCCATATGGCTCCATGTGTGTAGGGTTTGCATGGTCTCTGGGTACTGTGCTGAGGTTAGTTGAAGTTATCGAACTACTCCAGGTGTGAAGGCTGTTTCAGTTGTTCCCTGCCTTCTGCCTGCAGCCTTTGGGATAGGCTCAATAGGACAAGCAGTTACAAAAAATGGATGGATGGTTGGATGATGGATGGATGGATGGATGGATGGATGGATGGATGGATGGATGGATATTACGACCCATATTGTTGTTGCCATCACAGATGACTTGTATGTTGATGGAACAATTTGACAACTTGAGGAATAATGGGCTGGGATATCCCAGATCCGTCATCCAGTTCTCGTTGGAATGTTCCTGTCGCCAAAAACTCCAAGTGTTGCCAGTACTTAAAGATGGACAGGAACAGCGTGATTTCATAATATAGGTCGTTAAAGAGCTGGGACCACTTCATCACACATTTCCATCAGAATAATTCTTGGCAGTCTATCCACAAATCATCATTGGAAAATAATTCTTGTGATCTTGAAATACTCGCTCTCTGAATATTTGGCCCCACGCAATGTCCTCTAGCAAAACTAAATATGCCATGACGATGCTGTATGTCACATACTTACACATGTGTTATACCTATTAAATGTGGGGCACACGTGTTGGTGCCTATACTTGCCTTGACTTTTCAGTACACACACCTCTAACTTAGATTGTACGCAATAAAAACATTGGTATATCTAAATAAAATATAAAACAG